>JABTTQ020001742.1:0-600000 GCA_016081115.2 Rehmannia glutinosa
GCTATAAAAATGCATTATCCATAAGACTTTGATGATCTTGTGTTAAAACAAGATATCAAAAAGTCGAAGGAGCTTACTTTGTGCAAACCACATAAAAGGAGATTGCCTCGAATGTCAGTTGGAAAGTAGAACGCGAAAGAAATAAATTCAACATTTATGATATAAGTGATGGTCGATCATTAAATCAAGAAATGTTATATTTATTAAAAGTATCCTTTCTTGGAAAGGAAAGAGGTAAGTCTAGACATTTTGTGTCGTAGACATAATACCAATAAATAGTTGATTTCGAAATGGAGGTTATTTCGGTTGACTACGGAAAGTTAAAGGAAAACCTTGTGGATCCGCTACGAAGGCATAAATCGAGATCAACTTTATAAATTGTTAAGGGGAATGGGTTTAAAATCCACAACTTAAAGAATGTTCATAGCGGTAATCCTAACCTTTGTGAATTGGAGATCCCAAGACGCTTGGTTGATATGGGACAACTAAATTATGAATGTTGGCTTGAACACTTGGAAAATGTGTTAGCTCATTCTCGATACTTCAGTGTATGTAAACCTCTTTGAATGTGGTGAGGTTAAGTTTAAGGCTTTAATGATTCATATCACAGAAAGGTGGAGTATTTGGAGATACTCTTCCAATAGGAGATCACCTATATAAGTGAAAAGTAATGTGCGACTTCCAAAAGAAACACTTATGAATCTAAGATATTGGTCCAGGGCGAAATGGACACAACGTGAGAACAACAAATGTTAAGTTTGTTATTGTATAAGTATTGTTGTCTTGGTTTACACGAACGGTGGTAGTTAAGAAATAGCGTCATCGTCATGACGAGTAATCCGAAGTAGTATTTTACTAGGAAGGTTCAAAGCCACAACTACCTATCCCGATGCAATAACGAATCGCCTAGGACTTTTAAAAAAATCGAATAATACCGCATGCATTAATTTCGTTCATGTGGGATTGTTGGAATTTGGTCTTTGATAAATGGGGTGTTGACGATTTTTGACCAAATAATTAAGTGGTTTCCATTTGTGATAAATGGAATTAAATTATTTTTAAAAATTCTACTAAAAGAGTAGATGAGAATAGCATTTGGAATTTCTCAAATCGATTAGGGTGAATGAGAAATTAATCTTTAGAAAGTTAACGAACATAAATAAATGGTATGGAAAATGGAAAAATGTGGGAAGGAGAGATGCTCCGTCCCACATAGGAAAAAGAGGATAAAGTTGCACACTTAATATATCCCAAAGTTGGACATATGGGTTTGGGCCTTGGGTTCCAAGTTTTAAAGGGTGAGGACTTATATATTTTGTGGGTTTGGTTCAAAAAAGCAGAACCGCGTTATCTTGTAGCCTTGCTCGGCTCGGCTCGGCCCGTCGGCTGGGCTTGGGCAAAGGCCCTTATTCTTTTTGGACCAAAACCTTTAAAAATAAATATTTAATTAATTTTTGAATTAATTAAATGGATTTTAATTAATTTTGGTAATTAATTAATAAAGTTCAAACAATTAGGAAGAGGAGTACGGCCGTGCGGTCGGGTCGCTGCGAAGTCGTCTGGTGGAGCACGCCCGCGGCGTCTGGTCGTGGCTCGTGCCAACTTTTGGTCGGGTATGATCTTGCCAACGCGACGCGTCGTCTGTCGCGTGATCCATGCAGTGCATTGTTGTTGCAAAGGTATCTTTTCGAGCCAAAGGCGATTTTCCATCTGGCACACGAGGCCTATAATTACCGACCACTCGGATGAAAAACATACAAAACTCGATATTAACGGTCATATTGCATTCAACATATTGCCATACTATCAATTCAAAGCTTGGAAGTTGAAAACACTTCATGTTGTTGTGATTAGGTTTTTGCAAGTCTTCTAAAGGAATTATAAGAGTCGTTGTATCTTAGAAGCGGACAAGGAATAGTAAGTATACAGTATCACGGGCGTATTTCGTCTTGTGGAGATTTGAATCAGTCGAGGCCTCGACTTAGCCTATACACTATCCTAGCATTTTCTTCCAAAAACAGTAAATCTTACACCAAGCGTTTTTAATCAAACAATCGCAAGACGAAATATACTTTTGTTTTTGTTTAAGACGCATGGCTTGTGGATGATTCACTCAGTTTGAAGGTTGTTGCTCCACGCTCATGGCGGTAAATCGGCGAAGTTCTCGGTGCCGACTTCCAGAGATGGCAACAAAAGATGTTGTTCTACGTGATTGACTTTTTGGGACTATCTGTTTCGTGAAGGAGAAACCCCCCGTTGGTGATGAAGAATCGGCAATGACGGAGAATCGTTGTGGATGTTTGGCATAATGGTGATTTCCTTTGTCGGAATTATATTTTGAATGGACTAGATGATACGCTTGTACAAAACGTGTATAGTTCGTTAAGCGTCAAAAGTTTAAGGACTCTTTGGAGAAGAAATATAAAGCAGAAGATGTTGGTGCAAAGAAATTTGTAGTCGGTAAATTTGCGGATTATAAGATGGTTGACACCGAGATGGTGATTAGCCGAGTACAAGAAATACAGATCATACTTCACGACAGTGTGCGAAGGGATGATTGAGTGAGTCATTCAGTGGGCTGCGATTATCAAAAATTTCTTCCGCCGTGGAAAGATTTTAGAACTCCCTCAAGCACAAACATAATAAATGGGGCTTGAGGATTTGATAGTTCGACTTCGGATTGGGAAGACAAGCTGGGATTCGAATGGAATTCGATAAATGTGGGGGTATGATCATACTTTGTGGAACACTTAGTGGAGTTTCATTGCATTTTTAAATGTAACATAGGTGTTGCCAAAAGTGTTGTGAACACCAAAACCACATTTGCATGAGGTTTTGTCGAAAGTGTTGTAACATTAAAAGGCGGACACCATAACAAGTTGAATCAGAAGTCTTACTAAAGATGTGATAACATCAAAGGTTACACACCTTGTAAAAGATGGAGTTGTTGGAACTAAGATCTCAAATCTGGTAGAGAACGAGATGCTAACTGGATTTCGGACAATGTTCTAACAAAATAAAATAAAAATGGCGAGATCCATAAAATTACGGATGATCTTGAGATAAACAAGATATCAAAAGTTGGAAGGGACTTTACTTTTATGCAAACCAATAAAGGAGATTGCCTGAAATATGGGGTCTTTGGAAAAATGTGAACCTATTGAAAAATAAAATCGCATTTACTGATATAAGTGAATGAGCATACGATCATTAAATTAAAGAAATGTTGTATTTATTAAAAGATCCTTTTTGTTGGAATTTGGTCTTTGATACATTTGTGTTGACGTAGACATTAACCAAATGATTGATTTTATGGTTTTCCATTTGTGATAAATGGAATTAAATTATTTGTAACAATTTACAAAGAGTAGAATGGGTTTAAAATATCATTTAGAATTGTTCAACCGATTCAACCTTGTGAATGAGAAATTAATGCTGGTTAGCCACTTAACACAAATAAATGTATGGAAAATGGAAAATGTGGGGTTTAGGAGAGATGATCCATCTCACATAGGAAAAATAGGATAAAGTTAAGACTTTTAATGATCCCAAGTTCGAATGTGGGTATTGGAGATCTTTCTTCAATAGAGATCAAGTTTTTAAAGGAGTAAGACCTACATGTTATGAATGGTTTGGTTCAAGGTCAAGACGAAATGGAGCCGGTGAGAACGATAGTGTTCGAGTTGTTATTGTGGTATTGGCGTTGCCTGGTGGGCTTCAAAGCCCTTATTCTTTTGGACCAAAACCTTTAAAATAAATATTTAATTAATTTTTGAATTATTTTAAACGGAATTTTTTAATTTTTTGTAATTAATTAATAGAATCAAACCGGGAAGAGGTTCGCCCGCGATGGGCGGAGCACGCCGCAAGGTCCTGGGTCGTGCTGGTGTCGAACCTTGCCGGCCAATAAGACGGGCAAAGACGACGAGCGTGCGTATGGTCGTTATTCCCTACACAGGCTGTTTCGCTGTAAAGGTGTCCGAGCCAAAAGACGCGATCTTTCCATCCCACGAGGCACCCGGGCTTATAATTACTCGACCGATGAAAAAAACATATAAAACTCAAATATTAACCGTCATATTGCATTCACATATTGCCATACTATCCATTCAAATCTTGAAAGTTCAAACACTTCTTGATTCGCTGATTCTTGTAAGTCGTTGTATCTTAGAAACGAATGCCGGAACGGTAAGCACTTAGTATACGGGGGTGAATTTCATCTTGCAGAGATCAATCCAACTGGGGCCTCGACTTAGACTATACACTATCCTAAGCCATTTTCTTCCAAACAAACCTTACACCAAACGTTTTTATCAAACAATCGCAAAGATTTAAATATACTTTTGTTTTGTTTAAGACGATGGCTTCAGATCATTTACTCGGCCAAGGTTCTTTGCTCCCGCTCATGGCGGTAAATCGGCGAAAGTTCAAAGTGCCGACTTCAAGAGATGGCAACAAAAGATGTTGTTTACTGACGACTTTGGGACTATCTCGTTTTGTGAAGGAGAAACCCATATTGGTGATGAAGAATCAGGCAATGAACGGAGAATCGCTGTGGATGCTTGGCATAACAGCTGATTTCCTTTGTCGGAATTATATTTTAAATGGACTAGATGATACCTTGTACAAGGTAAGTGATGTTCGTTCAAAACATCCAAAGAGTTGTGGGACTTTATTAAAAGTATCCTTTGTAAGAAAGTGCAAAGAAATTTGTGTCGGTAACCAATTCAGTTGATTATAAAATGGGGTTATTGACAGGTTGACTACGGAAAGTACAAGAAAACATGGATCATACTTCACGAAAAGCATAAGGGATGATTCAATTGAGTATATATTGTTAAAGGGAATGGGCTTAAAATCCACCGCGGGAAAGATGTTCAACTACCGAAGCACAAACGAAGAAAATGGGGGGCTTGGATTTAATAGTTCGACTAAGTTACGAATGTTCAATCTGGATTGGAAAATGTGTTAATTCTCGATACAAATGTGGGTGTATGATCAAACTTTGTGGAACACTGGTGAGGTTAAGTTTAAGACTTTTTTTAAAAGTCACAAAGGTGGTTGCCAAGGAGGGTTGTGAACAAATAAACCACATTTGCATGAGGAAGTAATGTGTTGTAACACTAAAGCACTTATGAATCTAAGTTGGTCTGAAGCGGGAAATACTAAAGATGTGATAACATCAAAGTGTTACACACCTTGTAAAAGATGGAGTTGTTGGAACTAAGATCTGAAATAGTTAGAACGAGATGCTAACTCGGATTTTGTGGACAATGTTCTAACAAAATAAAATAAAATGGCCGAGATCCATAAGAATTTCGGATGATCTTGTTAAACAAGATATCAAGTTGAAAGGGGAGCTTTACTTTTAGCAATTCATAAAAGAGATTGTTGAAATTTGGTCTTTGAAAAATAGGGTGTTGCCCGAAATTTGACCAAATAAATTCAAAATTTATCCATAAGAAAATTAAATTATTTGATAAACGATCATTAAATTAAGAAATTTGTATTTATTAAAATTATCATTTTTGGAAAGGAAAGATGTAAGAATATACATTTTTGGACATAATACCAATAAAATGCTTGATTTGAATGGGTTATTTCGGTTGACTACGAAAGTCAAAGGAAAATTATGGAAAATTTAAAAGGCATAAATCGAGATCAACTTTATAAATTGATAAAGGGGAATGGGTTTAAAATCCACAACTTCAAGAATGTTCATAGGGTAACCCAACCTTGTGAATTGGAGATCCCAAGTTTTGAAGGGTTGATGGGACAACTAAGTTAGGAATGTTCACCAACACTTGAAAATGTGTTAGCTCATTCTCGATACATCCAAGTGTATGTAAACCCAGGCTTGAATGTGGTGAGGTTAATTTTAAGACTTTTAATGATTTTTATTAATTAAATGGATTTTGATTAATTTAAGATACTCTTTAGGGAGATCACCTATATGGGAGTGAGAAGAATGGCGCGGTCAAAAGAAAAAACACTTATGAATCTAAGATATGGTCCAGGGTCGAAATGACACAACGTGAACAACAACAAGTGTTAGAGTTGTTATTGTGTACGTTGTTCTGGTTTAAACGAACGGCCGAGTAGTTGACATCGCGGCCCTTAACGGCCAAAGAACTGAAGTATTTTACTAAGGAAGGTTCAAAGCCACAAGCTACCAATCCGATGCAATAACGATTCGCCGAGATCTTTCAAGCAATCGCATACACGCATGCTTTAATTTCATTCATGTGGGGATTGTTGAATTTGGTCTTTGATAAACGGGTGTTAATTCGATTTTGACCAAATAATTGTGGTTACTATTTGTGATAAAATGGAATTAAATTATTGTAAAAATTTTACTAAGAGAGTATGAGAATTTTTTGGAATTTCAAAAACCGATTATGAATGAGAAATTAATCTTAGAGTTAGCCACTTAACACAAATAAATGGTATGGAAAATGGAAAATGCTTGAAGGAGATGCTCCATCCCACATAGGAAAAAGAGGATAAAGTTGCACACTTAATATATCCCAAGTTGGGACATATGGGTTTGGGCCCAGGGGCACCAAGTTTTTAAAGGGGTGAGGACCTACATGCTTGTGGGTTTGTTCAAAGCACACGAGCTGCTTAGAAGAGCCATGGGTTGTTCCCGGCTCGAGACCTCGGCGGATCTTAAGTTAATACTGGATAATTAATCTAGAACAAGAACAATGCCCTTATTCTTTTTGACCAAAAACCTTAAAAATAAATATTTTATTAATTAAATGGATTTTAATTAATTTTTGTAATTAATTAATGAGTTTAAAATCGGGAAAGAGGTTCGATATTCCGTGGCCGATTCAAGTTGTGGTGGAGCACGCCCGGCGATTCGTTGTGGGCCAAGTTTTCGAACATCGACGGGCCGGAGCACGGCTGTCGGTCGGCCTTCCTCAGGCTGCGAACGTTTGTAACATAATCATAGTCAAAGTGGAGGTGCTTGGCGGATCCGTCGCGGTTTCCCAGGAGCGGATTTTTGGTCTACCGCAAAGGTGTCTTTTCGAGCCAAAAAGACGCGATCTTTCCCATACGGACACGAGGCACCTACGGGCCTATAATTACTCGACCTTTGATGAAAAAACATACGGTTGATTGGATATTAACGCGATGGTGAGTGGGATTCGGCATATTGCCATACTATCCATTCAAAGCTTGGAAAGTTCGTAAAACACTTTATTCGATTTGTGATTCCGGTTTTTGCAAGTCTTGCTAAAAACCGAATTATAAGTCATTGTATCTTCCTAACGCCGAACCGTAAGCACTTATGTACGGGGCGATTTCGCCTTGCGGAGACCGAAATGTCGGGGCCTCGTCTTAGACATTTTATACATATCCTAGCCATTTTCTTCCAAACGCCAAAAACCTTACACTGTGGAAACGTTTTTATCAAACGCGAGCTAGGGACATCACTACACGGGGACTATTGTGAATAATCCACACAGGCTTAGAAGAGCCATGGGTTTTTTAGGAGACCCTGACGCTTAAGTTAATATGTGTAGGATAATTAATGGAACAAAGAACAATAATTAATCTAATTAATTGATAATAATACTTATAAATAATTAATGAGGGCCTTTTATCGTGGGATGAGACTTTATTGGTTTAGAGTTGTAATATGGTGGGTTGTTTGGGTTAAAAATGTGAATAATCGATTAATATCATCATTTAACCCAATATAATTAATAATGTGTGGCAATAGTTAAATATTTTTAAATTTAGTATATGCATAAACAATAAATTAGGAAAAGTCGATGTTTCATAAACCCCCAACTTTCGGTGCAGGAATGAAAGTTCCGCAAGATGAAGTCTCTTGTGCGGGATTAGTCCATAGGAGATTCTAAATTGAAAAAAGTGAAGTCTTTTGTGAGAGGTGAGTCCTCGGAGGGGGTTTGAGTCTTTTCGGGGAAGTGTATTGATTCACTTGTGTATTGTCTCACTTTTCACTAGAGTTCGCTTACGGGGAAAGACTAGTCAAAAATTGAGAATTGAATGTGTGGTTGGTTCCGATGGATGCGGGGGAGAAAGATTTGGTGCGGAGTTGGACGCCGGTGCGTGGTCACGTGTGCGTGTGCGCCCAAGAGTTATTGCGCGTGTGCTAGTTGTGGGACCCGCACATGCCTCCCGAGTCTCATCGGGCCAATTGCACGACTTTATCATGTTTTTCTCTTTTCCGGGTTCTTTTTCTCTTATTATTTTTGCGGACTTTTATTTCCGTGTTCGTTTCTATTGTTCTTTGCACGTGTTGAGATTTATTCGGGTATAGTTAAATATACTTATTTAATCTTTTTTTTTTTTGGCTTTTTTGTTATTTTTGTTCTCTCATTTGTAATGACAAGTTACTTATTTACAAGAGTAGTGATATGGATAATATAGACTTATTTTATATTAAGTAAATATTTTCTAGTCATTTTTGTCTTTGCATATATAATATACTCTTAATCGTGTTCTTAAAAGCGCCAAGCGATCACAAAAGGCAATTGTGGGCAAGGAAAAATGAAAAAGGAGACAAAGGGAGCCTAGCGCTGGCGGGAACTAATCGAGACTAGACGAAAATTTTTAAAACAAAGTGTTCTTAATACATATTTAGTATTTTGAGTACGTACTTAGTAAAGTTTGAATAATTTAGGTTAATAATTTAAAATTCATTCTTATTTTCTTTGTTAGTATTTTTGTTATTATTTTTGTTCTCGTAATTGTAATGGACATTTTGCTAATTTACAAGAACAATTAAGCGTAGATATTATACTTATTGCATATTTAATTAGTAGAGTTAGTAAGATATGCTTGAAATGTAGCTCAAGTGGTATCACTAACCCTTTATAAGGGTGTTAACCAGGGTTCGAACCCTGTATCTTTCAGTTTATTTGAAATTCTTCAACCAGTACTCCAACTTATTAAAAAAAAGACATGCTTGAAATTTGGAAAAAGAAGAAAATCCATCAACAATGTTGAGTTGATTTCAGTTGAGTTGATTTTAATTCTGTATAATTCTCTTTCCCGTAACTTGCCACCTAAATTCAATCAATTGATTTGAACCCAAAAAAGCCTTATACACTGATTTTTACTTTAATAAATAAAAGTGCCCAAGTTAATCCTTTTCTAAGACTATAAAGGATGAAATATCGCTCCCGCATGAAGTTGTAAAACGAATATGGAAATTTAGTTGTAAAACGAATTGAAAACACTGTTGAACATAACACAAACTAAAAAGAAACCAATACTTCAGTAACACTTTGATTAACAAAAGCAAACACATTTTTTGGGTCCAGAGTTGTGTTCCACTTCGTGGAAAATTGGCAAATACCATAACAAAGTTGCTGCACATGTTTAGGCCTGAAAAACGACCCGGCACGCAATTGATCAGGTCAGCGGTTTTCACCCAGCAATCGGCTCTTGTTAATAACGGCTGGTTAAGGGTTGGTTTTTGCCCAACCTTTTGAGCTTATGGTTCACCATAGCAAAAGCTCAAACGTTTGATCCTTTCAATCATATATACACACACACACTAGACCCTTAATCAAAACCTGCCGGTTAACCAAACACATGAACCAGAGCAAGCAGGCCCATGGCCGGGTCCACATGTTAATAAGTAGTTTTCAATCATAAGAGGATATTGAACACATTTTTCAGCAATATTATTCTGCAAAATTTCACTGCCAATAACCTGATGCCGAATTGAATAGATAGTAAGATCATACATCCCTTTTATCCCGAAAGAGAAAAACATCATCTCTCTCCATTACCAGATTGCTTTGTTCTTTGCTAATAATCATTAATTTCGATATCTTCCTCCGTGTAACAATGAAGGATAGTTGAACCTCAAATGGTGTAATAAATTAAATAAGCTCTGCTCGACCAAATAGCAAACATAGAGCTCTAAAAGACGGAAACAGATTATTATTTTTCCCATTCTGTAAAAACACCATGTCACCAGTGCAGAAACTCGTGGCGTTGATTCAGTGACATCATACCGCAGAGAAAAACACACCATACAATACAAAACAAATGCAGAGCTACACACGATGAACACAATTTAAACAACGGCTGGCAGCTCTACACTCATCAGACTGGTACAGAAAGTCAATTGAATTAAGACCTATGGCTTCAAAGGGTTGCCACAGATAACTAAATTCTGATATGGCAGAAACTATGAGACCATTATGATACTAAATTGCTAATTGAAACATCCAAGTACCGGTTTTTCTGTTATGGATAGTAGACATCAAGTAACAAAACAGATTCAAAAAAAGAAAAAAAAAACATAGAAAATATAGGCAATGACACAAAATCGAAGAGAGAAACCCTTAAGAAGTGTGAGTGTGAGTGTGGCCCTCCTCAGCAGCAGCTTCGAATGTCTCGCCAGGGACAAGATCTGGCACCTCATCATCATCATCAGCATCATCCAAAGTAGCACCAGCAGCTGCAGTCGTGCCAGTAGCAGGGGCTTGCTTCTGGAACTGTTCTGCCAATTTCTTCAAATTCTCCAAGTTATCTGGACCTGAGAGTTTCTCACAATAAACATTGAGTAAAAAGTTTGCAGTCAAACATAACATAAACAAACACCGCAAGCAAGGAAAAACTGCACCTACCCAGTTGGTGAATAATTTGAGGAAGAATGTCTTGCAACTCTGAAAAAAAAACACCATACAACAGAAGAAGAGGTCAAGCAAAGCCACTCACCATTCTAACCATAAAGACAAAATAAAAAACGATAAAGCAATATTGGTCATAGATAGATATAGAAAGAACATCTGTATTTCCCATAGTGAAAAACATCCCACAGTTTTCACAAGGAATAATGTACATAAAACTTGTATAATGGCAAACATAACTAATATACATTACTTAAAATTCAACATGTTAGCTGAAGAAGATTTGGGATAGATAAATGAAAACATACTCTTTGTTTGAGGAGAACCACTAACAACCCAAGTGTTGGCAGCGATAGATGCTTGAACTAAATAACAAAGGAACACGAGTCATGAGTAAAAAAACCCGGGTAGAAAGACCATAGAACAAAATTCAAGTTATGCTGACATGGTTGAGACCTTTTGGGTTAATAAACTGGATGACTACATCCTCCTTGAAAATATTAACTTCCTCAATTGCAGGTATGGCATTCACTCCTATTCTCTTCAAGGTGCTTTGAAGTCTTTTGTCATCTGTTGTGGTGGTCTTGTGAACAGCCTTCTTCTTTCTGCAAATATTTCAATTATATATATATATAAAATTATTATAAATAACTACAGTTAATCAAAGCATGTGGAAAACTCAAAAAGTAATTTCAGCAACATGTTACTGTTTCATTTGGATAACTAGTTTGTGGAATTTACTTAAAGAAAAAAATACATATGCAAGTACTCCCAAAAAACGTACCTTCTCATTGTACCCTTCCCACCAGTGCGGACTGAACCGGCCATCTTCATTAGCTTTTCCACATTCATCTGTCATAGAACAGTTAGTGTACTGGAATGTACCTCTATAAAAAATTCTAATGTTTTCGTAGACATTTTTAGAGATGTTTTCTTCATTAACATTTTTTAATGTTGAGCCCATTGATATGGAAATTAGACAACGAAGGACAGCACCTCACAAAAAGTAAAATGAAGCACGGTAGCTTTTCTCTTCTCTAAATATCCAATTTGCATGCTTACATATCAAGCTAAACAGAAAATGATGAATTTGAACAAAACATTTGATGATGCCACTGCAGAAACCAATGACAAATGACACTACAACTTTCTACGAAAATAATTCTTTTTAACAACAGTGAATTCATAGTGGGCAGTTTCAATGACCCAAATAAATACAGAAAGCCCTGGGAAATGAAGTTCTCAGTGCCAATGCTATAGAACACACGTACTCTCCTGCACTTAATTTTCTAAATGAAAGCCATGAGAAATCACAAGTAAAACGACATTTTACCAAATCAAGAAAAATATTAATTTTTCCTGCTGAGCAAACAGGTCGAAAATGACTCCGTCAATTCATAACATAAGGCAAATTCATATTTTTCTACATTGAAAGCCAACTAAATGAAGCCCAGACGAATCAAAAAGTCCAAAACCCTTATTCCCGGAACCTTCTACTTCTGAAAAAACGGAAATTAAGACACAATTTGAAGGAATAAACGAATTAAAACATAACGCAACATCAAGCAGGATACAACACCGGAGGTCCATCATTTCCACGATGACACACGCATACATATATGCGAAAATCCCCAAAATATACTACAAAAAGGAATAACCGAATGCAAAAAGCATAAGCAGATACAGCAAGTATGAAGGGTTTGGCGGTAATACAATACTTACCTCTGCAAGTGCAAGCTATGGAGGCAAACCGAGAGACAAGACCAAGAGTCGGACTGTAGAAGAGGCGAGTGGATAACGAATGAACCCTAGTGTCAAACTTCTATTAATGTACCCTAATTTGAGGGGTAGATTTGACATTTACATGTGCGGTTCGGGGTATTTCTGTCCATATAAACTTTTATGTTCCAGTCCACATTCAGGCCCGGCCTTGATGATTTGAAAATTGAAACAAAAAATAAAATAAACGGGTACTTCACCCATCAAATTTTACTATTTTCACATGTTATTACTGAAAGTTGTTTAAAAATCTTGTACCGGTTTTTTATATTAATTTACCTTCGGTAATATATATTAATAAACCTTTTATTTAAAAAGAAACTCATCAACTATTATCATCAAAAATTAATCTCTCCATCAATTATCATTCATAACCATCTTATTTATCTTCTCAAATTATCATCCTAAACATGACCATGCTCGAAATGCCCAACAACTTTTTAATCCATACCATTATATAGGTCATCTACATAAAAGACTTGTTCAGCTTGAGATGTAAGTATGAAATGTTGATTTTCTTACCAAGTTTCTTTAATGCAAACACTTATTATGTTTTTGAATTGTTCCCACTCTTTTTCGTTTGATTGGTGTCGAACCACTTACAATTATAGATAATAATAAAATATTCGTGTGGTAAAGTAATTCAAAAATCTCCTCCATTGTTCCATAATATGTTTCATCATCCAGTCCATTTACTCTTGAGTCCAGTAGAATAATTTAAGAGATTTGAATATCCTAAATATGTAAGTTGTTCTTCGTCACTTCTTATTACCTTAAACAAATTTCACAAAAGGTAACCAAATGGTGTGACTTTGGGGAAGATGGTTGGTGGGGTGGACGACTGAGGATTGGGTGTTGCTTTGAGCAAGCAAGTTTGACTAGTGAAGGGGTGGTTGCTGGCCACTTTTTCCCGCAACCATGGGGCAAGGCGCAGAGAAAAAGAGGGGGAAGGCTAGCCAAAAAATGAGTTGGTGTATTTTAAAAAAGAAACAAAACCCATGTTTCCGTATTAAACCCCATTGACGCATTGACGCTGGTTCTAGTATTAAAAACAAATGTCAGAAGATAAATTTTGCTAGTACATCGGCGTACCATATTGAGTTTTCCTTGCCTAAAATATTACATTTTTTGGTGGTGCGATTTTAATTAACAATTAATTAATTATATAATATTTATTAAACCCACATTGAAATTTTATTTTAATTATATTCATTTATGTAATAATTTAATTATTAAATATTTTGATAAACTTATATAGTAAGAGAGCGCTATGCCACAACATTTAGAAATTTTGTCCATAATTACTTAAGCACACAACATAAAAAATCCGAGCAACCACAACACAAAATCTCATGAGCTACAACTAATTAAGATTTTTTTTTATAAATCTCTTCCTCAGCTCCAAATTCATCATCAATCCAAATGAATTCTTAAATTTTTAAACTTGAATTTCTCTCTCATGAAATTGTGTAAATTATGAAGCATGCATGCATGATGTTACCTAACTATCAATAAGATTCATTAAATTGGTATGATTTCAAATATGAATTCACGTAGATACTTCATTTAGTATATATTTATCATTCAAGAGTAATATTTTTTGAAAAAGATGTAAGATGAGACTTTGTACATGTGTTACATGTGTACTAAACAAATCACCTATTCAATCACTAGAATATTATATATTCTGTATATGGAAATTTACTTAGCCATCTATCAGATAGCTTGACTTGAGTCTTAATGTGAAACTTATTGATAGAACATATTATATGGTACAAAATCAGTTACAATAAAAAAATAAACACAAGTAACTAAATTGAATGTCGGCAAAAATTAAATTAGCTCGGTCGATGGGGTGTTTGTGACCAACCCGCACATAAAGCCGAGATGAAGCTTCATATTTAGCGATCAAAAAGAATCGAATCTATTTGGGCCCGACCCAAAACGACCTAAAGCAAACTCGAAGTATCTAGAGTCGGAGATGATAAACTTCAATTCATAAGTATCAACCCCAAACTCTTTTACCATTCTAGCATATTGAAGGGGAATTAAACGAGTGTTAGCAAGATTGATAATATATAAGTATCCGCCGGGATAAATGAAAACCATCTAATAATAACCGAACTCTAGTCGTGGCCCGACAAATCCGAATGATCCAATCAAAAATACATTTGATGGATTGACTTGGGGGTCTGGTCCAACCTGAGCTCTAGTCTTGTAGAAGGTCACAAAATGTTGACTTCTTTTAACAATGCATGCACCAAAAAAGAAAAAAAAAAAAAAAAAAATGTCAATAGGCAAAGGACTGATGGGGGAGAAGAAATTAAGGGAAACAGAAAATAGCGGGGTGGCGGACAATCTTCTAACGGCCAAATGCGCAGAAGCCTCAGATAACGCCACGTGTCCCCTTCTTCATTTCAATTCTCCCTCCTTTTTCCCGCACTTCCCCCACCCTCTCATTTCATCATCCACCCCTTTCGTATTCCTCTCGTTTCTAATCACACGCACAACACACACACACGCATTTTCTTATTTCTCTCTCCAGAGAAATTCCATTTATACACATTCGGACGCACGTTCATACGTACGCACGCGGAATGACGGATCGTTTGGTGAGTTATAATTTTCATTCCATCTCAATGAGATTTTGTTTTCAATTCATGGATTGATTGATGATGTGCGGCGGATGGTGATCAGATATTGGAAGCTGATTGAGCGAAGAGAGGGAGAGAGAGTGGGGAGGAGAGCGAGATTTCTGCGCAGCTCTCGCCCGAGCTTCGCTGAGGGGTTGGTTGATTAATTCCTCGGGATAGCTACAGGGAGAGCGAGTGCGTTAGCAATTGATTGAAGATGGCGTCGGTGGGAAATTATGATCAGTCGGCGCTGACACGACGGCCGTCGCGTAGCGCAGCCACCACGACATTCTCCATGGAGGTGTTTGACAATGAGGTTGTACCGTCCTCACTCCAGTCTTCTATTGCCCCCATTCTCCGAGTCGCCACCGAGATCCAGAATGAACGACCACGTGTAGCCTACCTCTGTACGTCCAGATTCCATTCTCTGGTCCTTTCTATGCTATTGTACTCCATGATTTTTTATTGTCTGTTGGCATCCATATAATTTTTGCAATATTTTATTTGCATATTCTGTTTTTCGCTATACTCAGAAGATTTTCAGGGGTTGTTTGCATAATTGCATGTATATATTTTGCAATATGCATTAGAATGAAAATTATCCATGAAAGAGAAATGTGCATTGTTTTGTTGCACCTCATTTTTAATATCTTGTATTTCGCTATTTACCATTGACACGAGTATGGTCTCTGTACAACCATTAAGGAACCGAGTTTATGAACTGCAACTTAGTTCTACGGGTTGTACATTGACCTGAAAACTTTCGTTTCACTTTGAATCAGCTGTGTTTAAGTTATGGTACTTAACTTTCAAAGTATAAGTTTCTGTTTGTTTGTGGGAAAAAAGTTACGTATATGTTTTTGTCTTGAAGCTAGCTCTTAAATAAATTTAAGGCATTCACTCCTTTTATTTGTATAGGTCGATTTTATGCATTTGAGAAGACGCATAGATTGGACCCGAACTCCACTGGACGTGGTGTACGACAATTCAAGACTAGTCTCCATCAAAGACTAGAACGGGTATATGCATATTTCTTATTTAACCCGATATATAATTAAAAAAACTACATAGCATATCATATAATATTCAATATGAGAGAGGGATAATTTATATTATTTTGAAGAAGAGTTATTTTTTTTCAAAGGTGTTTTTCGAAATGGGAGAGGGCCAAAAACTAGGTATTTGCATTAACATAATAGGCTTTTGGATCCTAGCAATCTTTACAAATTTTATATGTAGTTAATTTCAGAATTTTGTTTTTAGATTTTTTTTATCTCCATGCCTTTCTAGTTTCAAACCTTAATAAGTATTTTGATACACTTGATGTGCATGTTTCAATTGAGATTTTATTTAAGATTTCTTGAATATATGTACATAAAATTGCGTGATTGTTCTAATTCATGCAAAAAGAATCATAAAATCTGAAAGTCATAGCTATTTTTGTATAAGGTTAATATGTTTTATAGATAAATTATGAGATGTATCAAACATGAGGGAAACATATTTGAATAGTGTTCATCAACTATTCAAATTATTGTAATATTGTTGCTTGGATTATTAATATTCGACCAGTTTCACCATCTTGGAGTTGTCACTTGCCAGTGGTGAGTGAGAACACTCATTTACAGAATTAAGATTCAAAATCAACTGATATAGTTGGTTTACTTTGGCCCTTGTTTATTTTTCTTTTCCTTCTATCCAGTTATAATTGCCTAAGAATTGAAATACTGGATGCAGTTCTGAGTTAGTTTCAGAAATTAATGCATAAAAAGAGAAAAAAGAATGTCTATAGAGTAATGCTGATATATGGATTAAAATATCTGGTATTAAGTGGACCATGTTGACAATTTAATGTAAAAGAGACTCATGAATATAATCTGTAGTTTGTTAGTAGTTTCTCTAATGTCTCAAGAATCAAACTTATTGGTAAACTCCAATTCAGGACAATGCATCAACCCTTGCTTCTCGGGTGAAGAAGACGGATGCTCGTGAAATTGAAAGCTTCTACAAGCAATACTATGAGCACTATGTTTTGGCACTTAACAAGGGGGAGCAAGCTGACAGGTGCCCAGCTGACAACTCACTAGTTTTTCAGCAGTTCTTTTCATGGAAAATTATACGATTGACAAGTGTGTATTTAATTAAGCTTATGAATATAATTATAATTGAGTTTTAATTTGGCAGAGCTCAGCTTGGAAAAGCTTACCTGACAGCCGGTGTGCTGTTTGAAGTGCTTTGTGCTGTTAACAAGACTGAAAAAGTTGAGGAAGTTGCTCCTGAGGTCAGCTTTCATCATAGTTATAGAATTGTCTTATATATAATACGTTAAAATGGTGTGCTCTCTTTTCTTAAAAAAAAATCTACATGCAATTTAGGCATTGACGTCATAAAGAGCTTTGCCATATTAAAATAATTGTCATCGAACAGATTATGGCCGCAGCAAACGATGTCCAGGCAAAAAAGGAAATATATGCTCCTTATAACATTCTTCCTCTGGATTCTGCGGGGGCCTCACAGTCCATCATGCAGCTTGATGAGGTGATGCATTTTGCACCACCTGAGCATCGTTGTGATATATAAAGGTGCATTTCTAAACACATTTAGTCAGTCCGAAGTACTAAGGCACTACATTCTGTGATGATGCCAGGTGAAAGCTTCTGTGACTGCTTTACGAAACACTGTTGGCCTAACATGGCCGGGCTCATTTGAGCAACATCGGCAAAAAACAGGGGAGTTGGACCTGCTTGATTGGCTGAGGGCCATGTTTGGGTTTCAGGCATGTCTTGTGAATTGTTGAACGGGAGAATGAGATAATCCATTCTTGCTTATTTTTAGATGAGGATATATAGTCACTGGATTAATTTGATATCTACAGAGGGACAATGTCAGGAACCAAAGGGAGCACTTGATTTTGTTGCTTGCAAATATTCATACAAGGCTAATCCCCAAGCCTGAACCGCAAAATAAAGTATGTGTCCCCTATCTGTTTCCCTCTTAATGAAGTGGAATCTCAAAACATATGTTTGACCATTAATCATATCGAGCATCCAGTATTCTACTTCATTTCATTATGGCTAGTATTCAGTTTGGACATCAGTGTTAGTCTGCGATACTAATCATCACATGCTTGCAGCTGTAGATTTTATTTCTTGCAGCAGTTCTCTCTACATATTTTAAATTTATATACTTCACACTGATTTTACTCGGGCAGAATATGTAAGTTTTACTTATTCTTTTTATTAGCTTGATGATCGAGCTGTTGACGCACTCATGAATAAACTTTTCAAGAACTACAAGACCTGGTGTAAATACTTGGGAAGAAAACACAGCTTGAGGTGAGATAATAGGATTCTGCAGTAACTTAACGACAATTTTGGATTATTTGGAGTTCTTGATGATTAATAATTAAACCATGATATTCATAGGCTCCCCCAGGCGCAGCAGGAAGTGCAACAAAGAAAGATACTTTATATGGGCCTTTATCTTCTTATATGGGGTGAAGCAGCTAATGTCCGCTTCATGCCAGAGTGCCTGTGCTACATTTTCCACAACGTGAGTTATTTACTTGCTTTACATGATAGTGAATCAATTTTGGAAACATTGCCTTGACATGCACTAGTTGAAGTGATATAGATGAATTTCATAAATGTTATCCTTTTGGATTGTGTGAGATGATGTACAGATGGCATATGAACTCCATGGACTCTTAGCTGGAAATGTCAGCATTGTTACTGGAGAAAACATTAAGCCTTCTTATGGTGGGGATGATGAATCTTTCTTGCGGAAAGTTATTACACCCATTTACCGAGTGATTGAAAAGGTACTCTTTTACTCTGGGAACTGCATATGTATTCATGCTTCACAGATAACAAAATAGTGCTATTTGTCTCCAGGAAGCCAAAAAAGGCAAAAATGGGAAAGCCCCCCACACAGCCTGGTGCAACTATGATGATTTAAATGAGTATTTCTGGTAAACAGTTAAAATTAAAAGTAATGTTCACCATTGATATCAATTTCATTCTTTCCGCATTTATGATTTGACAAATATCTATAGGTCATCGGATTGCTTCTCTTTGGGTTGGCCAATGCGGGATGATGGTGAGTTCTTCAAATCAATCCGAGATGCACCGAAGGTAAGATCAGTACTGGGTGATTTACCTGTTTGGATGAATATAAAGCTGCTTGTATGAGTAGTAGGACTGTTGTTTCAGGGAAGACGTGCCCCTCAGAGAAAGCCTGGAAAACTGGGGAAATCATTCTTTGCAGAAACCCGGACATTATGGCATACTTTCCGAAGTTTTGATCGTCTGTGGACCTTTTTCATACTTTCTCTACAGGTACCTAATAGACAGATGAAAAGGAATAATCAATATGATCTAATCTTTGTTTATGTGCTTATGCTGAACGTTAGGATTCTTCCCCTGCAGATCATGATTATCATTGCATGGAGTAATGTTTCTGTGTTCGATATTTTCCAGAAGAAAGAATTATACAGATTGTCTAGTATTTTTATCACAGCCGCATTTCTTCGCTTCCTTCAGAGTATGTAGTTGTTATTTCATAGCTGAGACATGGACATCGGTGTTTAAAATGTTGTTAATATTGTTTGGGATATGTAACTTGAGCCTTTGAAATTAGTGGCCAGTTGGCCACTCTCTTTTTAAAAAACCAAAGTTAATTAGAGTCTTAAATTTCCACCGTTATTGATTATTTTACTGAAGAGTCATTTTTGAAATTGCTTTTTAGGCATTCTGGACCTCTTTCTGAACTTCCCAGGCTATCTTAGATGGAAGTTCACCGATGTTTTGAGGAGCATACTAAAGATAATTGTCAGCCTTGCTTGGTCCATCATCCTTCCCCTGTGTTACGTGCACCAAAACAATTCATTTTCGTTTGGCAAAATCAAAGATGTCCTTGCATTCCTTGATAAAACTAATGGTGTACCTCCTTTGTACATCATGGTGGTAGCTGTATACCTGCTACCAAATTTATTAGCAGCAGTCTTCTTTATTTTTCCAATGCTGCGGCGCTGGATCGAGAACTCTGATTGGCTAATCGTAAGGTTTCTCCTTTGGTGGTCACAGGTATGGTTTATTTTACCTCTAATCATGAGCACACATTCATTCGTGTGTGTTGAAATTAAGCTGGCGTGTACTGATAGAAAAAGTTTTATTTGCCAGAATACCTGATTTCTTCCACTAGCTATTTACATATATATACATATATATATATATATATATATATATATGAGATAAACTTTTATTATTTGATGTTGTCATTAACTAGAGTCTTTCAACTAATATCATTTCTAAACAAATTATCTTCTGGACAAAGTAAACTTGTCTAATATCTTTTGGTGATGCATCGACTTTTAGTTTCATTTTACTACATACGCAAATGTACATGTACAACATACTGGATAAAATACATGCCTGATGTCTCCAGGTCATTGAACTTCTTCAAACTGTTGGACTAGTTTCTTTGATCTGCCATCTCTATTTGGTTGTGTGAACCTTCTTTGTTGAGTCAGAATGCCATCAATCTTAATATTAAGTTGCTACAATTATTGTCTCTCTACATCAGCAGACAAAATGCTATAGCACAACTCACCCTGCTGTTATTATTACTGCTCATCTAATAAAAGGTCAAGCACTGTAGCTCATCTGCGTTGTAGTATTTAATCTGAACTTTGTCAAATTATGAATAAAATATACTAATTGTCTTAAATTATTGTTTGAATTATTTAAATTATAAGTAGAATTCATTGCATTTTCTATTATTCACTACTTGGATATAGGATTTAGGAGAGGAATGTGAAAAGAAATAGCAAAAGCATTATACACTGAATAATGTCACACTTTTCCGCTGAGCTATAAATGTATAAACTGTTAAAACTTTGGTAATGCAGTTGAGTAATAGGAGTGTTAGGGTTTGTGCTTGACCCACATTGCCAATTTGCTAGGCTGTTTATGTCTATAAATGTGGGTTGGGCACCCTCTTCATTTGAGCGAGCTTTTGGGGAGGAGTTCTACCAAAGCCCATTTATCAAGGTGAAAGAAATCAAATATATGAATAAATTGATAAATGTCATTCATAATTATATTTTTGCTGCTTTTCCTTGGTCTTTCCTTGGAATCAAAATGAAGGAAAAAATAAAATTCCGGTGTGTTATTTACCACATCCTAGGTCCAAACATAGAATTGAAACTGTGGGCAAAAGTGATGAAATTCAGGAGAAGCAAAGTTGATCTGGTGTTAATGCAGAATTTGTGTTGTTGCCTGATACAATTTTCTTTCCCTCTTGCAGCCTGCCTGCATTTCTGATAATCATTCATGTTTCTCGAGTTAGGATTGTATGACTGATCTGTAAAAGCTATTTTGCAGCCAAGAATCTACGTTGGAAGGGGAATGCATGAAAGTCAATTTGCACTTATCAAGTAAGTTTCACCCAAGTTGTTATTCCATGAACCGATTTCATTATACACCTGACATTGACTATTTTTGTTGTCGTCCTAATTGATAACAGGTATACTCTATTTTGGGTGTTGCTTCTGTGCTCAAAATTTGCATTTAACTATTTTCTGATGGTATGTTTCACATCCTTCAGTCAGTCAATAGAGTAAAAAAGTTCTGGCAATTGCTTTTTCTTTATTCCAGTCTCATTTGATCCAGATAAAACCTCTGGTAAAGCCCACAAAAGATATAATGAAAATTAACCATGTTGACTACGCTTGGCATGAATTCTTCCCCGATGGTATGTGTTCAAATCTTTTTATTTATTTCCAGAATCTTCTTCTCAAGTTACACAAGTTGACATAATCTTTTCCAAATGCAGCTAAACATAACTATGGAGCTGTTGTTGCACTATGGGTGCCAGTTATCTTTGTGCGTCTCTCTTATCATTATCTTATTTACTCCAATATGATTTTAATATCCATATTCCTTCTCATAATAATTTTTTACTCTCCATAACTCTGTTTCATAGTTGTGATGATTTTCATGCAGGTTTACTTCATGGACCCCCAGATTTGGTATGCTATATTCTCTACCTTTTATGGAGGTTTTATTGGGGCCTTTGATCGTCTTGGCGAGGTACCAACCACTATTAAAGATAATTAATTTATTAGTTTTCATCGAAAATTTGCTATCAGTTGGTTGCAGTGATTTCATGATGCCTTCTTCATTATCACATTTACTTCAAAATCTAAGTTTCTATTGACTATCTTTTTCAATCTGAAAACATGAATCCTCAACTCTAATGAAAATATGACTATAGAAAAAGGAGATAAAATCAAGGTCATTGCATAGAAACCAATTGTTAATCATGTCTCAAGCTTCAATAACTTTTCTCCAGTCTTGTGTTTACTAGTATGAGATACAATTAATACATGGTAAAGTGTTATAACTTAATAGCATATATGTCACTAAATACTTTTTCAATTACTAGTTTCTTCTCTTTTATTGATCCGTGATGTTGGAAGCTATGCATAATTTAGTTGTGGATTATTAGCTGATAACATCATAGTCACATCTAATATATTGTTAAACTTTTTACATCACACCAAACTTGTTCAGTTCTCTGTTCACTTTTGCCTCTCCACAGATTCGAACTCTAGGTATGCTAAGGTCACGCTTTCAGTCTTTACCTGGTGCATTCAACGCGTATTTGGTGCCATCTGACAAAACTAGGAAAAAAGGATATTCTCTTTCAAAGCTGCATGAGGTTTCTCTTCACTCTACAGGAATTGATATGATCTCGTCTCCCTAACTAATGGCTATTCATCCTGTTTCTGAACTGTTCAATTTCTTGCTATCTGTAGGTCAATGACAGTAGGAGAAGTGAAGCTGCGAAATTTGCTCAGTTGTGGAATGAAGTAATATGTAGCTTCCGTGAAGAAGATCTCATAAGCGACAGGAAAAGCCCCTGGAACTGACTTTGGTTTACTTTATCCTATCTTATCTTTCTATTTTACCTGGTTGAAAATTTTAGGATAGACTGGAGCTAAACCTGGAATTGTTTACCTCAGGGAGATGGATCTGCTTCTTGTTCCTTATTCCTCAGATCCCAGCCTGAAACTAATTCAGTGGCCCCCCTTTTTGCTTGCTAGCAAGGTAAAGCACATACTTGTTGAGTCATATATTCATGTTTATATTCTTGTTTGACTCTCTGCCTTTGCAGATCCCAATAGCATTGGATATGGCAGCTCAATTTCGATCAAAGGATGCTGACCTTTGGAAGCGTATATGTGCTGATGAGTATATGAAATGCGCTGTTATTGAATGCTATGAATCATTTAAACTGGTACTGAATGCCTTGATCGTTGGAGAGACTGAGAAAAGGTAATATTTGTTAATAGTTATTTGAGTTGCATTGGCTTGTGATACTATATTATTTATCCCTGTAAAATATATATGCTACTATGCAAACAAACACGGTAGGTGCTAGAAATCAATTTTAAGGCTTGCCTGCTACTGTACGTCGAACTACTTTCATATTGTTACATATGCATATCTGAGTAGTTACATTAAATGGTTTTATCAGTTTTTTTATTGTATAGTCATAGTTATATGCAATTTCCTGTTTCCTTAAGCATATGCTGTCATGTCCATTCCCTCCCGCATTCCCTACGTGGTGCTAGGTGTTTTTTCTAGATATGTGAAGTAGAATTTTCGGACTAGCCTACTATCCATAAAATTTATCCAATGAAAAACTGTATTCCTACTATAAGCAACTAACTCTTCACTTCTGTAATTTACTATATGTTCACACTGTATAAAATGGAAAATTAAGTTTAGGTGTTGAGTATCATATCATACAAATATTTTCTTTATTTTTCGTAAATTTGGAGGAGACTTGACATAATAGAATAAGGATTATTATTGGCTGCATTCCAGTTCTAACATCTGCTCGCTTGAAACAGGATTATTGGAATTATCATAAAAGAAGTTGAAAGTAATATATCAAAGAACACTTTGCTTGCAAATTTCAGAATGAGGTCTTTACCTGATCTCTGTAAGAAGTTTGTGGAACTTGTGGAGATATTGGTATGTTATCCATGATTAATACTTCATACTGTATTACAATATTCATTTTCGAGTTTCACGTATGTAATGAAATTTTCTTTGTATGTTGCAGAAAGATATTGATCCATCCAAGAAAGATAGAGTTGTTTTATTACTGCAAGATATGTTGGAAGTAGTTACCCGTGACATGATGGTGAATGAGATCCGGTTGGTAGATGCAGTATTATAAGTCGTGTTATTACTATCCTAGAAGATATTTTCCTTTGTTGGATCCTTTTCCGTGAAAGCCTTACGAAATTTACTTCATTGAATGCAGTGAACTTGCCGAACTTGGTCAGGGAAGCAAAGATTCTGGGAGGCAACTTTTTGCCAACATTGTGTTCCCTCCCCCAAATACAGCACAATGGGAAGAACAGGTATATGCAAATGCATTTGCACCTGATACCTGTTACTTACATATAAATACACGCATCCACACAAATGTGGAACATCCAGTGGTTAACGATGAAGCACCACTTGGTTTGTTTGTTTGTTTCACAGATACGACGCCTCTATTTGCTACTAACTGTCAAGGAATCCGCACTTGATGTGCCAACAAACCTTGAAGCACGAAGGAGGATAGCATTTTTCACAAATTCACTTTTCATGTATATGCCGCGTGCACCTAGAGTCCGCAAAATGCTGTCATTCAGGTGCTGTACATAGTCCTTCCAGTATAAGCGATGCCCGCAGTTTGCACTACCTAATTTTCCTGTCTTTCGTTTCCTGTCGGTTACTTAAAGATCAGCTGATTGCAGTTGAGGGTTACAATCTTTTTGACTAATCTGATCTGTCTGACTCTGGACTTTTAATACCACACGAGTTTCTTCAAGAAGCATAGAACTTGATATATAGCTGTTTAGATAGATTAAAAACATTATCGGGCGTCTCCATGCATATGCTCATCATTTTTGAATTAATCAAGCAACTGCATTGTCTTCTACAAGTTAATAATCTCCAATTGGCATTGCAGTGTCATGACTCCCTACTACAGTGAGGAGACTGTCTATTCCAAGACTGACCTCGAAATGGAAAATGAAGATGGTGTATCAATTATATATTATCTTCAAAAGATTTACCCTGGTTTGCCCAATGTTCCCAATCTGCATGTTTAAAAAGCGTTTCGAGTTGCTTGTTATTCCTTTGATTCAGTACCATGGATTTTGACAACCATATTAATACTTTATTCAGACGAATGGAACAACTTCATGGAGCGTCTGAATTGCAAAGGATCTGAAATTTGGGAAAATGAGGAAAACATACTGCAACTACGCCACTGGGCCTCCTTAAGAGGTCAAACTCTTTGCAGAACAGGTTAGTTGAGTCTCTCTGACATTTTCTCTCTCATCTACCATGCTCTCGCAAATCCCTTTAAATTGTTAGTTTGACAATATCTTTTGTCACGCAGTCAGAGGGATGATGTATTATCGGAGGGCATTAAAGCTTCAAGCTTTTCTAGACATGGCTACAGAAGATGGTAAGACAAAAATCTTTTCCACAAACATACTGCATAATTTTGAGAACGTGAATGGTTGATGGAAATTGACAAGAAGACTTCATACTACTTTCATGTCTTGTTTATTGATAAAATTTTGTGCGACTGGTCTGCTCCAAGAAATAAAAGGAAAATAGAATTTAGAAAAGTTTAGCTACCTAATTAAGTTGTAGAAACTTTTAAAAAGCGGCACTATTGCTTTATTCCTTAACAGACTCTTCGCACCCAACTGTGAACTGCTCAAACTGACCGTTAAATTATAATGTTCTGACAAACAAATTACAGAAGTAATTATCAGACTACCAGAGAAATTTTCTGACTGCTTTTGCCTAAATTGAACAGAGATACTTGAAGGCTATAAAACTATTACAGAACCATCAGCAGCAGATAAGAAGAGTCAAAGATCCATGTACACTCAATTAGAAGCTGTAGCTGACATGAAGTTCACTTATGTTGCCACGTACAGAACTACGGGAACCAGAAGAGAAGTGGAGATCGACGTGCAACTGACATTTTAAATCTGATGGTTAAGTAAGTGTACAACTATGTCAAAGAAAAAAGATTATCTAGTAGTGTTCATCTTAAATCTAATGTGAGCTCATTTGATTGCATCGTTGTTCTCTCTACTTCTTTGCAGTAATCCATCTCTTCGTGTAGCATATATAGATGAAGTTGAGGAAAGGGAAGGTGGGAAAAATCAGAAGGTTTATTATTCTGTATTGGTTAAAGCTGTAGATAATCTTGATCAGGTAATTATTATATTAATTCCAAAGATAATATCAAAGTGATTCAGTTTTGACTTCAAGGCTGATTCAATTTTGTTTCTTTTTGTAGGAAATCTACCGTATAAAGCTGCCTGGGTCAGCAAAGGTAGGAGAAGGGAAACCTGAAAACCAAAATCATGCTATTATTTTTACTCGCGGGGAAGCTCTTCAGACCATTGATATGAACCAGGTAAATTTGGAGAAGTCTGAAGTCATTACTTCTATAAAGAGTTTATCTTGGGAAACAAATCAAGTATTTTGCTTCTTTTGTAGGATAACTATTTGGAAGAAGCTTTTAAGATGCGCAATCTACTTGAGGAATTTAATGAGGATCATGGGGTACGACCGCCTACAATCTTGGGTGTTCGCGAGCATATTTTCACTGGAAGGTTGTATATTTGTTGCAACTTTCTGTCAATTTGGTATATATTCAGGTTTAGCTCTCTGATGTTTCTTATCTTTAATTGCAGTGTGTCATCTTTGGCTTGGTTTATGTCAAACCAAGAAACAAGCTTTGTCACCATTGGCCAAAGAGTTCTCGCAAGACCTTTAAAGTATGTTCTTTCAGTTTCATTTTTTTCATGAATCAACAAAACTAGAATTATCTCTTGGTTTGTGCTCAGTAAATTGGCTAAGAAATTATTCACTTGTTGTCTTCTTTAGTGGAGTGTCTCACTCATCATCTGCCACTAGTACTTGGAGATGTCACTATAGGAATTCACATTATAAAAGCTCTATAATTCCCTAAAAGTGTACTAACAAAGGTGCCAACATCCATCAATGAGGAAATAGAAGTGGTGGTCATCTTCTCTATGCATTAAATTAAAAAAACATCTCATTGCCTCCATCCTACTAATGTTTCACTTAACTTTTGAGACTATGAGTCATAATATCAACCTTTGTTGGTGCAAATTTCTAGCGCCATTATTTTGTTTGCAAAGCAACAAAAATGTTATGTTGTTGTCAATAATCCCTCTGGAGTTGTTGCAATCAAAGATTTTACATGAAATCCATTTTCTCCAACTGGTTTTGTACAGGGTGCGCTTCCATTACGGACATCCGGACGTTTTTGACAGAATTTTCCACTTAACTCGAGGAGGCATCAGCAAAGCTTCAAAGGGAATCAATCTTAGCGAGGATATCTTTGCTGGTGAGATCTGAAAACCAATCATATATTCCCACATAATATATATTTATACATGCATTCTAACATGCCTTATTTTCTGAAGGTTTTAATTCAACACTAAGACGTGGAAATATTACTCATCATGAATACATTCAAGTTGGGAAGGGACGAGATGTTGGTCTCAACCAGATCTCACTTTTTGAAGCCAAAGTTGCATGTGGTAACGGGGAGCAGACAATCAGCCGTGATCTCTACAGATTAGGGCATCGTTTTGACTTCTTCCGCATGTTGTCATGTTACTATACAACCACTGGTTTTTATGTGAGCTCAATGGTAATATATTCCACTTGCTGATCTTGACTACGGAATAAAATTTGACCATAACAATATCTGTCTTAGAGGTAATTGTATCCTTATTCTATTTTGTGAAGATAAACAAAAACTAAAAGTATGAGCAGAGCTTCAAAAAAAAAAAATTTATGGAAAGGCTTATTCCATGTAACCTTCTTTTTTGCTGCCTTTTCCTTTCTGGCTGAAAATGTAAAACTTCCTGTTGCATAGTTTCAAATCCAAAAGCATCCTAATTGGAGCTTGTTCCACCTTATTAATTCAGTAGTTTTAACTTCACTGTCGGTGTAAACTATGAGAGAATTAAATGCTATAATACTGTGCATCGAAATTGCAAATTGTCGCTGCTGTTTGCTATGACCATTCTTTTGGGTTGTGTATTGGTATGAATGTGACATTTTTTGCTAGGCATTGTGTACAGCACATATTCTTTCGAGACTGGAACAGTGATTTAATCACCTCAACTATTATTTGATTATCACTAATACAATATCCTAGGAATGTTAATCATGCATATGGTGTGCGAACTGTTTATGCCAATCATACGTGGCACTTATATTCGATTTGCGTGTATACTGAATTATAGATTTTGTGGAACTTCCTCTGTAACTTTAGAAACATATAGGTGATCTTATGGTTAGATTACTTGAAATAATTTTGATTCCCTAGTTGGGAAGTGAAAAGTAATTTGCTTTCTTGTCTTCCGCCCAATAATTCTTAAATGAACATAGTGTTCCTTGATCCTATGCAGCTAGTGGTCCTTACAGTGTATGCTTACTTGTATGGTAAGCTCTATCTCTCATTGAGTGGACTTGAGAAGACCATAGTAAGATATGCAAGAGCTAAGGGAGACGATGCTCTGACGGCTGTCATGGCCTCTCAATCTATTGTTCAACTAGGCATTTTGATGACACTGCCCATGGTTATGGAAATTGGACTAGAGAGAGGCTTTAGAACTGCAGCTGGTGACATAATAATCATGCAGCTTCAATTAGCAGCTGTCTTCTTTACTTTCTCTCTTGGGACAAAGCTCCATTACTTTGGGCGAACAGTGTTGCATGGCGGAGCTAAATACAGGGCCACCGGGCGTGGTTTTGTGGTAAGACATGAAAAGTTTGCGGAGAATTACAGAATGTACTCAAGAAGCCATTTCACTAAAGCTTTGGAGCTGATGGTTCTGCTCATAATTTATCACGCTTATGGAAAGGCTGCTACTGACTCTACTATTTATACGATCCTCACTTTCTCAATGTGGTTTCTTGTTATTTCCTGGTTGTTTTCTCCGTTTCTTTTCAATCCCTCGGGATTTGAATGGCAAAAGATAGTGGAGGACTTTGAGGATTGGACTAAGTGGATAAGTAACCGTGGTGGGATTGGGGTGCCAGCTAGCAAGAGTTGGGAATCTTGGTGGGATGAGGAGCAAGAGCATCTACAATACACTGGATTTTCAGGGAGGTTTTGGGAAATCGTCCTGTCTCTGCGCTTCTTAGTATACCAATATGGAATTGTTTATGAGTTGCATGTCGCCCAGAATGACAAGAGTATTGTGGTAAGCATCTAAAATTAATTTGTGCCTTGCTGATTTTGTTGCTGCATCAACAACTTTTGTTACTTGGTATGCTAACTGATTGACAATTAAAGTTAGGGATAATTATGTAAAACCCCTTAGGTTCGGGCTAACTATAAAAAGACCCAGAGGTTTTTGAAAATTGCAAAAAACCCTTGAGGTTTGATTCCGTCCTACATTTTCTCCCTTCATAAGCAAAAAAATATTCCAACTCCACCTGATATTTCTAGAAATATTACAGTTACCCCTTAAATTTAAAACAAAATCAAACCTGAGGGGGGCTTTTTGTAATTTTGAAACATCTTTACAATATTTTTATAACTAGAATTTAAATAGTTAAAATTTTCTTTTATAACGACTTGTGTATATGTTTAGAACATATAGTTGAAGATTTTGAAACCTTGTTTAAATTTGAAATTGATTTTATAAGAAATTTAACGTATTCTTAGTGTTATGATTAAAAAAATATATTTTCAGATCGAAATTTAGTTTAATATGAAGCTAATATTATTTGAAAATTAAAAATATTTTAAGAGTTATAGCTGAAAATAAATAATTTTAAAATATAGAATATAAAAGGTCATAGTGTCATATAATTGAACCAATAGAAGCTAAATAAATATGAAATTACTTAGTTCTCCTAAAATTTTACTATGTCTAAAGGATATTTTTGTCCAATCAAAAATGCAAGAAACATTCACACTTTTAAGATAGTATAGATATAGATATAGATTAGCCCAAACCTCAAGGTTTTTTTTTCTTTTTTTTTTATATATCACTTAAAAGTTATAAATGGTATTGTATGAAGCCAACAATGGTGAAGTACTGCAATATAGAATTTTTAAATGCCTCTTCAGTGATTGATTGTTCGCTGTCATTTACCAGGCCTTTCAATCTGTGACTACAGAGAACTTGAAAATGTTGTGAATATTGTTTCGTAATAATCCTCTATTATATGGTTGCAGGTTTATGGATTATCTTGGCTGGTTATTGTAGCTTTGATGATCATTTTGAAGGTCAGCGGTGAAACAATAAGATCAATCTGTTTGGTTTTCTAATAACAGGAAATTAAACTCCTAATTATCTCAACCATCTATGAATCTGTATTGTAATGCAATTCGTATCTTTGATCTGCAGATTGTGTCTATGGGGAGACAGAAGTTCAGCGCAGATTTCCAGCTGATGTTCAGACTTTTAAAACTATTCCTATTCATTGCAGTTGTGGTCGGACTTATTATCTCCATAAAATTCCTTGAGCTCACAGTTGGAGATATTTTTGCCAGCTTGCTAGGCTTCTTGCCTACTGGATGGGCTCTTCTGCTGGTACACTTCATTGCCTTTCATTCTATTCTTGATTAAATATCAACTGCAAATTCTATTACGTGGGATAACTACAAACACTACCCTGAGGTTTAGTCAAATTACCAAAATGTTTTCTTTCAAAATTAGAAATATTTGTTTCTATATTACAAATTGCATTCTTAGGAGGGAGGTATTTGTTAGGTAAATACGAACCTCATGAGGTGTTTGTAATTTGGAAAGATAGCTGGAGTTTTTTTTTTTTTTTTTTTTTTTTTTGTAACTAGGCTAATCCATAGGCTTAGTTTTTGTAACGGATAATTACAAAAACAACCTATGAGGTTTCGGTTAATTACAAAAAAAAAAAAAAAAAAAAAAAAAAAAAACCCAAAGGTTTTTAAACATTACAAAAACCCTCTTGAGGTTTGATATTGTATTGCACTTTACCTCCTTCACAGGTAAAAACAATTCAAACAATATCTTACATTTGTAACAATATTACAATTATCTCCTTACATTTAACACATAATCAAATGTCAACAAGTTTTTTTTAACATCTCTGGGTTCTTTCGTAATTAATCCGAATCTCATGGGTAGTTTTTGCAATGATCCCTTTTTGTAATGATCCCTAATACATATTACTAGTTTTCCGGTATAAGACTTTAACAACTTTTTAAATCCCCAATCACTGATATCGCGGCATTCGTCCCAACAGATAGGACAAGCTTGTAGGCCAATAGTGAAGGCACTGGGAATGTGGGGGTCTGTTCAAGCTCTGGCAAGAGGTTATGAGTACCTTATGGGATTGGTGATCTTTGGTCCAGTAGCAGTCTTGGCCTGGTTTCCATTTGTCTCAGAGTTCCAAACTAGGCTACTTTTCAACCAGGCCTTTAGCAGAGGTCTACAAATTCAACGTATTCTGGCTGGTGGAAAGAAGAATAAATAAATAAGATGTCCCAATATATACCAGACTGGATTTTCTAGTTATCATGAGTGTAACAGTGGGTAGGTAGATGCGTCATCCCTAATCTGACATATGACAAAAAAACAGAGAGTTTCTATAGGCCTTGCTTTTTTGTATACCGGTATGTAAAATTGTGTTGTTATACAGGAGAATCATTTTGTAAAATGTGTATAGGAATGAATTTTCAGTCATTCAAAGTAGGGTAAAGTTCAGCATACGCACAATTTCTTTACAATAATCTTTTTCTTGTAATAAATAAGATTCATACATGATACATCAAAAGACTACATATGTTCATGCAAATACAATTGCAAATTGCTTCATCATTGTAAATTTCGATCAATGGATAACATAACTTCATAGAATTTAAAGAATTTAATGGTGAAGATAGTCAAGAACTGCAAAGTCTAATTAAATAGTAGGATTATCGTAGTGGGATGGATATTAAATATCTCTGGTGATCATAAATTTTAAAAAATCGTCTGAACTGCCCGAACCGCACCATACCACACCGTTATAATGAGTTTTGATTAAAACCGCGATTTGGAATATTGAATGAAAATTGCACCGCCTTGTTGGTTCGATTATGGTTTTGGAATAAAACCGCACCACCCTTATACATTCTTAGAGGTAAAATAAAATATTTTTCTACCATCTTTAGTTGAATAAAGACGCATTCTATTTGCAAAATCATCTTGTTTAAAACCAAATTAAATCTTCAACGTTTTACATTTTTTGTCCATTCTTCTTAATCTATACTTATTATAAAAGTATGAATGAGTTTGAAGTTTTTTGAAAATTTTGATTTGCCAAAAATATCCTTATAGTAAAGTTAGTTTTAGGGGCAATTAAGTAGTTTTCTATATTGATTGTGTTTTTGTTTTATAATATGATTAATGTCTCTTTGTATTCTATACTCTTCTTATATGCTTTCATTTAATTGTATTTCATAGAATATTTTGAATTTGTAAATAATATTAATTTCATATTAAACTAGATGTCGAGAACTTTCCAATCATATGTCATAAGCATATATAAAAACCCCATATGAGATAGTTTTAGCCATCTAAAGTTGAGTGTTATGTTAAAATGTACATTTATAATATTTTTCTTTAATTTTCTTAATAACTAAATACATCTACAAAAAGAAACAAGAGTATGAATTTACTATTAAATGAAGATAAAAAAATAAGATTAATGTATTTAGTTTGATTTAAATAAGTAGGAAGACAATATATAGTTTCTAAATTCACTTTTAGTTGCAAATATCCCATAAAATAAATTTATCATCTATCACCCTCCCTAAACTGTGAGATAATTAAATGATACATTTTTTAAATATGTGAAGATGGAGGTTTGAGATCATTGAGAATTACAGAGAATATATGTATTTTCAATAAAAAGATAATTAGTTTTAAGATTAGTGAAATATAAGTTATTATTAAAATTTTGAAAAAAAATAGTTTGTTGTCCAAGCTTTATTCATTAATCTTTATCTATGTTTTTTTTTGTAATAATGGATATACGATTTAACATGATTTAGATTCAATTTTTTTATTAATGCAAAAACTTGGGTTATCAAATTTTAGCATGTAAAATTACATGATTAATTATTTATAATGCATCCGATGCAAAAATATTAAAAGTAATATAAAAAAGATGTCTCCAACCATCAAAATCAAACAAGAGAAAATTTGATTGTTAACTAAATATAGAAACCATATACTTATATAGTTTTATATTGTTTTTAAGTTTTTCTTGAATTGAATTATTTAAATAATAAGGTAATAATTCATCCCGGTCTACACATACTAATAACAAATTATATGTTAGAACAATGTTAAAAATTTAACAATCAAATCGATAATGTTATACATGTATTCACAATCTATAATTAACTTGTGTTGTATATTAACTAATTTATATTTAGCAGATATGTAATATTATTACAAAGAAATTATTGATAAAGCATAAAACAAAGCATACGTAAAGAAAATGCCACTTACAATAAATCTAACAAGGAAGGTTTTGAAATGACACCATGGTATTAATAATACTTGAAGTACTCAAATATTTTATTAATCCATCAAATACTGATCATTATTTCATGAATTTTAAATATAGATTACAATTGAATGTAGTACAAGGTGTTTTCATTTATGTTTGAGTAGGCAGTGACTATACATATGAATATTTAATTTAATCCGAAACAAGATGCGAGTGAAAACATTACATTAAGCTAAGGGCTCACATGGCCATTGGCCACATTCAATATAGAATTTTCGTTTCCACTATTTTCCTTGAGATTTCCTTGAGAGTAAGTGTTGGTTTTCGCGTGAGAAATAAAAATATGTTTTGTGGAATGTAAAATTTTAGAAATAAATAAAGGTTTAGAAATGAGTTAATATTTGGTTGAGTATTTCTTTTAACTTTTTTGACACAAAAACATGTCATACAAATAAAAAAATATTTTTATGCGATCTCGATAATGCGGACTTAGCTATACCTATCACAAACTTAATTGGATGCATGATGGAATCAATGTACATTTCAGTGTACATTTATTATACAATAAAAGTTTGGGTAAGTAAGAATTTATATATATTTTGCAGACAATTATTACAAGTTCAATTAATTTTATAGTACTATAACTTATATTAATTTTCATTTAATAGATTTGTAAGGCAAATCGGTTGGGCTTTGGTCTGACCGCTCTCATCATTTCGGATTTTTGACATTCTTTTTATCCCCACGGATATTTTAGAGTTTCATTAGCAGGATGGATGGAAACTTTGTCATCATTTCTTGTCTTTATTTCACCTTTGACCAATGTAGTAAGTGCAAGTTTACTTTCAAAAAAGAAAAAAAAACACATTGCTTTAATTTTATTTATTATTCACTATGATCTTTTTTTGTCATAGTTAAATGTTGTTCGAACTCACGATGCTCGAGCAATGTCCTTTTAGTTATGACTTGCTTTTATCAATTAGTGGAGCACATGGACTGCTTATGGGTCGAATAAAAAGATTTTAGGGTTGTTGTAAGTAAATTTAGATATCGATTAGAGATTAATTTTATACCGTATCCAGTAAATTTAGATAACACTTAGAAATTAAATTTTAAATAAATGACAATGTGTTATTTTTATATATCAATTTGCATGTGCAGATTCCAAACGCTTTTGGATTTTTCATATGTTTAGTGCAAATGATATTGTATACAGAATATTATCTCTTGCACAACAGGCAAACATGATGTTCTTTCTCCATTTTTTGATGGTTTTTTTTAGTAGATTAGTAAAATGCAAGTGCATTGCACGTGATTTATATAATTTTACAAAATTTATTTACTAATTTTATTGAAAGATTAATTCAAATTTAAGTGTTATTATAGATATAATAAAAATCAAACAAATAACTAATTAGAACAAAAATTTCAAGTTACTTCAAAATATTTTATTGTATATCTATACAATAAATTATTTTGAAGTAACTTGAAATTTCTGTTCTAATTAGTTGTTTGATTTTTATTATATTTATAATACATCTTAAATTCACATTAATTTTTCAATAAAATTAGTAAATAATTTTTGTAAAATTATATGAATCACGTGCAACGCACTGGCGTATTACTAGTATTCTAAAAGAGAGATTATTTTATCAATCTTATAATATTTTCGTTTATTACAACCGCCAAATTGCCCGCCACCGCCTAAAATCGCACATTTGATTTTACTTAATAAAACCGCGATTTGAATTTTTTTTAGAAAAGCCGTATAGAGCAATTTTGCTTATTTTTTTTTTAAAAAAACCGCTAGACCACACTGTGATCATCCTTACTCTTAAACTACCATGCAGAGATATGTTGATTGAATAACAGATAATTATGAGCGGCATGAGAACACATAAAAGTAAGAACATTGAAAATAATAATACTATTGTAGATCCCTTTCTCCAAATGAAAGCTCTTAAATCAACAATGACATTGGATCATTTTTTGTTGAGATATGAGAAAACCACATCAAAAGTTCTTACTATGTTAAGAAAAATAGTAGATACAAGATTCAAAATAACATTAATTTCAACAAAGAAGAAAATGACAAATTGTACAATAAAAAATCCAAACTAAATTGGTCGGGTTTTTGTAAACTTTGTTACAATATTGAGGGAGGGTATTTGTAATCTTAAAACATAACTTGATTATTTTTGTAGTTAGGCTAAAGTCAAGAGTAGTTTTTTGTAATTATGCTATAAAGATAATGAAACAAAGCCTGGAAGGTTCATATGGAAAAACCAAAACAACTCTGAAGCAGAAGAAAAGTACAACAGCAACAGGACTTGCAAAGAATGTAAAGATTGTAGACATGAACAACTTGGAATTCAGAATAGCACATTAAATAAACTATAGTTTTTACACAGCAGGATCAATTCATTGATACAAACCAACCTGCACACTTCTATCCAAATGAGCAAATTTGCACTATAGAAGCTGTACCCTCTAAAAATCTATACACACAACAGAATGCCACTTGAGCATTTCTTAATTGTACAAAAGAAAAGAATCAAAACTTGAATGAAGATGGAAGCCAATCCCTCCTCCCAGCCACTAAACCTCCTCCTCGAGACAAAGCAAAACACGATAAACAAAAATGGTATGTTGAAGTGCTCTTTTCGTCATGCAGTACCTTCAGAGACCCTTTCGCCGACATAACTACAAGCTCCAGCAGGCATCTCAAGTACCATGAGCAATTCATATGTTAACTCAATGAGATCATGAAGCAGTCATCTGTGACCACAAGTTCTCGTCAACTATGAAGTTCATACATCAAAACTTCAATCCATCCTATATAATATCCCATTTAAGACCCTCTGATAGTAATCGCACTGTCGCAGACGCCACGCGTCCAAACTGCTGCTGATTAGAGAAAGCACCACGGACACACATTGCTGCTAGAGAGTAAACATTTGTTAAAGAAATGCATTGAAACACATGATATAGAAAAAGTTATGAATGGGAGAAACGAAACAAAACCTCTTCGGTCAAACTTAAATGAAAGCGTTTCCTCAAGTTCTCTATTGTTCGTGGGCCACCCTTGAAACAAGGGAAACCAGAATCCTGCAACAAAATCCACAACAGTATCAGATTAAGGGAAGATCATATTGAAAGAGTGGAACAAAAGTTCATGCTAAATCAAGTCAAGTCATACACTTCTATATACATAAAATTTAAAGTTTGTATAAACATTTCTAGGACAAGGCTAACATATAACCAAATGCATTGTTGTTATTAGATAAATCCTCTGGGCATTGACATGTTATAGGTGATAATGATAATGACTTTAGAAACTTTTTAATGGCAAAAAGACTGGCGTACACCGAATGATTACCCAATGAAGGACTTTTCAGGGTATTAGAAATCTATCCACCCATTGTTCACCAACCTCATAAATAAATATTAGTTCCAGTACCCACAATTACCTTACTGAAAGTTTTACCCCGAATTGGTTTTATTATTTTCATACCCACCTAATAACATATAATATCGTGCGTTATAATAATAGGCTAATATACCTTCCTTAATTACAACCTAGAACATTTTAAGCCTTTAACATTTTAATTAGAATAATGCAACAAATAGCAAGACAATTTTGACAATTTGTAAAGAATTTTGAGCTAAATAAACATATATTTACTCAAGCAAGCTGTTCAAGGTAAATCAGCCTTCCCTAGGGAAACTAATATATATGATCCATTCCCCAAAACATACCACCAAGCTACAATCAGAGAGAGAACATATCATATCATGGAAGAAAAAGTATTCGAAAATAGACCCTGTTTTCTTTTGACCATCAAAAAAATGAAAAAAAAAATCTTGTTATAATTTAGTAACCAAGTCTAAGCTATATGCGAGAGGAAACTCTTGTACCTGTGAGATCAGTTTCTTGATTATTATGGTGGAGTTAATCTACCATACATCCATTAAATAGCCCTACTGGCATCTCTGCTATTAAGTGTAAGCATATGGCTAAGCTAAATTTATTTCACTTGGATTTGACTTGCCTAATGGGGAGTTGTTTTTAAATGTTGATTGCACGCAAATGTCCATTAGCTTCGAAAATATTTTCCATGAAATGCCGGAAAAAAAAAAAATAAAAAAACTCATTATCGTCCAAACAAAATAATTCTCTTTTACATTAACCAACTAATGTTGCAGCAATATTTCTTTTCCCGTTATATACTTTCTTCACATGCAGAACAAACCTCCTAGTCTTGATTGGCTAAAAGCATCTCAAGTAGTAAGAAGAATCTTACTTTAAAGCCACTATCCTGCATATGATACTCCAAGTAAATTAAACATGGCCTCTCCTTCCTCTTTGCTTTGAAAAGAACTAGGTCGCTTCTATTTTCTTGAGAAAATGACCACAGTTTACTCAACTAACTGATCAAAATGAATTTCAGATGGTCTATGTCATCACTGCTATGGCTGATTTTCATTAAATCTCCACCTATAGAGCATTCCAGCTATACATCAACCAATTACGACAAACCATGGCAGTATCGCATCGTTCAAATGCAGAACAAAATACTTTTTAAAGATTTGTGAAGCCATGGCAAAGGCTCCAAGTTCCATCACACGAATTCTTTAACCAATATGTTGGAGCTGCACAATCTCTAAATTTGAGCTCTGCTGCATTTTTTTGGGAAAAATGAAAGGAATGCTAGTCAACTATGGTTGATATATTTATTTTATCATTCGACATGAGTGCCAAACCCTGGGATATAAAGTAGTGGGGCTGCTTAATGCTACTGAGCTACCCAGCCACAAATTCCTGAGTTAGTGAAGGAATGGTGTGAGGCCAGTACCGATATTGTAGCTACTGAGCTCTTGACCTGCCTATTCGATAAGAAAGTCGGAGCAGATCTACTGATTGAACTACACTTTGTACTTTCAATACATGTCAATAATTTTCTGAATGAAACATAAATTCATTCAGGGAAATGCATCTTTTTTTCCCAAAGCGAGGGGGAAAAAGGGAGAAAACAAAATTTCCTTTTAACTACCAAGATTCAGAATGGGTTAAAATTTTCTTCCAACCAGCATTATGAATGGGTCAGGCCAAATGTCGTGACTAAGACCTGCCTTGAAATAATATTAGAACTTACGCCGGCGAAAAATCAAGAATCTAGGTTCAAGTGCATTTGGTTTACAATCAAACAGCCAAAAGCAACTCATATTCAGATATTCTCCATAGCCCAAAAGTCTGAGTGTCTTTGTTACGACTGAGATATTGATAAAGGATAGGAGGAAGGAAAATTAGAAGGTGATAAATATTTCCATTGTGGGGTAGAGAGAGGAAAACTTGGGAGAAAGAAAATAGGGACTAGGCAAATGTGATATGGGGCAAAATACCATTATATATATATATATATATATATATATATTAATCTATTCTCCTCTATCACATAAAATAGCGGAAAGAATACAAGAGTCTTTCAAGATAGGATTAGAAAGTCAAATTCATCATGATTCCCTTCCCATAATGGCTAGACCAAGATGTACTCAAAATCTCCACAATACATAATTCCGTCACCCCATTAAACAGTCCATCAAAATATAAGCACGTCACACAATTTAGCTGTCAGCATACTTAAAAGCTAGAAAACCCAAAAATATTCTATTAATCTTACCTGCAGCATCTCAACAAGAAGAATTATGCGCTCCGCATGTTTACGGCACGTCAGGAAACCTTGGATGCATAAAACCTGAAATACCATATGAAAGACAAGCTATAAACACCAGAAATATCAAAAAGCAACTTGAACTAACAGTGAAAAAAATGTATAGCAGCAAACATCATTCACCTTAAAATAATCAAAAAATTCGCTTGGGACCCCCTCAGCATCAGAGTCCATCACCTAGAACAAATAAATTTATATCCTTGTTCATAAAACATTTCTAGTTTACAGAAACTGAGAACTCCAGGAACTACCTCAAATGAGCTGATATGTGGCCATGCACTAATGAAAAAAGTATTGATTTTGTGTGTGACATAAGTCATAACATAAGGTTTACCTCAAGAAGTTCACGGGTTAACTTAAATGGCGCACTTTCAAAATTTACACCCCCAGGTGAATTAGAAAGCATGAAACCAAAGTCTATGTGTATGATATGTCCTTCTTCATCCAACAACAAGTTCCCGTTGTGCCTATCCTTCACCTGAGGAACAAACACCATTGATAAGGTTGCATGTTACAGAAAGTGACTTTAACTAGCAACAATCAAGTAATAAGTAACAAGTTCTAGAGAGAGAGAGACCAAAACTGTAATGACAAAAGTTCTAGTCAAGTGAGCTATAGGTTATATCAGTTGCTTTTTCCATAGTTTGACTATACATGCACATTACAGATATGATTAAAATCACGAGACACAAAAATTGAAAAAGGTGACTGAGATCATGATTACTTGAAAAGTGAAATAATGAATGTGACTAATGAGACTTGCAAAGTGAACTAAAATGTATAATCCCAAATCTCCATCTTATATGACTCTTCTTCAGTTTCAATTTCTCTCCACTCGTTGAGCCTTACGTGTTTGAGAGTGGTGGTGCAAGGAAATAGGAACCAAAAAAAACTTATATGGAAAGAACAGAACTGAAAGAAGAAAAAGAAGTGGGAAAATGCACTGAGCAAGCATCATTTCCATCAAAAAATAAAACTCAACAAAGTAGATCTTAAATCTGAATATATTCATCGAGGAAAATCTTAAATCTGTAATTGTAGCCTCTGATATTAATATCACCACAAAGTGATTGTTTTAAAAGAGCAAGAGAGGCAGATGTTCACCTGTAAAAGGTAGCAAACCAGGAGTATCCAGCCATGCTTTCGACAAAGTTCCTCTGCAAGTAACAGTGTGACTCATGTCTCAAAATCACAAACCACGTTATTCAAGATATGTATAGCCTAAACTTGCGTTTCCTAAACAAATTAAAGTGAATGCAACCTTGATGAACAATATCACGCATCTGAAAGTGAAATACTAATCAAAAACTTTTCTATGCAGCCTAAAATATTTGCCAAATAAGTAGAGCAGCAAAGAGATCAAGGTCAGCACACAGGAAACACTTGCCCAGCTATAGGAATGGTTCCATTATAATACCTTCAGGTGAAGCATAAACATATATACTGAATACAATTAAAACAACAACAATCCCAAAATTGTTCTGGCTCCAAATTGAGGCCCAATAATGGTTATCGGTTGGCAGAGCCCATAAAGGTATATACTACAGAAAAGGATCCAACACAAATAAAATGTCTCATTTAGTTCTATACCTTGCTTTTGATAATTACCAGAACAATTATAAGGCATCCATATAAAAAAGTGGTCTATATTACTGTTCTCTTCAACAGATTATAGTTCTTCCTACTTATCCATGATTTCTCGATTTAAACTTTTTTGGACTCGATGTCCAACAAAGCATGATAGGTTCATTTAAGAAGGTGCAATGGCCCTGAACTTAACCTAGACTTCCATGAAAATATAGGGATGGATCCAGGGTGAAATTCATGGGTTCCATAGTTCTTGAGTAGCATTTGATTATGGTAATGAAATTTCTATTACAACTAAGACCTACGGCAAAGCCCAATCAAGAAACTAATTCCCTACAAGTAATAACTTTTTTACTAGATCTTTTGAGTTAGCCACAAATTATTAATTCTACATTGCTGTTTTTGGTGCTTCAACTAATGCAAATAATTTGCTCCTTTAAATCATCCAAAACATCTAAAAATTTCCCTTATATTTTAGCCTTGCTAATGTCTGAAGTGGTCGTCTAGCCACAGATGTTTAGAAACTTAGGGCATCTGATAAACACTTATAACAATGTTCACATAATTTTTGGATTTCAAAAAGAAACACGAACTTCCAGTTTGATTCAGTTCAAAAGCCATATTCAAAAAATAATCCTCAATCAAAAAGAAAATGAGGATGTAGAATTTTACCATTTTGAATTGCTTTAAAATTAATCTTAAACAATATTAGAACCAGGTTTAATAGCAGCCCGGTGATTGTGAAAATTTCTACCAGTAATTTTTCCCACCGAAAGAACACATGCACATGCGCGCGCGTGCAATGCTGATTTTCAGAGTGAAATATCGAGAAGAGAATTAATCAAATAGTCAACCATAAGACAACAGCATTTCAACATTCATTCACCTGAGCAAGCTTAAAAGCGGGAGAATTTTCTTGATACTTGGCACCAAAGAAGTCGCGCAAACTTGAAATATTGGGAAATCTACTTTTGATCGAATGAAGTGACGCCTGATGATAGTTAGTTTGCAAATAAGCTTCTCTCTAGCAATAAACTTTTATACAAGTAGAAATTACTTTATAAACATATCAATGTAATTACCGTGTCTGGGATAGTTTCAATGAGAGCTGTATAAGAGGAAGTAACTAAAACTTCATAAGGACGCAACCACAATGGGAGACCAGCTTCCTGGAATATATCTGGCATTTGGAAATAAAGAAAAAGCCCCATTAAAACTTTGTTTAAGAAGCACAAGAAAGTTGACTCATATAGGGGAAGTGGGTGACTTATTTACATTCCAGCATCATCATTAGGTAACCAAAGAAAGAAACTGCTAGATAACAAAGGAACATCACAGCAGGACTAAAGCAGACACCAGTCAGCTATAAGATTTCAGAAGCTAATACATAAATCAAATGCCTTTGAGCAAAAACTTCCGGTCATCACAACTTCAAATAAAATTACACTAAGATTGCAGAACTGTCCTCATTTTCTCTTTCTTATGGTACAGTTGCTATTGTACAACATATAGCACATGCCTTCCATATTTTTCAATCGGCAGCACATACCTAGTACTCTCCCAACATCTCACTTTGAATTGGCAGAGTGTTTAGACGAGAGTAGAAAAGGTGAATGTTTCTGGTACATTAGCACATATCTATTTCTCACGGCAAGAGAGGTACATTTGTAAAGAAGATTTCCATTGTCGGAAACACGATATTATTTGTCAACAGCAAAAAACATAAATAGGAGCAATCATTTTGGGACAAAGGGAGCATTAAGAGTTTGCGCACAATTTTTGAAAATTATGCACAATCACGTAACTTCCATAATTTCTCTAGAATTATGAGCTACTCCAATACACGCTCACAAAGTGCCTTGTCTGGAAGCTCACGACCCTCTAAATGAAAACATTTCTCACTTCTGGAATGACTGGAAATAGGGGTGTTCATTCGGTTCAACAAAACCGAACTGAACTGAACTTTCGCTTAACCAAAAGTTTGATTTGCCAAAATGCCTAACCTAAAACTGAACCGAATTGCACACTTCAGTTCGTTCAAAAAGGATTTTTATTAGGTTTTTTTTGGTTCTGTGTTTCCGGTTAACCGAATTTTGATGAAAATTTGAAAAACAAAAGCTCAAACTAAACCAAACGCTGCTGTCAAGCTTCCTGAATTCAAACTTAACAAACGTAAACTTAAGCAAACAGAAGTCCAACTAAGCAATTGAAAAACAAAACTAAACCAAACTAGCAATTAGCAATCTATGCATGTGTTTCTGTCAAAGCTTTTGAAATCAAACTTGAAAAAAGGAACTTTTTTTCCCGAGGAATCTGGACAAAAGTAACTTAAGCAAAATGAAAGTCAACTAAACAATATTTGAGCAAACTTGAAAGTATCCCAACTACACAAACTTTCAAAATCCCCAATTAAACCAAACTTAAGCAAAGTGAAAGCATATCAACTAATTAAGCCGTTCTCGCACTGGAGTGTTGTTCTTTCTTTATAGTTTTATCCTCCTGTCTCTGGAGTCTGATGGACAAATTATAAAACAGAATTAGGTAAAAAAACGTGTTAAAAGAACAGGCAATAAAAAGAAGTTCGGTTTTCGGTTCGTTTCGGTGAACCGAACTTGAAAACCAAATTCCTGAAAAATTCCAAACCGAAAGTCGAACCGAATTTTTCAGCTCGGTTTCGGTCTGGACCACATTTTCGGTTTCAGTTCGGTTTGATCGGTTAACCGAACTGTGAACACCCCTATGTGGAAAACAAAGTTCAACATTCACATGTCAAACAACATCTTCATTCTTCTGAGCTTATGAATTTATGATCAGTGATAATTTCAGAGAGCAGATAAGCATTTCCAATTTCTTAATCATATTCTTCCTCATCAATCGTCCACTTTATGTGGAGAATATATTACTCAATACTCACTTTGGAAAAAATTGAATAAGAAAATAAAGAATCACACACGCAGAAAACAAGAATTGAGGAAAAGACTAGAGAGGCCAAGTTACTTGACCGATATCTCCATGGAAACATGCGAACCTACCATAAAAGTGAGAAATAATAAGTTGTACAGCCAGGTGCTCCTGCCGACAGTCATCCCCACTCTTCACAATTGCCTATGGTAAACCAAGAGTAAGATAAGTTGACTGGTTCAGGTGAAGAAAATGAGGTGTATGCACATTAAAAAACATTGCAAGAAAGAATCTAAGAAAAAGAAGAATGAGAAGTCAATTTGCAACCACCTTCAACATAAAGTGAGATACTACCAAGAACTAGATAAATCACAGCATGAATATTACATTTCCTAGTGGACAAAATGAGTAGCAAGAATCATATGCAACAATAAGCCGTCCTAACATCTGGCAATACCAATTCATCGACACATTTGATCTGTTCCATGTCAGATAGAATTCTCAAGTAAAGGATATATGGAGGAAGATATGGCAAACACAAAAATGAGGCAATAGACCCATTTTCTTATTGAGAATATCAAGTGCAACAAAAGAAGACTTTCAAAAAGGCACAAAAACTTGTAATTCAAAAACATTAAAATCCACGACCCATGATCAGATCGCAACAGTAAAATAGATGGACACTGTTATCATTATGACCTTCCGCCCCACTCAGTAATATACTGACACCAGCAGTTCTACCTTGTTCAGAATTTTCTGGCTCACCTCATTCTCTCTGTTCTTCCTACTCTTCCCTTGGGAAATTTTTCCAGAAAGAAAAAAAAAGGAAGGAACCAATAGACCATCATCTCTCTCCATCTCCCTGCCCTCTGGAAAACACTATTTTTTTCCCCAATGGATCTTATTAATATAATTAATCAAGAAACAGAAACAGAAGACAGGTACAAAAAACTTCAACAGAAGTCAGTTGAGGGACCATCATTATCTATGGTCCACACAAGGTCCTGATAGAACTTAATTCATTATGTACCTTTCAGAACACATTCATGATTGAATGAGAGTGTGTAGGGGTTGCAACTCCTTTCTGCTTAATTTTTGAAGTTATTTAATTGTGAAAAACCCATCTACTGACAAAATCATTAACAGCTTGTTTGGGAGACTTTTCAAATGGACTTTTGGATCTAAAAGTCCATTTTCCATTATAATAGTTGTTTGGCGGTTAATTTAGAATAAACTTTTGGATAAATCACTTATCCAAAAAGTCCATTCTAGAGAAGCCAGAATTGGAAACCTTTTGAAAAGTCACTTATTAAGAAGTTGATTTCAAAATGGACTTCAGCAAAAGTGCTCCCAACATGCACTAAACCATCCATGAGACTATTTGAAATCAGCACTGCAATGCCCCAATCTTTTTCTATCTTACCAGCCTGAAGCTTCGGCACACTGAATGGGAGATGCAAGATAAATCACCGCCAAAACTAGGCGAGTCAAGATGTATCATGCCCAGTGTAACAATATGCTGAGAAAACTTGATTTATCTTCATTAAGAGATTACATATATATACACAAGTGGTTGGGGACACATAGCCTAAAGTCATCAACCCACTACCTAAAGTGACATAACATGTTCCCTAAAGTGCTATAACATGTTCCCTAAAGTACTCATTAATAATATATACATTTACTTTAACACTCCTCCTCAAGTTGATGCATAAACATTGATCATGCCCAACTTGTTACAAAGATAATCAACCCGAAACCCATTAAGAGCTTTTGTGAAGATATCTCCCAATTGTTCTCCGGTTTTCACGTATCTGTAGAGATCAAGCCTTTCGAATCTTTTCACGAACAAAGTGACAATCAATCTCAATATGTTTGGTTCGTTCATGAAAGACTGGATTGGACGCAATGTGAAGTGCGGACTTGGTTGTCGCACCATAACTTAGCGGTATAGAAACTTTAAAACCTACTTCATCGAGGAGTTGATGTATCCACATTATTTCACATGCAGATTTAGCCATGGCCCTATATTCGATTACGCACTTGAACGTGAGACCACATTTTGCTTTTTGCTTTTCCATGATACCAAATTGCCTCCAACAAATACCTGATAACCTGAAGTAGATCTCGATCTTCCTCGATCCCGCCAATCAAGATCGAAAAACTTCAATCTAGTATGCCCGTGATTGCTATATAGAATTCTTCGCCAGTGCTCCTTTCAAATAGCACAAAATATGCTCGATGACTTTCCAATGGTCTTTTGTTGGAGATGACATATCTTGGCTTACCACACTTACCGAATAGGCAATATCCGGACGAGTAACGGTTAGATAGTTCAATTTCCCAACCAATCTCCTGTATCTCTCCAGGATCCGGGAAACAATTCGCCATCTTTTGTAAGTTGTGCATTAGGAACCATAGGAGTGTTGCATGGTTTAGCCCCTAATTTTCTGTTTGGATAATAAGTCAAGCACATATTTTCTTTGAGATAAGAATATCCCATTCTTACCTCTCAAAGACTTCAACGCCCAAGAAATATTTTAGTGCCCCTAAATCTTTTGTATGAAACGGGTATGAAGAAAAGTTTTGAGAGATGAGATACTACCAAGATTATCACTTCCGAAAATAATGACAATATCATCAACATAAACCACTAATAGAATGACACCGGTGTAGATTGTTTGTAGAATACCGAATGATCGATTTACTCTTCTTCATGCCAAAATTCTCAATAGCTTGATCGAATTTTCCAAACCATGCTCGAGGACTCTGTTTCAAACCGTATAAGGACTTACGAAGACGACAAACTTTCCCAAACTCCCCGAGCAACAAACCCAGGTGGTTGCTCTAAGTAGACTTCTTCCGAAGATCACCATGAAGAAATGCATTTGTGATGTCTAAGCGATGTAAAGGCAAGAATATGTGGCCGCCATAGAAATGAACAACCGCACGAGATGTGAGCTTAGCGACAGTGAAAAGGTGTCGAATAATCAACTCCATATGTTTGAGCATATCCTTTAGCAACAAGCCGTGCTTTCAATCTAGCAACAGTTCCATCCAGGATGAGTTTTAATAGCAAAAACCCACTTACAACCAATAGCACTTTTTACCCGTAGGTAAGTCAACTAAGTCCCAAGTACCATTACTATCTAAAAATCGTCATCTCTCAATCATACTTGTGCCAACCCGGATGGGATAAAGCTTCATGAACAGTTTTTGGTATAGAGAGAATCAAGAGATGCAATAAAAGAACACGAGGATGGTGATAAATGATTATATGATACAAATGAGGATATAGGATAAGTACATTGTCGTTTACCTTTACGGCGCAATAGGGAGATCATCACTGATCCGGATCGATGACGGAAGAAGTGGTGCGCAGACACGAGGCAGGAGGAGCGAGTTAGGGAAGATGGGTTGCGACGAGTATAAACTTGTGTTATGGGAGGTTTAGCAGGACCTAGCGAAATGTCTGAACTAGAGGATGTAATAGTGTAGATTAGAACATCACCGACGCCCCCGAGTCGAAGGACCCGGTCGAGGGTGCAAATGGAGTTTGTTCAAAAAGGTGACATCGGTGACGACACAAGATATTTGTTAAGAGTGGGGCAATAACACCGATAACCTTTTTGCACACGGGAATATCCAAGGAAAATAAGGATTTACCTGGAAAGAGAACCTGAAAATGTGGGATCAAGTTTCAGTAATGTGGGGTCGAACATCCCGAACAAAACAAGTACAACCAAATGTTCGTGGCTCAACAGAAATAAGGATTTACCGGAAAGAGAACGAAAAGGAATGTCACCAGGCGAGAATAGAAGAGGGCATACGATTAATCAAAAACAAGCGATGGAGACAGCATCGACCCCAAAAATGTTTAGGAACATGCATTTGAAATAGTAAAGCTCGGCGAGTCTCGGAAGATGTCTATTTTTTGCGTTCAAAGAACGCCCGATTTGTGATGGCGTATCTACACAAGAAGTTTGGTGAATAATGCCATTTTGTACCATATATTTTTGAAAGGATTCGACAAGTATTCTTTAGCATTATCAACTGCGCAAAATTTGGATGATGTATTGAATTGAGTTCGGATTTCAAAGACAAAAGGTAGTAAAATGATGAAATAATTCAACGATTTTTCATTAAAAATAACCATGTCATTCGAGAATAATCATCAACAAAAGTGACAAAATACTTAAACCCAATTTTAGACACTCAGGACAAGGACCCCAAACATCGAATGAACTAACGAAGCGGAGCATTAGCTCGCTTATTGACTCGAGGAGTAAAACTCGAACGATGGTGTTTAGCAAACCGACACGACTCACAATTGAATGCGGATATCTTTGGAAAATTGAGGACAAAGTTTCTTCAACGTAGAGAATGAGGGGTGTCTGGCAACCGACAATGTGCCGTAAAGGGTGTAACATTGCTAGAACAAGCAAGAGACTTTGGAATGTGTGTATCGAGGATGTAGAGGCCCCCAGATTCATGTCCTTTACCAATAATCTTCTTCGTCATAAGATCCTGAAACAAGCAAAAATCGGGAAAGAATGAGACACAACAATTAAGGGAACGGGTAAGTTTACTAACGTAAACCAAATTAAAGGATAAGTCCGGTAGGTTTAGAGCAGTTGTAGAGGGAGGGAGGGTGTGGGGATAATGGTGCCGATCCCAAAACATGAGATATGGAGCCATCGCTAATGTAACCGATGAACTAGGAGTATGAGATTGAAAGGAAGTAAAAAGACTGAATTACCTGTCATGTGATCGGTTGCACGTAAATCAATGACCCACTTGGAAGATGAGGAAATAAGACATGCTTGAGGTTTACCCGAATCGCGATGGCAAAGTGATTGAGGAAGATGAAGACTTTAGAGTTTCTTGGTATTGTGAGAACTTAGCATAGTCATCGGCGAAATTAAAACGGACTCAAGAGGAGCATTAGCCGAGGCGAGATGTGTTGAATGGCTAAACCGATTCTTTCATTGTAATTTTGGGTGATCCTTCTTAAAGTGTAGGGTTCGTGACAATAGCGACCTGAAAATGTGGCTCAAATCCGGTCCCCGAGCCCCGACATTTTGAGGAAAGTTTCGCTACTGGATTGCCATTTTTGTACATCGGTTTTTTTGAATCGTGAAGTGTGACTCACAAAAGCATTATGAGTTGAAATAGGCGTTGATTTTTGTGCGGAGGATTCTCGCTAAAAACTTCTTGAAGTGATGATATCTCGGTAGGCTGAATTTGAGATTTCGCAGATCTCGAATTGGAAGGTAAACTGTCAAGAAACTCATAACGGCCATCTTTTCACGTTGAGTGCTCGAGCTTTTACATCAGGACTAAATGGAAATAACAAATTAAGTTCCTCATGAGTTTTCTTAAAATCCATATTTGTCGAATACCAATCGAATAATAGATCCAAAACTCAACAAAAATGGACCAAAGGCTGAAATTTAATAAGGGTCAAACCTGGTCAAATCGATCCAACACAAAGGGAATGTTGACCGGAACGAACCAACGGCAGACCGTGAAAATAAAGAGCACCAAGACGAGCAGCAGACTGACAAATGGCAGCAGACTGACAGACGGGCAGCAGTCGGGCAGCGGGCAGCAGACGGGCAGTCGGGCAGCGGACTGATAGACGGGAGAAAGAAGCAAAGTAGGCAGACAGGCAGCAAACTGACAGAGTGAACTTCTCCAGCAAAGTAGCCTAAAGTCATCAACCCACTACCTAAAGTGACATAACATGTTCCCTAAAGTGCTATAACATGTTCCCTAAAGTACTCATTAATAATATATACATTTACTTTAACACCCAGCTATCAATGCACATCTGATGTGAGTCTTACATCTTAACTAATGCTTATCTAAATGTAACATTTTCACACCAACTCATCGGATCAAATCCGATTATGACCCCAACCTACCAAGCCTAAACCCTAACCTGTAGACAGAAGGCTCATCTGTAGACAGAAGGTTCACTACAGGTCACCGTAAGAAGCAGTGACATGGCAATATTGAGTGCAAAGTCTGAATTTAGAGCAATGGCACAAGTGGTTTGTGAGCTCGTGGTTGAAGATCACTTTGGAAGGACTTAAAGATCAAGTGGAATGAGCCACTGAGATCATATTGTGACAACAAGCTAGCAATAATTATTGCTCACAACCCAGTAGACACGTGATCTAAAGAAGCATATTAAGGCTGATGCATGATGGACACTTCATCAAAGAAAAACTGGAGAATAGGTTGATATACACACCGTATGTTCCAGCAAAAGAGAAACTGGCAAATGTTGAAACAGGACTGGATGCTCATCGCTTTCAGACCATTAGTTCCAATGGAAGATACCTATTCACCAGCTTGAGGATGATTGTGAAAAGTGTTTAATTTTTTAAAGTGTTAACTTTACTAAACAAACTGCAAATATATACATCCATTAAATTATGGGATCTCCTAACATAGTTATGGGATCTTAATCACGAGAAAACCATGGGAATGCTCTTTCCTTTGATTTAGTTACCTGATCTTTTTGTATGTTGTATATAACCAACACCTAGTATTGTAATTAATAGCATTCATAAAAATTCTTCTCTTAGTTTTTTTCAACAGTACCGATTTCTATTTCATCCTAGGTTTTGCATATGTTATGGCATATTGGAGAATCATGCATCAGAAGCTGTTACAGCTTTTCTGGAATCTCAGTTGCTTGGGAACTTTCCAAGAGCCTTTGCGGCTAGCATACTTCCCAATTTCTCTCTGGTTGTATCTATGAAAAGAAATGTACAAGTCATTTTCTTTGTCATCAAGTGTTTTCTTAATGAACAATTATTCATTAGTTTAAAGATCAATGGCTAAACTGCCAATTTCAGTAATGCCAACAAGTCCAAGCAACGCTTGACGTATCTGCATCTCAATTGCAGTTCCATATCGTTTAGATGCCAGAATAATGCTGACATCGGCTTACTTCCTCATCCGACCACCTAAGACTCTAACAGTTTGCTTTGCTGTGTTACCCTCATAAGCTCTATATTTTAAAAAGTGTTGCCAATAATTTTTCTGCAATAAAGACGTCCAAGATGCAGGCAACCCCAATAAAATTATTGCGACAACAGCCAGCAAAAGTTTTCCATGAATGCATATTCCTTAAAAGGCTAAATATAAAGCAGACAACTAAATTCTCACAAACAGCATTAAACCAAACAGAAAAGTACAGCCAATGACTGATAAACCAATTCTTTGCAAATTTGTCATTGCAAAAGAAAAAGACATATGATATCAGAATAACAACTCACCGAGCGCAAGTCCCAACCGGGTAATTTTCCATACACTGAGGCTTTACGGATTCTCTCCTTCTTTACCTCCCAAAGTTCACCAGCTAATGCATCGCCTACTTTGGGAACACTACCATTTGCAACCTGTTTAAAATTGGACAAGTATCTAAACAACCCATGGTAAGATAATAGCACAAAGAAACCTGAAGTTTGACCAAGTATTCACCTTTGGTTGTGCATCTGACGAATCCTGACCAGCTCCTTTCAGAGGAAGACCTGGAGGTGCTTCTCCTTTCAAAGCAGCAGCCTACAGTTATAATTTAATGCATATAATTGATGTCAAATAGAAGAGGTTACTCGTGAAGCAATGTGTCTCGTTAAAGGTAAGTTCCATCAAGAGATGCACATGGGAGATTACCTTAACTTCCTCAATTGCCACGGTACTGGGAACACGGCGATGCTCTTTCCGTCGAGGTGGATCTTGGTCTACTATGTCATCCATGCTAGTTCCAGGTTCGGCTGACAAGACCACCCTCACCCATTCCAAATCACAACTATCTTTCGGTTGACATGCACTAACAACCTCTCTGGCCGGGTCACAATTAGCAGCAGGTTCTGATCGCTGCTCCACAGAAAAATCAACATGAACAAATTTCACTTTGGTGTCCCACAACTGACCCATTGCCTGGTCTATCGCTTCAGAGGTGGACCTTGACATCCTATCATAACCATTATGGTACATATCCTGTCCTGTCCATAAAGGATAAGCCCATGGTGGAGGCTTTGGTAAAAGTGCATCCCCATTTGCCAATGGAATTCCTCCTCTAGAAAGCTTTTGTGAATTGGCAGCATCTTTTGAATTACTATTTTTAAGACGTTTAAAGAAACACATCCATTAGTGGTAGTGCCTTCTCAATTGAATGAGAGTGATCATTCAAGTTTAAACTTATGATTTAGCAAATGTAGCTACCTTGGTGTTTCACTCTTCAGAACTTCAATGCAGATAAGGTAAGGAGCCTTTTCTCTTGAATTCATGAGAACAGCTTCATCTTGGGGAATGTGAACCACACGATACATACCCTTCCCCATCGGAAAACATATTCCTGAGGCATCATGAAAAAAATGAACTGTATCTTCTCGCCAACTCGACAACATTTAAGAACTAAACAACGTAATTTTTTCTTTATTTAAGTGGTTGACAGAACGAGAAAGGAAGTGTGTAACGGAGTGTGTGAACAATTAACAAATCCAGGATGATAAGCTATTACATCATGTTCAATGCTAATGAGGACCACAAACTGCACAGGAAACATCAAAAGAAACTTCTACACTCAATGCAACTCATGAGTCATGATCATATTCTTCACTGAATTCGAGGAAGTATCAACTTAAACTCGTCATCCAAAACTTCCTTTTTCTCCATATCCTTTCAAGATAAAGAGCCAGACATGAGATAAATCAAATCCACAGACTCTTCTCCTCGGGACAATAGATAGATATCCAAAATGTTCATAACCTGTTGGATGCCACATCAAATAGTACACATCTATATAGCGGAACTGGAACATCCACATTAAGCATGGAAATGTTACCACTCCCAAAACCACCAGGAAAAGGAATTCTACATGAAACACAAGGAGCTGTTCCGCATATTAATTGTTAAACTTAAGTGAGAACAATTATAAAAAGAGTCCAACGCCACAGGAAAAGGTTCTTTTGAGACTTTGAACCTGCTACATATATACAATTGTAACCAGCTGCTGCCCCACATTGCAAATAGCCAAATACAGGTATATTCAACAATCCATATCACTATATTCACAAAATAGCAACAGAGGTTACAGGAACAAGAAAGAAGCAGCCTCAATTTTTGACCCACAAGAAGAAAACTAGATAATCACAAACAACGTAAATGACAACAGCATAACAGTCCACATACACCAAACTCAACCAATCCAGCAAATAGCAACAGACACCATAGGAACTAGAAAGAAAAGAAACTACAACTTCAACAGTTCCAAGCAAATATTCACCAAGAAAATGGAAAACAGTAAATGATATGATCACAGAAACTACAATAACACAATAACAATCCACATACACCCATGCACAGAATTCAACCATAGATTTTGAGTCAAAGAAGAATCAACTAATGAAATAAAAAATTCATCATTATATTTACCTCCACTACTTTGAGCATCATCTATATGCGCATTGATTTCTGCAAGTGACTGGAAGAAAAAAATGAAAACTTCAGTACAGCGTATATGGATGCAGGGTTGACGATTAAGTAAAGGAAAGTTTAGAGAACCTCACGAAGAGCAGCTTTCCGATCTTCAACGGGAAATACATCAACAAGGCCATAAGATGTCTCGCATAAAGCTTGAACAAAGTCAAGTGATTCATGATATGTCCCTTTTCTAAGCTGTGATGCACTATTTGGAAGTGGAGGTTTAGCATTTGACTTTTCATTTCCCTGCTTTGGTGAGCCAGGACCATTCTGCAAAATGAAAAGTTATTGGTGTCAAAAACTAACGGAAGTCAGCCTATAACAAGCATTTATGAATGACGAATAGACATAGTTGTTAAAGACGCAAGGTGCAATACGCAAGAGGAGACACGTCACACGCGCCAGTTGAAAGTGAGGCGCAAAAAAAAAAGAAAAAAAAAACATATATATAACAAAGAAAATAAGATTTGTAACATAAACATGAACAAATTCATTCTTTAGACATCCATAATCGAAAAATAAGCAAAAAGAAGGACGTTCAAGTGAGTTAAAGCTGTTTTGGACCTCTGGTCCTGCTGTTTAGCGTATTGTTTTCACTTGGGCTTTAAGTGGTGGTAAATGTTTTGGGTAAGGTGAAGAAGCATCAATTAGTTTACCTTACACACAAAATCATTGCATACAGCTGTGCCCACAATATTAAGTTTTCTATACAAACTCAGGAACTCGAGTTGAGAAGATATTGTAAAGACAATATCTTAAACCACTAGAAAAGTAGCACAAAGAATTCTTAATTTTGAATGGATGCAAACAGTCTAATAAAATAACAGGAACAAATGAAAAAAATAGACAAACTTATCAAAAAGAAGAAATAAGGAACTGACCGCTTTGTTCATTTTGGATCCATAGAGTTCAGAATCCTCTACTGAACGGTCTCTATCCTTGAACAGCTTCCGAAAAAAATTCTCTGTTCCGGGACTGCTTTCAAGCAGATTGCTAGTATAACTATTATCATTGGGCATTGAAGTCTTGGAATCCTCTGGATGGACACGAAACAATCTACGCAACAAAGAGAAGTCTGATGGCTCCTCATCTTCATCATTTGCGTGCTCCTTCCTATCCTCATCATTCCGGTCAGTCACATCTTTTTTGTCATCAATTTTTTCCTTAAACAATTTCTTGAAGAATCCTTCATCTTCAGAATTCTTTGTCACTATTTCTACATCATCATTCTTGTCATTACCATCATTCTTATCCTCATTTTTATCCTTAAAGAGTTTCTTGAAAAATCCTTCCTTTTCATCATCTTCGACAGATTTAGACAACGCATTTTCATCTGAATCATTTTTACCATCTCGAAACAACCGCTTGAAGAATCCATCCGTGCTTGAGCTAATCTCCTCCTCATCATCTTTACCACTCAAAAACCTTCGGAAAAATCCATCTTTCTCCAACTCCTCATCATGCTTATCCATTGACTTCCTCAAATCTTCATCTCGGCTACTGCTCAACAACCTCTTGAAAAATCCACCATCTTTCTCACGTTCCTCCTCACCTTTATATCTATCCATTGACTTCCTCATATCCTCATCCCGACTATCCCTCAATAACCTCTTGAAAAACCCAGCTTCCTTCTCGGGCTCCTCATCATTCTCTTTGTCCTTACCCACAGATTTTCTCGCATCATCATCCCTACCATCCCTTAACAATCGCTTAAAGAATCCACCATCCTTCTCAGACTCCTCCTCTTCCTTATCCACGGATTTCCTGAAGAGCAAAGCATCTCGTACCTTGGGACCTGGGATAAACTTCTTAAAAATCTTATTATTCTCCTCTGGAGATCCGGCAACCTTACCACCATCATCACTCACTATCGATTTCCCTGGTGAGGGTGAAAAGGAGAACGACTTGGGTACCAATGTGCCATTTGGAGGTGAGGAGGTCAATGACAATAACTTCTGTTTTGATGACAACAACCTGTTCAATACCTGATTCTTGCTACTATTACTTCCATTATCATTATTACTAGATGAGAATGACATAAAGCCACTATACTGCGGCTGGGGTTTAATCAAAGGCGGCCATTCACCCATTAAAGTGGCGGCAAACTGACACTTCTCCTGAATCCTACTAATCCCCTCGTTATCATCTACATCCTCCAACTCCGCCATTAAAAACCACTGGACTTTCAGTGCAATTTTCAGCGATTTAGAACAAACATCAATTACAAACTTGTCCAGCGAGGGGCTAGGCTTGTGAATTAACATGTAGCAAATTTGAAACAAGTAGCTTTCGATGCCAGAGAGAGGGAGAGTATACATACGATTGCACAAGTAGTCTCGAACCCCCGGGTGATCGTGCTTGTAGAGGTAGCTGACGGCGATCCATTCGCAGAAGAAGGACGAGTCAAAGAATCTGATTAGCCACCCGCTTTCTCCGATGCTTTCACTCGTCGGAATCGTCCGAGTCACCTCGCGAGGCGACTCGACCCAGTCTCCGAAGGCACGCGTCAATCCCAGTAGCTTCACCATCGTCAATTGCTGCTCATCCTAATCATGAAAATCCCCAAACCCCTAGTCTATAATTCTATCACTCCGTATGGATGCGACTATAGACTCTGATTATCTGAAAATGGGAATACGAGGGCAATTGGGTTTTCAGGACGACGCCGTGTGATTGACCGGCGTCGGGGTTAGGAGAATTGTGGTGGAAAGAGGTGGTGGGGTGCTAACGTGCGCGGAGATTTGTAATTTTTTCAAAAAAAAAAATTAATTATTATTTATTGGTGAAGTTTCGGTGTGGTTTAGCAGGCAATTTTTTTCTTTTTTTTCCTCGCGTGAAAAATAATTCAAATCTGGTCATCAGAGAGTGCGCATGTGATTGTATTGGTGATGGGTCAGTGTTTTGAATTTTTTTGGGGCAGCAAAAACTATTTGCACAAAATCATGGACCAAATGGTAATTAGATCCCTTCTTAGTTCTTACCAGGAAAAATCAGAAAAGTAAATGGTTGGGTTAGGTCTCACCTTATATACTCAATTGGCAATGAGGAAGGAAGATGAGAAGGATAAACCATAAATTTGGCAATAGGACCATGTCCCTCAAAATAAGTTCCGTTCCTTATATAGTAAATCAATTAGATATCTTGTGCTATACATTGGATGAGAAGGCCCTTGGTATATTGAGACGTATTCGATAGCAACTTCATTTCGATAGGATAAATTTAAGTCGTCTTTTCAGTGAGGCAATCATATTGCTAATGTTCTTGCTTTATAGGGTTGAGTTCATCAGCAGTACACTAAGTATAGGGCCCACAATATCGCTCAAATGACTACAAGGATTTATTCGAATGGATTGTCATGGCTTATTGTCACTCAAAGACCATGGACCGGCCACATATTAACATCACTCAGAGACTTCTTCTTATATCATATGTTGTTTTGATTAAGTTTACTGTAAATGAATAGTACTTCTATTCTACTTTTACCCTTTTTTGTAAAACTATGTTTACTTCTCATGTTTTGATTGATACATATATGAGTTAGAGATTGTTGCTCAACCCTTCACCATCTCTAGGGTGCTTTTGTCGCGGGGGTGGGGTAGGGAATCAATTAGATATCTTTCAATCCAAATTTGGCGTCATACATAGGGATGGTGTAACAATCCTATAAATTTATATGACTTGCTTACAAATATTACAAGTTAAGTATACTCAAAATATGCGGAAGCTTTAAATAAAATTGAAGTAAATACATACAATTCATAAACCCATTGTAGCAAAATAACCACAAAATAAACTAAAATAAAAACATAATAAATAATTTAAAAAGAGTGTGGATTCTCCATAGTTCATTTCGAAATAAAAATAATTATCTTTCATATCATTGAGATATTAACTTGATATATAAATAACAAAAATTATCATTCAAGTCAACTAACAACCAATTTTGTGCATGCATTAAGGCCTCAATAGTCTTCGGGTGAAGTCAACTAGCGATGAGGACTAATCAATCTTCTGTTTATGAGATATTTACTTTGTTTGACTTCCACCATGATAAGACATCAAAATCAAGAGTGCATAGTAAAATTTGTTCTTGGAAAGAGCTCATATTATTGTACATAGTTAATGAATCAAATATACAGTAGCTTGTATGATTTGAACACATTTCCTTTAACTATTGTTCTGTGATGATTCATGATCATCATATGTGGAGATGTACCATAAATATTCAACATCTTCTCAATTAAAGGTTCTAATTAACTTGTGTGTCCACCGAAACCATGTGTGTTCGTTGATGACAATGTTGCTGATGTTGGAGAAGAGCAGAATTGCCAGGAAAACGATCTATTTGGCGCGCTCTATCTGTATTATATTCTCTCATAATCGAGCTTATCCGACTGCAAGTTGCCAGGATCGGATCGATAATTAGTCAAAAAAATGTGTATGATAAACAGTAGTTGAATTTACAAGGATATATGACTATCAAACATGCTACAAAGCAAAGGTTGAACAATGTGAAAGTCCCAGTTAATGTGTATATATATATATATACCTTGATAAGCATGTCTGTTGGAAGCCAAGCTGGTGCAGTTGGTATTCCAACCCATGCAATCTGCATTGCAAAATCCAAGTTCAGAAAACAGAACTTGTAAATTTTAGGGATAATTACACAAACACCCCTAAGGTTTGGGATAATTAAAAAAAACCTAGAGATTTTTTAAATTTACAAAAAAAACCCTTACATTTTCCCCTTCATAAGCAAAAAAAACATATCAAAAATCCCTGAATTTATAAAAAATACTATAGTTACCCCCTTAAATTTAACATATAATCATATCTGATGGGGTTCTTTATAATTTTGAAACATCTCTGGATTTTTTTGTTATTAGCCCAAACCTGAGGGATGTTTTTGTAATTATCCCAAAATTTTATACATGTTATGCTTGTAGCTTTATCAAGCAGGGCTAACCACTCCTCTTTTAAGATTTTTCTCTTTGTCGTTACTTGTTTGTTTTTTCAATTAAAACGAAAAAGAACCAATGCTAGTTTTGTCGGCACTTGAAGTATCACCAAAGTTCTACATTAGTTTAACGTGTGAACAATTCTAGCAGCTATTCACCACCAGCAAGAAAAGCTTGTTCGTTGTTTGCTCATAGTTGAATCAAAAGAATGTTCGTGATTTGTTTGCTGTTCAACTTTTATACATGAAAACATGTGATTCATATATGCGATTGATGACTAGTCACACACAATTCGACGTTCCTGAACGCTAATTTCCGAAAAATACTCTTTATCAAGAATAACATCAATAATAATTCTGGGATCAGAAAATTAAGATCCATTACTCAAATTTGTGACTACAATTCCAAACTCCCAAAGCCATATATTGAGCAGTTAAAGTCATGAAAATTGAAGTAAAACAGAAACAAACTCTAAAATAAATATCATGTACTTACAAGTGCATATTCTCCAGTCTCAAATATGCGCAAGTCCAGCACCTAATAATACAAGATCATCATGTGTTATGAGATATATCAAGATTAAGCCTAATTAAAACTACTAGATTTAATATATTACTTCAGAACAAAATTAAGCTACAATTATACCTCTCCCCGGTCTTCGTATATGTAGTCTAGGCCTTTGTAGTAAGGTGGATGCCCTACTGATAAATACTGATACACACAGAAACAGGTTAACATTTGTTCTTGCATTGTTTATCTCAAAACACCAATAGAACAAGAAAGTTGCCAAACTGAACTCTGTACTTTAAAATATTGGGATAATTACAAAAAAGACCCTAAGGTTCTAATTACAAAAAAAACCATAGAATTTTGGAAATTACAAAAAAAAAAAAAAAAAAAAAAAAAAAAAAAACCTTTAGGGTTGATTCGTCTTACATTTCCCACCTTCATATGGAAAAAATATATTTCAAAAGCTCCCCTTACGTTTATCAAGATATTACATTTACCCTCATGGGTATTTTTGTAATTAGCCCTAACCTTAGGGTTTTTTTTTAATTATCCCTAAAATATTATATAAACTCACATTCACACTTTTGATAAATACTGATACATACAAAAATTGGTTAACATTAATTGTTCTTGCATTGTTTATCTCAAAACATCAATAGAACAAGAAAGTTGCCAAACTGAACTCTGTACTTTATAGTATTGGGATAATTACAAAAAAGACCCCAAAAATCGGGCTAATTACAAAAAATACCAATTGATTTTCGGAAATTACAAAAAAACATTTCCAAAGCTCCCTGTACGTTTACATTTACTCCCTAAATTACGATCAAAACCTCTTGGGCTTTTTTTGTAATTAGCCCAAACCTTAGGGGGCATTTTGTAATTATCCCTAAAATATTATATAAACTCACATTTACACTATTGAGATACTTTTCCTTGTCAACTCTGACAATCTGGCCTTTCTTCACTAACAAAAAACAGAGGAACATAAAACAATTAATGTGAATATAGATGATTGTAATACTATTAGTACAGAACCACTAGAAGTGGTACCATTCACCCTTTGTAAGAGTATTGACTGGGGTTCGAACCCGGTATCTTTCGGTTTCTTTGAAATTTATCTCCTCCCCTCTAACCAGTACTCCCGACTTAATTAAAAAAAAATACTATTAGTACAGGAATTAAACTATGAAAATTATACTGACTGGAGTAAACAGGTTTCTTGGGCTTGGGAGCTGCTTTAGTTGTGGGTTGAGCATTTGATGAGGAAGGGACTTGGACTTTTGTCTCAGCAAGCTGCTTTTCATTCTGTGGTGGTTCTGTGGATTTTACAGCTCTGATAATGAAGGGTAATCGAATTGAAATTGTTCTGGGTTTTTTTAAGAATGTTGATGATGTGCTGGAGATTAAGGAGCCATGAGAGACTGCTGTAGACAATGCCATGGAAATATTTGGTGTGTCTCAAGAGTTATTCAGTGTCAGCTGTTAATGACTTTGTCTATGTAGATAAGGTTTACTATCTGCGGATGTGTATTACTCCTTTGTCCACCTTTGAATAGTATGACTCGGGTAACCAAATGGAACCGAAACTAAATTGTGGTTAACGGTTTTTGAAAACCGTTGTCCAAAACCGGAACCATGGAACTGGCAGTAAAACCATAGTTGAAACCAGGGTTAAAACCGCCGATTTTAAAGTTAAAACTAGCGGTTTTATTTTTTTCTGGTAAAAATATGCTAAAAATTAAATGTTAAATATTTATTATGATGATTTTTTTAGGATAATTACAAAAACACCCCTGATGTTTGTGTTAATTACAAAAAAAAAAACTCGAGATGTTTTAAAATTACAAAAAAACCCTCAAGTATGATTATGTTCTAAATTTAGGGGGATAATTGCAATATTTTTATAAATGCCAGGGGGGTTTTGAAATATTTTTATCTTATGAAGTGGGAGAATGTAAGACAAATCAAACCTCAATGGGGTTTTTGCAATTTTCAAAAATCTTTGGTTTTTTGTAATTAGTCCAAACCTCAGGGGTGTTTATGTAATTATCCCTTTTTTTATTTGCAATCGAATGAGACACATTTTAACCAAATATTATAAACTAGCTACGTGAAACTTGATTCCTCGGGATACGTAGGCAGTTTAATACTATTTTTCATATTAAGTCTAATGAACTAGATGAGTCCAATACGTATGCACATACTATTTTAACAATCGGTAGAGTTGTTAAATTGGCCGACCGATGCTGACCCCCTGCGATGCACTTACTATTTTCATAATATTTCTATGGATCCGATCTCCCTGTAAAATAAATTATATCAACACAATATGGAATATTAAAAATCAACAATTTGAAAAAATCTAAATCATAACTTGATATCATGAAAGATGCATTCAAGGCTTTGTATTTGAGTTTATCATTGTATACAAGTTTTTTTATACATTCTCACAAGTCAAAGTTTCACGATCCATTGAGTTTTGCTCATATTTAGATCACGAATTAGTGTAATCATAGTTGACATTGCTATGAATTTTCTGTATGGAACAATCTTTATTTTTTTTATTTTCGTTTGAACATGTAAGTACTAGTGATCTGATTGTACATATATATATATATATATATATATGCGATCCATAAGATAATTATAGTAATATATCAAAATCATATTTATTATGAGTAGGTCATTAATTTTTCGATAAATTCAGAATATTTATTCAGTTGACACCTTTTAATATGAGTATATACAAATGTTAGTAAAATAAGATATGTTTTTAATTACTTGGGTCATAATTATTTTTATTGCGTTGCAAGAAATGTTGTTGTTTTTCAATTGTAAATTCGGCCATCAATTTTGCAATACACAAACATTTACAATATTACTGAAGCGAATTAAAATGGAAGACTGATTTTCTGCTATATCACAATATATTGATTTTTTTATTGTTTGTAAATCAATACCAATTACATATATACATAAAAAATGATAAATGATAGTTACCAATATAGAGAAGCTTTATTTTTATTTTTTGCCGAACAACAATGTGACATAATTTTATTTCCGAATCAATGAGATGTAAGTGTTTATTATCCTACTCCAATTTTAGTTGTAGATCGTTGTGTTAAAATTGCACTACTTTTTAGATCTCTAATGCCTTGTGAACGTTTAGGACAAACTATTGCTCAAATGGGATTAAATGGTTAAAATATTTCACTTTATTCCTAATGTATTTTTAGTTGCAAAAATATTAGATCCTAGGGTAAGATTAGATGGTCTAGAAGAATTGTTAGGAATTTATTATGGTGCTTTGTTTCCTAATAAAGAGCATGACACTCTCATTCCAAGCGTATTAGTAGCTAATGCTAAACAATGTTTATGTAAATTTTTTAGAGAATATTCAATAAAATATGGTGATAGTTTAGGAAGCTCCTCTACTACTTCTACTCCTTGTGATGATATTGAAAATGCTAGTGATATTGATACTTTTAATGATGCGGCAATATTTGCACTATTGGAACAGTTTTATGACACGAGGATACCAAAATGTTCGAGAGGAGGCACAACCCCTTATCTTAAACTTGATACATATTTAACATCTCCTTTTTATTATACTGAATTTGTAGTAGGGAAGTCAAAGTTCGGTCTGTTAAAGTGGTGGTCAAAGAGGTTTTCATCTTTTCCTATAGTAACATTAATTGCGAAGGAAATATTAGTCGTTCCTACCTCAACCATTTCCGTAGAGCAAGCATTCGGTGAGGGAGGTTATATTCTGGATGCTAGATGATCTAGATTAACAGTAGAAAATCTATAGACTCAAGCACTACTCCACGATTGGACAAAAGCCGAGCTACGTGATCAAGTTACCAATTTTGATGAATCCGAAGAAAGTGATACAATCAAGCAATGATTCACAAAATGATTGAAGAATCATGTTGGCACCTTCCCTAAGATAAGTAGAATGTAAGAAATTACGTAGAGTTTTGATTCCTCTATGAGGACGTAGGCAATTTTATTTTAATATTAAAAGTTAAATTTAAAATTTTTAACTTAGAATATTAAAATAAAACTCAAATCCATTTTTTTTTCTTTTTTGTGGTTTGTACTTTGTAATTTAAATTTTATACGAAATTGTAATAACTTGTAATTTTATTTTTAATTTATACTTGTAATTATAATATCTTAGAATTCTTCATTTGTAGCGTGTAACTTAAATTGTTTTTAATAAAGTTGTAAATTGTAAGTTGTAATTTTACTTTCAAAGCAATAAAGTCAATTTTTTCTTACTCAGTTTTATTTCCTTCATTAATTGTGTTAATTTATGCAATATTAAAAATTAAAAAAAGAAAGAAAAATCGGAAAAAACTGAAACCGGAACCGCCGGTTCATAAACTGACAGTTCGGAACTGAAACCGAAACCGTCTTTAGGATGGTTAGCCGTAAGGCCCGTAACCACTGGTTACGTATCATAACCAGACGGTTCGGAACCGTTGGCCATGACTAGCTAAGGCGCATCTTGGTTCAAATTAGTTGTTTGTGCCTTTGTGGCATAGTTCTCAACTGAGAGCTGGCGACCATATTTTTATAGCTTTTCCCAATGGACGACGACTCTAGAAACCCTCCGGCCGATAGCTACACCAATCCCACCGCCGCCGCCGCCCCCACGAGCATTCGTCCAACCACTACAACCACCGAGGACACTTCATCGTCCAGGAGAAGATTGGGGCGGGCCGAATGGCCCACGATTGATGGCCCGCTTGGTCTCTCCCACGAAGACTCTCTACCCTATGCCCAGAGGTTCTTCAAGTTGGGATTTTTATGCTTGCCTTTCCTTTGGGCCGTAAATTGCTTCTATTTCTGGCCCGTCCTTCGCCACCCCAATTCTCATCATTCACACCCGGACCTTCGCCGTTGTAAGTCTCTTTTTCTAATTTAGGGTTCACGATTTTGAGAGTATATATATAACATATATATATTGACAATTTTGATAATTTTACTGATTTATGGTGTGTTATATTGTTTGGGTTTGAATCGACTCTAAATGTTTTGCTTAAGAAAAAATTGTATTTGACAAATGGTGTCCATCCACCATTAGTTCTTGGATAGTATGTAGACCATTTGAATCAAGTTGTAGCTAAAATTGGTTGCATTTGTGTGCTGTCATTGTATAAACTTTGGGATCAGAAGGGTATTGCATTCATGCAATTCACCCTTTGTGTAAATTTGTTGCATAAGCAAATTATATTTTGATTTTTAAGTGCACATCTGAACTTAGTACTCACTGCAAATTCGAATCAAAATCACCGTCCATGGTTGCAAATAATGCAATATAATCTAAAATGATCACGATACCATATCCTATGCCTATCTAAAAATTTTAAGTGGGCTTTTTTTGGGCGTCTATCAGCCTAATCGGCTATTTTGGGCCAGCAATTACCTATGCAATGGTTAATAACTGACTTTGTGTGGAGAATTCTTGGGATTTGGGAACACGGCAGTTCAATGTTCAAGCTTTCTCAATACCATTGTTTATGATTTCAAGGAGTTGTTTTTCCAACGATGGAACTTGATGTTAGTTTTGAGAATTTGTCCTGGAAGAAACTTCTTACTGATATATTTCTCTGAACGAAAGCTCCACTATTCCCCTCCACAATAGTGAGCTCTCTTGAAATAAGCAGATTTATAAAATTAGAAAAAGATCATATATATCCTATCCAGGCGGCAAATGATTAATTAGTTCTAACTCTGATCCTAGATGACTATGGTACATCTAAAAGACCGACAGGAATCCAATTTAGAGTTCATCAGCAAACTTTAAGGCCAATTCGAATGCCTTTAGGAGAAAACTGTTTAAATTATGAAGCTATATCAGTAAATCTATGAAACCAGGATTATTTTGGTAACTAGATTATCTGCAAAGTGGCTTCTTTCTGAGTTGAAAGAATCCCAAAATTTCACTCTTGAATTTACTTTTTCTTAAGTTTTATTTTCAAATCATCTCAAACACATGGATGAACTTACTCCATTTTGAGAAAAGATGTGATGTTTCACCCTCATGTTTGCTTTTTATTGTCAAAATATAGTTCTTAATCTCGATGTCTGTACTTTATGAGGTTAGAAACCCAAACATCAGTCTCTTAACCTTTACCTCTAATATTTTGGTTTTGTTTCTAGTGTTTTTTCATTTTTAAATTTGATATTGTCTTCATTTATTTTCCGACAATTTTTAGATAACACAATGATCAGAATTTTGTTTATATTTCTCTATTTCAGTTCCAATTTTTGGTTGTTTTGGATAATTTTCATCTGTAGATATTTAATAATGTTGTTCTTAAGATTTCCTTATTTTATACAAATTATTAGGCCTGTTTCCATGCTCAGGAAAGTAAAATGTCTTGGATGAGGCCTTGAAATTGAAGAAACAGGTTAAATAATATCAACTCCCTGATTGAACCAGGGTGCAGACTCATTGTATGCATACAAGAGAACATATGCGCATTCTGCAAACTTACAAGAGAACACATATCTCTGAAGTACATAATGACATTGCTGGAATTAATTTGGAAGTACCAAAAGAACAGGAAGGCTCAAGCAGAATAAATGTTTCGTAATAATCAAATTAGTGGAGGAACTCAATGTCTTTAAGATTTTAGATATAAGCTACGAAATCCAACCACAGCACCAAAGTAATTTGAAGCTGTCATATGAAATGACCCATGGGGTGGCACGAGAACATGCTTTCTAGCGCCTTCCTGATTGACATTGGACAAATGTTGTCATTTTCCATCAATTATAGTTTCACTGATTAACCTTTTCCTAAACCTTATGTCAATTTTTTTTGGGTTTCTCATCATTGAATTTACCTGTTGATGACAATATGACATAATTGATAGTTGGTTTGGTTTCTGAAGGCATTGAAAGAACTTCGTGCTCCATGTTCGTTTCCACTGATGATGTTATAGCCCATATCGACAATTTGGAGATTTTGGACTTCGTGTTTTGTTTTCAGAAACATTATATTTGTGACTTTTACGGCTCTGAGCCCTTGCCTTTTCTTTAATTGCTTTATTAAATCTAAGTACCCTAATGTTATTTACCTTTGTAATTGGCGTTATTCCTAGTTGGCAATCCATATATTTGAAATTTTAAAGCGGCGACTGCTTTCTGCAGATCTTTTTGGATCAGCAATTGGTTTCCTCCTCTTCACGGCTATTCTGTCTTCATGGGCTCTTACCTTTGGCATTGGAGGGGAGCGTCTGTTTGGCCATGTTTGGCAGGAATTGGTAATGTACAATGTGGCAGACAAATATGGCTTAACAGGATGGATGTAGCTCTATTCCTTACTTGTATCTGTTTGTTATCTTCAGGAACAAAGTATGTATATTTCTTCTTGAAAAGGATTTGGGATGTTATGTTCAGTTACTGCATTTAAATTTAGCTTTATTTGTCGTTGTTCTCATTGAAATCGGTGTTAAGAAAGGCTTTATATTGAAAAGTGAAAAGTGCCTTCTAATTTTTTTTTTTCTGGCAATTTGCTCCATGGAACGGGAGCAGCGTATCTCATCCTAGAAATCTGTTCTCGATGTACATCCACAAAAACTATTGTTGGTCTCATGGATATTTAGATACATAATATATGTAAATATTTCGACATGGAATAATATAATTAAAGATTCATCAAATTATACCATATGAATTTCAAAATGCAATAATACCTCATTTCATTTTAGTTCAAATATTCGAGATCTTCGATATTAGAGTTCTTCTCAATTCACTTTTTATTTCGATAATTTTCTTGGAATAATTTGTTTGAAAGAAAGAAAGTATCGACTCTTTTGTGAATTATTATTGGAAGTGGAAGTAACATGGGTCAGTCGTGTTAGTTTAGAAATATGGTCTAAAGTTCCAAATTTGAGCCCAACTAAAAACAGACCCAAATCAACATTTTCAGGAAAATTAGGGCACAAATTGTAACTTTGAGTCCAACACAAAACAGGCCCAAACATAAATATTGAACCCAAGTGAGAATTAGAACCAGATCAAATGGAACCCTTGAGTTCCTTCTCCTTGTAGAATTGCAGATCTCAATTTAAGTAATGGTCTGAAATCATACATGACAGATAATAACCATACCTTGTCACTCTGCGCACTTCCTTAGACTGTCCATCGTCACCATGTTAGGTCACCGGAAAATTCACCCCATCTGCCGCATCACCGCCCCAAATACGCCAATTTTCCAGTCAATCACCACCGTTTCCACCACTGACCACGATGAAGACCTTTCTAACATAAAAACACAATCCCAACTCCTTAAGTCTTACACCGTCACACCCCCAATCAAACCCTGGCCACAAAAACTAACCTCCAAGCGTCTTTGCTCCATCATCACCCACCAACAAAATATCGATCTTGCTCTCCAAATCTTTCACTACGCTGGCAGTTACCACCCAAATTTCCACCATAATTACGACACCTACCACGCCATTATCCACAAGCTATCCCGCTTGCGCGCATTCGAACCCATAACGTCCCTCTTAAATGAGTTACGTAATTCCCAAACCAAATGCGGCGAGAATTTATTCATCACTCTGATACGGAACTACGGTATTGCCAGCAAACCGAAAGAGGCGATAAAAGTATTCCTTCAGATCAATGATTTTGGAGTTAAAAGGTCCGTTCGGTCATTTAACACTTTACTCAATGCCTTAGTTCAGAATAAAAAGTATGATTCTGTTTACTTTATGTTCAAAAATAGCCAGAAGAGATTCGAAATTGTGCCCAATGTGTTCACTTGCAATATATTGTTAAAAGCCCTTTGTAAGAAGGGTGACATGGAGAGTGCGGTCAAGGTGTTAGATGAAATGCCGGGCATGGGAATGGTTCCAAATGTGGTGAGCTACACGACAATTATGGGTGGGTATGTTGATCGAGGTGATATGGTGGGAGCAAAGAGAGCGTTTAACGAGCTTTTGGATCGAGGATGGTTGCCGGATGCAACCACATACACGGTTCTGATGGACGGATTTTGTAAGCTGGGGCAGTTTGTTGATGCAACGAAAGTTATGGATGAGATGGAGGAGAATGGGGTTGAGCCAAACGATGTTACATATAGTGTCATGATCGAGGCATTGTGCAAAGAAAAGAAATCAGGGGAAGCGGTGAATATGGTTAGCGATATGCTTGACAAGAAGTACGTACCGAGCTCGGCTCTATGTTGTAGGGTGATAGATGCGTTATGCAGGGACGGTAAGGTTGATGAGGCATGCGAATTGTGGAAGATGTTGTTGCTGAAGAATTGTACTCCTGATAATGCGATATCGAGCACACTTATACATTGGCTATGCAAGGAAGGGAAAGTTTGGGAAGCAAGGAAGTTATTTGATGAGTTTGGGAGGGGTTCTATTCCTAGTGTTTTGACATATAACATGCTTATTGAGGGAATGTGCGACAAAGGGGAGTTGTGTGAAGCGGGGAAGTTATGGGATGACATGGTGGAGAGGGGGTGTCCTCCGAATTCTTTCACTTATAACGTGCTGATCAAAGGGTTCTGCAAAGTGGGTTATGCAAAGGAAGGGATTAGTGTGTTGGAGGAGATGTTGGATAGAGGGTGCTCGCCAAATGAATCCACTTACTCTATTTTGATTGAAGGGCTTTGTGAATCTGGATGTGAATCAGATATATTAAATGTGCTTAATATTGTTGCCTCTAGTGAACTTAAAATCAAATCTGATTCTTGGAGAATTTTGTTAGACAAATTTGTTGGTAATAGGGGTGGCATAGGTGTCACTGTGAAAAGAGTTTTGTCGGTAAATGCTACATAAATGTTTATTGTTCAATTGAGTTAAAGATGAATGCTACCAGGTGGAGGTCAATTGCTTTACTTGTCTATACATTGTTTTGATTGGGAGAATCTTTAAAGAGGCCAAAAATCTGACAATTTAACTTATGAATTTGTGAGTCGAGAGAAGCATAGTTGGAGTTTCATCCCCTCCGTACCCAGCTTACACTGCATGATGAATAAGTGCAGATTTTTGCAGTGTCTAAAGGTTGGAACTTACTGAAATTATAATCGGCAGTTGGGTTGCTCTGTAGTTAGCTATTACCAGCATGCTGGGGTAAAATGAGTGCTGCAGGTTTGAATACCTATGTCTCTTTACTCAAAGTGATGTGAAAGTTTTGTCATGTTATAGGCAAGTGCAAATTTTTGGTTACACAAAGCTAGAAAACATGGATGCTTAGTTGATCTCCAGGCTGCCTTAAATAGCTGCAAGAAGCTTATGTGCTTGTGTTCTATGCAGACTGTTCCGATGAAACCTATTTTGTTCTGAGGGCATGCACATCTTGGAATAGTCGAATGGGTTTTAGAAGCTGGAAGTTGCTCTTTAAGTTGGATCCATTAAATCTGGATAACATATCAATCTTCTACGATTGTTATGCGAAAGCAGACGGATGGGATGGATCTGTGAAGCTAAGAAAGCTGTTGAATGGCACAAATATCACAAAAGGCAGTTTATAGCTTCAGGAGCCAGATTTCAAAAGTTATCATCTTGGATGATTAGACCAGATATTTGCAGTGTTGGACAATATTACAGTAGAAATGAAGTTTCATAAGATCACTGTTGATATTCGATTACCGGAAACTAATTCAATAGCACACTTTTTAACCTGCTCTAAATCTTAGCAAGCTTGATTGAAACATATAATATATATTATATGTTTGCATTGCACGATAACTTGACTAGTCTTGTTCGAATTTGAGCAGAAATTGTTGTTGAATAGGGTTGCAAGGGCATCTTGGTCTCAGAGACCGTTCTTGTTTCTCAATAAACGAATGTGTGCTGTTTTCGAATATAATTTTACATCTATTTCAAACTAGTGCTGTTTGTTTCATTTCATGTGCAAGGTTTTGTTCTGATAATGTTTACTTTTGAGGCAATGCCCATGTCCTAGGTTTGATTTGTTGCTTAAAGATTGGGATTTTGTTGATGTGAACTGATGCTTTCTGTATTCTTAGTATTGATTAATAAGGGAAAGAAAGGAAGTGGTGAAACAGTTTGTTGGATGAATCTCAACCATTGATTTGGTGTTGGACGTGTTATCGATCGGTGAATCCTGGCTCTTCACTTCGGGCATTTTTAGGTGTTAGAATTTGTTCTGTGAAAAACATAAATATGTATACACACGCACATATGTTTGATTTTGTAGTGCGGAAATATTAAATTCATAGGATTGATATGAAAATTTTGAAAACGTGTTTGCTTTTGTTTATGTTTCCAATATTATAAAGTACACCTATTCATACGTGGCTTTTTGTAAATTTGAAAGATCTCTAGATTCTTTTGTAATCACCCCAAACCTTAGGGGGGTCTTTTGTAATTATCCCATATTCCTTAAAAGTACAATACTATCACCGATCCATCTATCAACGAGGATATCGTGGACTGGAATACCTATGTTTGAAGTTTGAAGAAATCTAGCCACTTTTCCTTTTGCAACATTTTGACCGCCCACAAGCCTGTGATAAAATGCAGCTTCAGAATCTGAACACTTACATGTTTCTCAGACAGTAATACCATAACTGGGGTCTTGTAGATGCTACACCAGGTGTATAACAAAAAGCAACCATAACTGCAAAAAGAAAAAAGAAAAAAGAAAAAAAGCAACCTTATTTATGCTACACCAGGTGTATAACTGGTCAGTACTAAAAAGCAAAAGTGATAGAACAAAAAGAAAAAAGAAAGAAAGAAAGAATTAAGAACAATAAGAATAAGTGCGTGTCAAGCATAGATAAGATTGTGATTGATACTTGTTTAAACAGCAACCTTATTTATGATCAGTTCCAGTTCCCTAAACTTCTCTATATATATCTATTAGGACAAACTGAACTTTCTAATTGTGGTCTCCCCTATTGTTAAATAGCATAACTAAAGAAATATGACAACCGTTTCGGGTAAGAAGATGTATTTTCAGTGTGTGTTTCTTCAAACATTTACATTCTAACTTTTTTTTTTTTTTTTATTATATGTAACTGCTTGACTGGAATCTGAATCTGATGAATGCCATTTTGCACTAAAAGCACATTGCATATTTGATCAAAGTGTTACTAGACAGCTATGACTTTGGGAAATTAAAAACTGTTCATATATATCATTTAGGACATGTTAAGGTTTAAGTAAACACCATGTTATAGGACATGCTATATTTCCAATTTCAGAAAGGTGTCAATTTTGAATTTTCTCTGTTTGCATACATTGTTTTCTTTAACAACATTTGATATTATACTCTCCTTATTGTCATTAAGGGTTAATTACAAAAAATACCCTAAGGTTCGGGTTAATTACAAAAAAATCCTGAGGTTTTTGAAAATTACAAAAATCACCCCTAGGTTTAATTTTGTCTTACGTTTTCCCCTTCACAAAAGTGAAAACCATACAGTCACCCCCTTGTATCTAAGACAGAATCAAACCTGAGGTTTTTTTTTGGTAATTCTGAAACATCTTTTGGGGTTTTTGTAATTAGACCAAACCTCAAGGGTGTTCTTGTAATTATCCCTATCATCAATAATAATCGTGATGAACCGGGAATGGAAATAAAATTGCAGGGCTCGGAATTGTACCTGAGACACTTACAGAGGATAACTATGAGCACTGGAGAAGGTGTTTGAAAACGTATTTGGTTGCTCATGGCCTATGGGGTGTCGTCTCTGGGACGGAGACTGAACCAGAAGAATGGAATAAACACGAACATGACGAATGGAAGAAGAAGGATGCCCTTGCCCTGCACGCCATACAAATGTCTTGTGGAACAGACACATATGCCAAGTTTGATAAGGCTCACGTTTCTGCTCACCAAGCATGGACTCATCTCGCCAGAAAGTCTTTTAGGCCTCCACCACCACCATTGCCAGATCATGAAGGTGGATAATTTGAAGATAACCATAACTTCTCCAATAATAGGGATAAATTATAAAAAATCCAGAGACGTTTCAAAATTACAAAAAGCCCCATAAGGTTTGATTATGTTTTAAATTTAAGGGGATAAATGTAATATTTTTATAAACATCAAGACTTGAGGAGGGGGTTTTGAATTTTTTTTTTTTTTTAAGCTTATGAAGGGAAAAAATATAAGACGGAGTTAAATCTCAACAGGTTTTTATAGTTTTCGAAAGCGGTTTTTTTTTTTGGTAATTAACTCGAACCTCAGTTTTTTTTAATTATCCCTATTATAATATGATAACCAATTAACTTCATAATCCATAGGGATAATTACAAAAGTACCCCGAAGGTTGACCTAATTACAAAAAAACACAGCTAACTTTCAAAATTACAAAAAGTACCCCTGATGTTTGATTCAATGTTAAATTAAGGGTTAAATTGTAATCTTTTTTTATAAATATAAGGGGGGATTGTGAAATATTATTTTTTTATGAAGGGGATAAATGTTAGACAAAACAAAATCTCAGGGGTATATTTTGTAATTTTGAAAGTTAGCTCGAGTTTTTTGTAATTAGGTTAAACCTCAAGGGTGTTTTTTGTAATTAACCCTAATCCATAATCCTATGTAAGTTTACAACCTGTGAATACTAAGCTTATTGCATGCAACTCGATTATGTCCGCAGAGACCGAAGAATACCTCAAATATGAGGGCTTGTACCAGGCAATCGAACAAGGCAACTGGCATAAAACACAAGATTTGCTCAAGGAAACTCCAGGGGCTGTTAAGGCAAGAGTATCATCTCATAAAGATACAGCCCTGCACCTTGCGATTTTATGCGGACACTTAAAGATTGCAGAGCATTTGGTAGGTATGATGGAAAAAGAAGACTTGGAACTCATTAACGAATACGGTGCAACGGCCCTTTCTCTTGCTGCTATCTGTGGTGCAACAAAACTGGCAAAGATTATTGTAAGAAGGAACAAAAATTTAGTTAAAATGGGAAATGAGCATGATGACGGGCAACTTCCTGTAATTGTGGCTGCTTTGTACGGACAAAAGAAAATGGTCCGTTATCTCTACAAAGTGACGCCTAAATCTGAGCTGAGTCCGGACAAGGGTGAGAATGGGGTGAAGCTTCTTAACTGTCTCATTACTGATGAAATTTATGGTAAGTGACATCTATTGACATCATAGAATCATGATAATTCCTACATTTTTTAATTTTCATAAGGGATAATTAATATAAAAACTACCCCTGAAGTTTGGGGTAATTACAAAAGAACCCAGAGAAGTTTCAAAATTACAACAAGGCCCCTGATGTTTGATTGTGTCTTAAATGTAAGGGGGTAATTGTAATATTTTTACTAATGTAAAGGGGGGATATTTGAAATGTTTTTGCTTATGAATGAGTAAAGTGTAATACAAAACCAAACCTCAAGGGGACTTTTGTAATTTTCATTTTGCTATTAGCTCAAACTTCGGGGGTGGTTTTATCCCTTCTCATAACTAATCCTGGCCATTTACTTGCCATAGATGTTGCAGCAGAGCTGTTAAGACGGTACCCAAAACTGGGGGTCATCCCAGACCACAGTGGCAAAAGTGCTCTCAGATTATTGGCTCAAAAGCCTTCCGCCTTTCCCAGTGGGATGACACTTTCGTTCTGGGAGAAATGGATCTACCATTGTAAGAATCATCCACACCTGTCAGTTTTTTACTGCCAAATCATCAAAATCCCCAAGTTCTTGTCCAAGTCAGCAGGGATGGAACCAAGGGGAGCTGGTGGCGGCGGCCACCCCCCTCAACTTCAAAAATTTCCTAATTAATATAAATATTCGTATATAAAATTATCAAATTTTATGATTCCAACCCCACCCCCAAAAAAAATAATAAATTTTTTTGCATATTTACCTATTAGTTTCAAGGAAAAATAAATCTTGCATCCCTATTCTTCATTTTCTGGCTCCGTTCCTGCAAGTCAACACTATTTCCGACTACGTTAGCAATTTCTGGCCGAATTAGAATTTTGCAATGAAAACAGGACTAAATGTGCAAAAAATTCGAAGTTAGCAAACTAAAACCAAAAAAATAAATTTATCTCCGTGTTTTTCCTGTAGGTGTAAGAATTCATTCTCCATGGGACAGTCAACAAAAGTCCCATAGTGAAGAGCACATGGAAACTCAATCATTGAGCTTCGACGCAGGCCAAACAATCGACATTCATGAATCAACTGACGAAGAAATTGATGGAAAGGCACATGGAAAGCCAAATATAACTAGCCGAGGTAATAATATCTGTCCGATGTAAATCGTTCTTGTTTGTCTCTCTCTGATATACTGATTGAATTAACCAAAATAATGACAAGTCTCCAAATAAACATAATATCACCAGCCTTTGAGAAGGTCATTGTCTCATTCTTAGACTTTTCTTTATAGTGAAGTGATAAGAGAGAGAAAGAGATACAATATAGTTACATCAGATTATTCTAACTGACTAACCAGTTTGAAGAACTCTTATGCAGTTCACAATCTGTTCCACAAAGTGGGTTGGGCCATTTTACAATACTTAGGTATGTATAGTCTGCTTCAGCTTCATTACATGCATGTGCAGATATATGGAGTGAGAAATTCGTAAAAATTCGTTCTCTAAATTGACTAATATAGAAAATTGGTCGTAAAATTTGGCAATTATCAATTTCCCTGTACTGTTTGTCATATATAAAATGAATTTAAAAAGTTAACACTACATATAATGCTTAAAAAACATAACTAAGAGTCAAGCACATACATGAAGTTCTAGAAAATACAAATTATAAATTAAAATGATAATATATTAATATGAAATAACATAAAATGTTCAAAAAGCATCACACATCAAATACTAAATGTCTTCAAATATTTTGACTGACTTTGTACCAATTACAGTTCCAGAGATAAAGTCTATGCACGATAGAAAGTTGGTACATTATGAGGCCATGGAACTCCTGAGATGCATGTTTCAGGAAATCCGCATGTCGAGCAAGTCAGATCTTGAAAATTTGAATATAGACAGAATAATTTATGATGCTATCAAGCATGGGATTTTGGAATTCATAGCCGAACTGCTGAAATACAAGCCTGAGATTATATGGAAGAAAGACAGAAAAGGAAGAACGATTTTTGCACATGCAATTGTATTACGCCAAGAGAAGATTTTCAGCCTTATATATGGTCTGGGAACAAAAAAGAACATAATGGCTCGCAGACATGACGTTTTTAGAAATAACTATCTACATCTTGCTGCTAAATTATCTCCTCCTTCTCAACTAAAGCGTGTTTCTGGAGCAGCACTGCAAATGCAAAGGGAACTACAATGGTTTAAGGTAACCATAACATATATAATTTTCTTTCTTATATATATATTGCATTTCCTACATATATAAACCATGAAGAACTGCAGGCCGCTTGATCGAATTCGTTATGTTCCAATCACAGTGCACGACAGTGATAAACTTAAATTTAAGGCGTCAATTTTAAAGGCTTAATTGCAATTTTAGTCCAGTAACTCTTAGGGGTTTGCAAATCTTAGTCCAGTAACTTCTTAATGTGGCAATACCTTGACGATTTTACCTTTAGCCAAAATAGCACTTCTAGTCCTGTCACTTTAACGATCATATGTATTTTAGAGACTAGGACAGGGGTATTGTTGGAACAAATGAAATATTGAAACACCATGTTTGGACCAAAATCCAACAAAATCAAAACTTATAGGACCAAAAATTGCACAAATTAAAACTTATGTGATAAAAAATGCACATAATCAAAATAAAAATCTCAAGGGGGTTAGAATTGCTATCTAAAATACTTACAGGACCAAAATTGCCAGTCCCCTATAGTTATTGGACCAATTTTGCAATTAAAACCCATTTTAACGAGGTTCGCATATGAATATCCTAATCCTAATGGCCACATCCATTGAGAAAAAAATCTAGCTATATTAGTGAAGGATTTGACCATTACAATGATTGACTAATAGACTAAAATCAAAGAGTCCCTCTTTATTTTGATGCCTTTCCTGTTTCGCACCAACGGTGTAGTTGTTTCTATTAATTAATTACAGCTACCAAGAGGAGATACTTATAAAATAGAAAGAAACCTTAAAGAAATATGGGAATTTAAAAACTCAGAAGGATGAATTAGTAAACCTATTACAACATGAGTTTAGATTAACCGATGTCTGTATTCATGCATATAGGAAGTGGAGAGCATTGTTCAACCCAAGCTCAAAGAAGAAGTCAACGACAACAACAAGACCCCAGAAAATTTATTCAGCGACGAACACAAGAAACTGATCAAAGACGCAGAAAGTTGGATGAAGAACACTGCAGGTTCAAGCATGATCGTAGGCACTCTCATTGCAGCAGTCATGTTTACAACTGCTTTCACAGTCCCAGGAGGTAATAAAAGTGACACAGGGCTACCAACCATGTTGGTGTCTAAGCCACGTCCGTTTTTGATCTTCATAATTTCAAATGCGTTAGCAATGTTTAGTTCGTCCACGTCAATACTGATGTTCTTGGGGATTCTCACTGCGCGATTCGCAGAAAAGGATTTTCTCAAGTCGTTGCCCACGAAGCTAATTTTTGGACTCATGTGCTTGTTTTTCTCCATAGTTACAATGATGGCGTCGTTTGGGGCGTCGCTGTATTTAATTCTCCATGAGCAGTTGCCTTGGGTTACTATTCCTATTATCGTTGTTTCTATTATCCCAATAGCTCTTTTTTCTATCTGTCAGTTTCCTCTGTTCATTGAGATGACAATACATACGTATGGGTCTGGCATCTTTGATAAGCCTAAGAGTGATTGAGTTCCTCCTACTGTGTGTTCATTTCTAAACTTATCCAGCTATAGATGTATGGTTTGGCTTTTGTATATGTTTTTTTCTTTTGGCTTTTTATTTTCTCATATTTTCTAAATTACAAAACACTTAATATGATATTTGTTTTTTTTAACCATTTCCAAGATGCAGCATGCGTTGTGTAACTATCATATATAGGCATATGAGTGTTTGCAATCACTAAAAAAAGTGCTGCTTAGCTTTCGGCTGAAAAAGGACCTTTAGTATTAAGTCTTGTGTGGACAGAGACACAGAGTTGTTTAAGGCACTTTTATTCTTTTCATTTTGCTGTCACATGGACCTTCAATCGAGTTTCCTATAACAAATTTCAAGATGCATTTGTTTGTAATACAGAAGAAACAGAAAGGTTCCAAAGCATGGCGAGGAAGTTGAAGATTTTATTTTTCTTGAAAAAGAAACATAAAGTAAGAACGAGTATAAAGGAATCCAGTAATAACTTATCCGCTTCTGCTTATCTGTTAAAGCTGGAACACCTTCACTTGTGTCAATGTATCACAAAGATGAAGCTTTTTCCTTGATGGATTCTTGGACAGCCCTCAACAGGGCAGGCATCAACTTCTGATTTGTAACAATAATTCCAGTGTCCAAATCAAGGTATCTTCCTCTAGAGAAGTCCAAAGGATTCCCGGAAGCGTCCACGACAATGCCTCCAGCTTCTGCAAAATTAATAGCCAGAACATATGTCACAACATTTTAGGATCACATATAATTAAAGAATTTCCATAAACCAGATTGTAAAAATAAGCATATATTTTGATGTCGATTATATTTGTGAACATAAGCATATATTTCGTTGTTGATCATATTTGTTGATAAATAGTTTTGCATATAATCTACTCGTTTTGTCCTAAACTTTCAATGAAACATTTTAGCGATAATTACAAAAAGTACCACTGAGGTTTAGTCTAATTACAAAAACACCCAGTTCGCTTTCAAAATTACAAATACTCCATTGACATTTGTTTCTATATTACAATTTGTTAGGTAAATACAAATCTCAAGACCAGTATTTGTAATTTTGAAAGATAACTAGAGTATTTTGTAATTAGACTAAACCTCAGGGGTAGTTATTTAATTTTCGCAACATTTATGCACCAAAACTGAAAAGAACTATACATCCAATCCAATTCCAAACCAACAAAAAGTAATGACAAAATTGCACGATTTCTGGTTCCGCTCATTCATTGTTATTTATACTGTCTACGTCAAATATCTAAAGACCAAGCACCACTTTCTACTCGTATCTTCTTTACAAAGGTCGAGAAGAAACAGTATTACTACACCTTCACTAATTATGGAGAATGATCCTCCCACTCTTATTATACTTCAGGATGCCTGTAATTATATTGCATGCATGCCAAATGACCACAAATCTCAATTGGCTAATATATGTGCAATTGAATAGCTTAGTTATTTTAGGAGACTAAATCACCTAGTCTTATGAAATAAGCTTGAACAAGCAGAAGCAGATTCACAAGCCCCATTGACAACAATTTATTCAGGATAACAGTCAACAGATATAACATGCATCAAGCATCAAATTTCCAAGTCCAAATAATTTATGTCACAAACTCTTGCAAAAAACCCGCTACGTGACATGGCAATGATTGATAACACAAATACCACTATTCTCAGTAATATTCTCCTGAACTTATCTAGTTAAATACTGAAATTACCTCATATCCAGACACAAATAAGAAAATGAGTTATTTTTTTTTTTTGATAAGAAACAAAGATATTTTATTAGAATAAAAGATAGAACATGTTACAAAGGGACGAGGAGTCCCAAGAAAACAAAATAAAACCTAAGGTTAAAGGGCACAGCTCCAGTCTCTAGCGATATCAGATACAAAAAAAACTTTAAAGTCTTTGTGATTTGAGACCCACCAAGCGACCCTAAGCTTAATCTTATACCACACATCCTCTAAAGGTTCCTCCTTATCTTCGAAAATTCTTTTATTTCTTTCTATCCATAATGACCAGAACATAACATGAACGATCACATTCCATAAGACCTGACCCCTGGGACTGAAACGACCTCCCATATTACACAAAAATAAATCTGTAACTGCGTTTGGCAATGTCCATTGACAGCCCATCTCTCTAAGTACTTTGTGCCATAGTCCAGTTGTGAAGGGACATTGAAGGAAGACGTGATTCGAGTCTTCTAAATGATTCCTACAGAGAACGCACCAATTTGGGGATAAAAAAGCATAAGGAAACCGTTTTTGAAGAACATCACAGGTCGACAACTTACCCTTAACCAAAAGCCATGAGAAGAGCTGAACCTTCTTAGGTACGGGAGTTTTCCAAATAGAATTATAAAAAGGACAGAGAGGGAAATTATCAATGGGAAAAAAGGAAGCAAAAAAGGATTTACTAGAGAACACACCAGATGGATTCAACTTCCATATTGTAGAATCCTCCAACCCTTCCTCCAACCTAACACCTTCTAACTGATTAAGCAGGGAGCACAAATCCTGAACTTCGGATTCCTTTAAGTTACGATAAAAATGAAAATCCCAAGATAGAGAATGGGTCAAAGAATCGTTGCGGTCAGGATTAACAAACGAAATAATAGGTTTAAGATGACAAGAAGATATACGGAATAATGCTGGATAAAGTTGTTCAAAAGAATTAACACCCACCCAAACATCCTCCCAAAATCTAATCTTGTTCCCGCCTCTAATGTGGTACGCAACTGATTGATGGAAATCTGGAAAAACTCTAGAGATACACTTCCATGGGCTCCTAAATGTATTACTCAAAGCCAAACCCAGGTCCCAATTATTGGCTTGCATACCATATTTACTCTTGATAACTGTGCACCACAGAGCTTCCGTCTCATCTTGAGAGCGCCACCACCATTTCCCAAGTAATGCTTTATTTCTGAGGCAAATACTACCAATACCCAACCCTCCAACTTCTTTAGGCCGAGCAACCTCATCCCAAGCAACAAGGTGAATGTGCTTATCGCCATCTGTTCCGTCCCATAAGAAGTCTCTCATCTTTTTCTCCATCAATCTTGCTATGCCTTTTGGTACCCGAAATAAAGAGAGGTAGTAAGTTGATAAGGAACTTAAAACTGACTGAATCAGAGTCAAGCGTCCTCCTCTAGACAAGAAGGCTTTCTTCCACCCCGCTAACTTGCTAGAAAACTTGTTCAAAACTGGTTCCCAGAAAGAAAACTTTAGTGGATTACCACCCAAAGGCACCCCCAAGTACCTAATCGGCCATTCCCCTGCAACACAACCAACTTTATCGGCTAATCTCTTGACCTCATTCTCCTCCATGTTGATGCCCAGTAATACACTCTTATCCAAATTGATTTTCAATCCAGACATACTACAAAAAGTTTCTAGAATCTTAGTGAGCCTCAACAAGTTATTCTCATCTGCTTCAAGAAAGAACAATGTGTCATCGGCAAATTGCAGATGAGAGATGACTACTTCATTCCTTCCCACTGTCAGACCACTTACCAATTTCAGACTTTTAGCTTTATCCATTAATCTATTTAAAACATCGACCACGATATTGAAAAGAAAAGGGGACAGAGGGTCCCCCTGCCTCAGACCCCTTGAAGCTCTGAACTTGCCTTTAGGTCTCCCGTTAATCATTATAGAGAAATTAACTGAGGAAAGACAGCCACGAATCCACTTTCTCCATCTGACTCCAAATCCTTTCTTTCCAAGCACAAAGTCTAAAAAACCCCAATCGACATGATCGTACGCCTTGGCAAAATCGATTTTGAAAACCAGACCCTTCTTTCCAAAAACCCTGAACTCCTCTACCACCTCATTTGCAATAAGTATAGAGTCCAAAATTTGCCTTCCTTCAATGAATGCACTTTGGGTTTCTCCAATTGTTTCTGGTACAACTGACTTGATTCTCAAAGCTAGGATCTTGGCTACGATTTTATACAAACTTGTCACTAAACTAATCGGGCGAAAGTCCTTCACCTTAAAAGAATCTTCTTTTTTTGGAATTAAACAAATATATGTTTCATTTGTAATTTTGTTAACAACACCGTTCTCAAAGAATTCCTCAAAAACCTTTAAAAGATTTCCTTTAATAATCTCCCAGCATTCCTGAAACACTGCCAATGAAAATCCATCTGGACCCGGAGCCTTACCGCCATCACATTGAAAAATAGCCCTTTTTATTTCCTCTTCCGAAAATGATGATTCCAGCCTCTTGCCAGATTCTTCGCTAATAGCGCCCCATTCCACTCCCTCAATACCCCAACCACTCTCTTCGTCTTTCTTGTAGAGGTTTTCAAAAAAACTAATCAACTCAACTTCGATCAACCTTTCATTTGTAATGATTGATCCATCATTTGTTTCCACCTTGGTAATTGCATTTTTACCTTTTCTAAAGCTTAAAGAAGAGTGGAAAAATTTTGAATTAACATCACCATCAGATAACCATTTCGACTTCATCTTTTGCCTCATTAAAATTTCCTTTTTAAACAACGTTTCTTCCAAAAGAATTTTACATTCTTTCCTTTCCTTACGTAGATCATCTGACCAATCATCGCTAACTTCTTTCAAATCGAATTGATAAATTTGCCTTTCCAGATCCAAAATTTTTGTATCAATGTTCCCGAACACTTCTTTGTTCCACTGTTTGAGCTTAGTTTTCACCATTGACAACTTTTTCATGAATTTATAACCTGCCCAACCGTCATCTGGCCCTGCTTCCCACCATTCTGAGAACACCTTTTTAAAATCTTTGTGTTGCAACCACACATTCTCAAATCTAAAAGGAGAGGGGCCCCATTTAATCACACTGGTGTCTAGAATAATCGGAGAATGGTCTGAAGTTAATCTGCTCAAAATTTCGTGCTTGTAACTATTAAAAAGTTCCATCCAACCAGTTGAAAACAAGAATCGATCCAACCTGCAACATACCAAATCTGCTCTCATATTAGACCATGTAAATTTAGCATTGAGAAGTGGAGGTTCGCATAATTCAAGTTCTGATATGAGGGAGTCAAAGCATCTCATGCTTCTCGTAATGTTCTGATTAGGGAACTTTTCGCTGATTGTCCGGACCACATTGAAATCTCCAGCCAAACACCAGTTATTTCCACAAATTGTACTAAGGCCAGCTAGTTCATCCCAGAAATCATCACGTTTTTTAGATTTATTAGGGCCATATACTGCTGTAAACCACCATTCTATATTGTTATCCTTTTCCACTTTAATAGATGCCGAGAATTCCCCCAATAAATTGTCATTCACTTTAACCAGTCTTGGGTCCCACATTATCAGAATACCTCCAGATCTGCCTTCGGCTGGCAAAAGCACCCATTCCACAAATCTAGACTTCCAAAGACTAGCAATGAAACGCCTATCCACACTCAATTTTTTGATTTCTTGTAGTGTAACAATATCTGGTTTTTCTTTCCTGATCAAGGACTTAATCACATTCATTTTCCTTCCCGAACCACTGCCACGAATATTCCATGATAGTATCTTCATTTGTTAAGAACATTTCTCCCATTCCTAGACTCACCTTCGTAGTTGACTCCGAATTTCAGATTTTTAAGCTCCCTGAGGCCTTTCTTTATTTTCCCTGTCTCCCCTCCATCCGTCTTTGATCTCTCAGTTTGCGTGTCGACTTTTCTGATCTTTAGGCTTTCCAGACATTGTTCAATATTGTTAATTCTACCCTCGGCGCAATCTTTTTCTTTTTCCTTTGAAAGAGTCATGGTATCCTTTCCAGTTCTTATCTCTAATCGAGCACCATGATTTCCATCGATCAGTCCCGAGCCACCTCCCTCATTTACCCCCAAAACTTCACCAGAACCCTCATTCCCAGAAGAAAAGTGGGTAGAATCCACAGGGTGAGATGAAATATGACAAGAGGAAATGTGAAAGGAAGAAGAAGGGCGGAAGGGGGAGGGAAGAGGAATAAAAGAACTACCTTTAGAAGATTCAGCCACATTCATGTTTGAGGAAAGAGGGTAAGATGGTACCTGGGTTGAATGTTCGAACATATTATGGATCTCTTCCATCCCCAACTCGGCATCATCCTCTGCGAAATCATCGCCAGACTCGGAGTCACCACTTCCATTGCTACGTGATTCAGAATCGTCTTGAAGGGATTCTTCATCGACCATGGGTAGTTCGTTAAACTCAAGGGCATCATCTGGTCTTTCCCAATCAGCATCCCCAAATAGTTCATCTATTTTTTGAATGTCAGAATGATCCACTGCTCCCTGGAAGTCGCTGTTATGGGTTTTTTTATTATCCAGGTTCGATTTCCGTTTGGAATAATGAAATTTAAAAGTTTGGCAGACTTGGGTCTCTTCACTTTTCCGTGCCTCTAAGCTGTTCTTGCGTACATCTCTGTTCCTGGCTGTTTGCCTAATTTCTCCTTTCTTAAAAGAGTTAATTGGTTTTGGGCTTAATTTAAGAAGTTTTTTTATCCGGCCCAGACTTAAGTTCTGAACCGGACTGGGCTTCTCTTGAATAAATCCCATGTCTGTGCCCAGACAAGAAAAAAGATCCAGACCACGCCAATTAATGCTAAGCCCATTCTTATTAAAAGATTGTGCAACCAAGGGCTCATTTTTAGTGTCAGAAGTTAGGCCCAATTCAGTTTTTTTATTAATTCTTTCCAGAGACATTGTCCCCACTTTCACTTTGTCTGAATTGCTGCTCTTTTCAATAAAAGCAGGAGGCATTTTGTCTCCCACAACCTCGTTCTTCGTGTTGCCTGCCTTTTTTAATATTAAATTGCCAAAATCTTTCTCCATCCCAGGATTTTGGCCTTGGGAGTTGTTTCTTGAGCCACCAAAATTAATTATTTTATCTCCAGTAACTGGCTTTTCGACTTTTCGCCATTGTTGTACTGTCTTTCTTAAAGGTGAATGATTTGGCTTGCCGGAAAAATTCAATCGCCGACAAGATAGACCGGATATTTTAGAGTCCGACCAAAAAGACAAGTTCAATAATTTCCCATTGATAACAGTTGAAAAACTAGCCGGAAGAAAGCCATTTTCCATTCCTGCCACTTTAATTCGCACGGAGGATAATTCTTCCAATCGCTTAGTTTTAGCGTCAATGTCCAGCAGTCCACCGCATTCCTCACCTATCTGTTTGAAAGTATCCAGGTTCCACAAGTCAAAAGGAATCCCGTAGATGAGAATCCATTCATTTCTGCATCTTATACATCTCGATTCCCAACTGACTGATTGAGACCATTTCCTTACGAACACCTTAACTGAACTCTCGAGCATCCATTGGCTGATTCTCTTAAATTTCCTCGTTTCATCCTCATCGGTGGTCCACCACATTGCTTTGTTGGCTTGAAATTGATACAAACGAACGAACCTACCAACATGTTTGGCCATAGCCCGAGCTATCCTTGCCCATGAATGATCACTGCATAATCGTGTAATGACGAATGCCCTATTCCAGTCCCTGCTTTGGTTTAAATTTTTCCGGACTTTTGAACTCCAGCTTTGATGAGTGTTCTCATTAGATATGTGTGTGATTCTCAATGTCTGAGAGTCTTGATGCTGCCACTGCTGGTTAGTTTTCTGCTTAGAATTCAGACCCATTGTGTCTTCTATTGCCCAAACCATGTATTCCCATCCTCGAAGTCTTTTGCCCATCGGAACAATGATTTTAGAATTCCGTCCTCCTTGATCTATCTTGAGAATTTCCGCAAAAACACCATTCTTATTTTGAAGATGCTGCACCAACAACACATGAACTACCTCTGTATTTCTTAAGAAAAGATGGTGAGATACTTGAATCAGTGAGCTTCTTAAGAGTTTGTGCAAGCCACGAACAAGCTCCTAAATCAATTGAAAAAGAGAAACTTGCAAACTTAGTTCTTTCTGTGAATTCAATGGCTCCACCGGCTTGGACCAATTTAAGGAAAAACAGTTTCCTGTCAATCTTAAATTCTTGCCCCATAGTTTTTTTTTTTTTTTTTTTAGCCTATCAACTCCAGAAGAAAACCATGGATTGGGGAGAGAACTGTGTCATACCAACATGCCCTCCCAAAATTAATTAGCCCCAGAAAATGAGTTATTGCTACAACAGAACAATGCCACCAAATTATATGATATTGGTGCAAGCAAATAATTATGGATAATTACAAAAAAAAAAAAGAACCCTAAGGTTTGTGCTAATTACATAAAATCCAGAGATGTTTCAAAATTACGAAATACAACCTCAAGTTTCATTTTGTCTTAAGTTTAAGGGGGTAACTGCAATATTTCTATAAATATTTGGGGGGATTTTCGAAATATTTCTTGCTTATGAAATGGGAAAATGTAAGACGAAATCAAACCTCAGAGGTGTTTTGCAATTTTCAAAAATCTTTGAGTTTTTTTGTAATTAGCCCAAATCTCAGGGGGCTTTTTGTAATTATCCCCAAATAATTAAATAGTTGGAATGATTTATCAACCTGCAACAATCATGTATCCAGCTACATGGTCCCAAATTTTTTCACGATAACCTTTGCGAGGGAAACGCATATAAATTGCTCCATCTCCTCTAGACAACGCACAATACTTCGGTTGGCTATCTATCCTAACCGGTAGTGCTTTAACACCAAGTTTCTGTGAAGAAATACAAGGTTAGAAATTTTCACACAGTACACTTGGATGCACACATATGTCGAGAAAACACAAAGGAATCTTACCCCTAATATCAAGCTAGACAAGTCACGCGAATAATGTGCCGCTTCAAAAGATTCAAACAAGAATGCTTCTTCAGGGTTGTTAGTAGCAGTAACTTGTACCTGAGAGGTCTTATAAAAATCAGATTACAACAGGACAAGATATTATACGGTTAACATGCTTAAGGAGATACTGACATTTGTTGGCAGGGAGCCATCTAGACTCTGCATATATGTTCCACCATCACTTTGGGCAAAAAAAAGACAACCAACTTTATCTTTATCTTTGGATGTGCTCTGATCATTGCTGGTTACAGATACTAAGGGAAGATTCGGACAGGCTAACACTGCCACTACGACTTTCCCTTTATCTAATAATGCTAATGCAATAGCGTACTGATCTCCTCTTATAAATCTGCAATTTTAAAAAACAAGCAATTAATACTGGTAAGAGATGATTACAAAAACTACCCATGAGGTTTGGGGTAATTACGCAAAAACCTAAAGAAGTTTCAAAATTACAAAACAAACCCTGAGATTTGATTCTACCTTAAATTTAAGGGGATTACTGTAATATTTTTATGAATGTAGGGGGGGGGGGTTGAAATATATTTTGCTTATGGAGGAAAATCTAAGAGGGAATCAAACGTCAAGTTTTCTTTTGTAAATTTGAAACTTGTCTGAGTTTTTTTTGTAAATACCACAAACCTCAGGGGTGGTTTTTGTAATTAACCCTACTAGTTATGGCTATTTCGAATTCCAACATCCAATACGATGCAGTTTGTCAAACCAGAATTTAGAATATTCTGTTCAATATAATGTGTGAGAAGGTCCAATTTTTGGTGAGCCATTTGACCGATGGACCATGACATAACCACATAGGAAAAACTAGTATATCATTTAAGGATAATGAATCAATCATCAAGTCTAGCTTGCATACATACCCTTTGGTGCCATCAATAGGATCCAAAATCCAGTGCTGACTATGGGGACCCCCTTCAGATTTTCCTTTGTCAATGGCCATAAGCACATCTTCCTCAGACAGAGCAGATACATCAGACATTCCATAGCTCGCAAGGGTCTCATTTACGAGTTGTGTTATGCGATGCAAAGTTTCTCTTGATTCTTCTTTGCGAAGGTCACCAGAGCCCTAAAACTACTTGAACTTTATGCTTCCCCATTCAAAAAGATTATTAATAATAACTCTCAATTTCGATGGGACAACAACATGCTTAATAAATAGAAAGAGAAAGGAAGAAGAATGGCAAATGAGCATTTTTACAACAGCCAGTAGAAAAAACAAGTTCTAATACTACCCTCTGCCACTAATGAGAATGCCATTGTTGGCAACTCTTTCTCCAAAATAAAGCTAACAAGAGCCTGTGAACCTGCACAGTAAATCCAAGCACAATAAAAACTAAAATCCTTTCATTCCCAGCACCTTGAATATTAAAAAATACGTGTTTTGATGATTTCAAACTACTCTTGACCTGATGTCATTTTTTAGGTTGATGCTATCAACACTGATTCTCATAATGGTGCAGAGGAAAATAACCTGAATTGAAGGTTTTAATATGATTTTGTCTTAGAAACTAGACAATACATCTTCAAGGAGAGGCTGGAGAGAGGAACAGAACCACTTTTGCCTCATCTCTAGTAGGATACTCAATAAGGAACCAAAGATGTAATAAGAATGTAGAGCCAACCATAAAAAGAAAAAATAAGGCAAAAACTTCTACAGCCAATTAACATAAAGTGGGTTCGATGTCTTAAGAGGCAGCAACAGACCATTGTTTCTATCTCTCTGCAATTTGATCTAAAAATGCACTTGTGTCTCGGTGGCACATAAATAGCAATATATTGGATAGTTTGTTCACCTTTTTCTTCATGCAAAGGACGATTGAATTGGCTCTTAAAGTTCGACATAAAACCCAATATTTGTTGCAAACTTAACTTAATAATATCCTAGAACTGGTTTGCAATTGATATCATACCATAATCAGCCACTATGACAGGACTTTTGTCAGATTTTGATTGGATATCAGATTGCAACAATGACTTCTGCACCTTCTGCAGAGAGACAACATAATCTATCTTACTACAGATTTCATATTGCAGATATTAGCGGATTCAATCAAGTGCAAGCATCTTGATTTTATGCATTGAACCACAACAGTATCACTTGCAAATAGAGCAAATAAAAATATTTTAGTCCATGTACATGCTCTGACTTACATCAAATAAAGGTACAGAATCGATGCATGCAAACATGTTCAAATCTTATCCTATCTAATTAGGTACACTTTACTTTCACATCTTCGTTGCCATGTCGTTTTAAAACCGCTCCAAAGAAGCTTGAGAATGTTTACATCGGTAAGTTGGTAGAGCCATAAGAAATATGCAAGCCAAATACTAGTGAAAAAAACACAATTATTCAGCTAATTGCAGGGCACATTATACAAAGAATGGACCAAATGTCAATAAATTCCTCCAACCTATCTATTCAACAGGGCATTACTTCAATTCACATTTTCACCCCAACATACTTGAATTCACGAAATAAACAATTTTGTTTTTCTAAATTTACAGAACATCAAACAAATAACCAAAAATAACAATGACATCAAGAAATTAGTTTAAATAAGGGCAAGCAAACAAAAATGGCGGAAGGAAGAGAAGTTTGAAAAAGTGACCTGGGAGAGGCAAGCTGCAAGAGATACAGCTCTCTTAGCAGCAGCAAGTTGTTTATCGTAAGACATATGGGATCCTTCATTTGGAATGTGGCGGTTTTTCGACGCTTATATAAACTCCATGACTCAAATTGGAGTGCGTATGGAAGGGGAGGGTTGTCTTTCCCTCTCATTTCTGTATTCAGTCTTTTCTCTGTCTCATTCTAGTCTTATTTTCCCTTTGCGTGTGATTAGGGAGTGGGACTGTGGGAGACTCGACGTCTTCTCCGGTTCGCAGACAACTGTTTGTTTGTGACGAAACTTTTTTTTTTTTTTTTTTTGATAGGAAAAACAAGTATTATAAATTACTGGAAACGGTCCAGCACCGATTGAGACAAAAAGTCCGGAAGGAGGCTCCACGAAGTCGCCTTACACTTAGAAGTTTTTGCGTAGTGGGCAAACTCGTGAGCTAAAAAATTATCTAGTCTAGGTACCCAATAAAAACCAGAAAAATCAACATATGGGAATTGTACTTCAAGGCGGCCCACGCGGCTCGTCCGCCGCGGGGGCTTGGCCAACGACACGTGCCCTTGGGGGCCCGAGGGCCCCTACTGCGTTAACAAGCAGTGAAACACAATCGGCAATGATGGGTTCATAGCTCGGGTGCGTGTCCATAGTCCCTGAAGCGGCAAGAATGATATTTGATGAGTCACCTAAAAAAGATAGCGTCGAGCTCCGGGAATTTTTAGCAAGGATGATTGCTTCACGGAGTGCCAATGCTTCAGCCACATCCGGGTTGGAGATGTCCGGGAAACATTTAGCAAAACCCTGTAAGAAACAACCTCTTCGCTAATCAAACACACGCCGATCCCTGCAAGGTTGCCCAAGGAGGAGACCGCTCCATCAAAATAAACAAGGGTGCCCGAAGGTGCGCCAGAAAAAAGGGGTGGATTCAGCAAGGCTCGCGAAGGACGTTTCGGCCAGAATCGAGCTTCCCGGAAAGTGGTCAGCGTGTGACAGGCTGCGGAGACGATGGCGTTCGGGGCAGCGGGGATGTCCTCGAAAAATTTCCTATTTTCCGCGTACCAGATACCACTGCAAATCGTAACAATATATTCAGTGATCTCTGGTGGGTGCGTGATGATGAGTTCCCTGAACCATAAATCTTCTGAAGCTTGCGCACAATGAGTCACCAAATCCGCCATTCCCGTCATGTACCAAACTTGAGCAATAAGAGGGCAACTAAAAAACATGTGAGCGCAAAACGGGCATAACTCACAATGAGGTAAATGTCTACGGGCAAGATTAGCCGGGGACGGAAGCGTACGAGAGAGGACTTTCCAAGCGAAATGAATAATGCGGCCGGGTAATTTTAACGCCCATAATTTCTTCCAAATAGATGTTTGTTTGGAACTTGACACACTATGATCGGGGGCCTCCGGAAATGCCCCGGGATTATCGAAGATAACATGGTAAGCCGACTTGACTGAAAATTTGCCAGATTTATTGTGAAACCAATACCAAGCGTCCGGTCGGGTCGAGTAGCTGAGGGGAATCGAGAGGATCAATGCGGCTTCGTCTTCCGAGAACAAACTATTAACGAGCTCCTCATCCCATGTACGATTCTCCGGGTGTATAAGTGCTGAAACAGGCAAGTCCGGGCAGACGTGATTCGGAGGAGAAAAGTGTCGAGAGAAATGTGGTTTAGGTATCCACGAGTCCCTCCAAACTTTGCAATTATTCCCCGAATTAATCCGCGTAAGACAACCAAACTGCAGAACCCGTTTACCATGGAGAATGTTGCGCGATGTCCAACTTGGTCGATGACCGAGTTGGACATCCATGAAAGAGCAATTATTATAATATTTAGCCTTATAACCCGAGCGAGCAGAGATGACGGGTTCGTGAGAAGACGCCACGCTTGCTTGGATAATAAAGCTAAATTAAAGGCCTTGAAAGAACGAAAGCCGAGGCCTCCTAAATCCTTCCGACGTGCCAAAGAATCCCATGAAGTCCAATGCAATTTCTTTTGCGAAGCCGTACGTGCTACCCCACCAAAAGGATGAAATCAGATTCTGAATTTCCGCTACCACATTATCCGGGAACTTGAAACAGCTCATTGAGTACGTGGGAACGGCCTGTAAAACTGATTATTACTTTTAATCAAATCAACTTTAATTATTATTTTTTCATCTCACATCCAATTACATTCTCAATATTTATCTTTTCTTTTCCAAATTTTTTTATCACTATTCTCTAACAAAATGAAAATTTTCAAAATGAAAGCATATCTAATCGCGCCCTAATAAGTTCCTTGGCCCCCTCTAGCTTAGTCACTGCATATAAAGGTTCAAATCTAGTTTAGATTTTTTTTCTTTTTTCTTTATTATAATACAAAATATTTTGTGGGAGCATGCACTAAGTGGTACTCTAGCCCGTTACACAATGAAAATAGTGGACATTGGTGATTGACTGGTATTTTGCATGTATTTTGGGCGTAATATTGGCTAGAATGAGGGAATATGCATGCGTTATACAAGTAAATTGGGTTGTATTCTTGTTTTGTGGAATTGGATTACGCTTTGCTCGTTTTGTAGGAATTTATCTATATTTGTGGCATAGTGGCAACAATTCGAGCATCGCAACCGCCAATACTTGACTCAGTGATGAAGTTTGGAGTCGAGTCGAGAAGAAGTTGGACGAACCAGGCGAGAAAAGGAAAAAATAGCCTATGGGCACATCGTTCAGTGTGAGCACGGGCGGGCGTGCTCCTCTAGCACGACCCGTGCTCAACCCAAACAAAAGGACTCAAGTGCGGCCTAGGGCACGGGCGGCCGTGCCATGTTGGCACGCCCGTGCCCCTCGAAGAAAGACTACAAAAGGTTCGGCACCCAAAGACGGGGTGGCGTGCCAAAGGCACACGATCGTGCCGTGCTGCAAGGAAAAAAGAGTTTGTCAAATTTCAACTAGGTTTCGACCCGAACGAAGTACAAATAGACCGGGGCGGCCACGAACGGGGACACGCTGATTTTTACCCTAGAAACCAGAGAAAAGAGCGGTTTTCCACGGATACTTCAAGAGATTGATCAAGACCGCAACCACACCTTCGAGGATTGAAGATAGATCGAGAGATCGTCATCATCCCCGAGTCACTCATTCCATCGTATCGTATTTCAATTAGTTAGATTTTGATTATGGATAATTTGTCTATGAATTGTTTATTTTCAATGTCCTGGCTAAAACTCTTGTGATTCGGGTTTGGGAGTAGATTAATAAACACTTTTATGTGATGATTAAGGATAATTGAAGTTAATGTTTTCTTTCTCTATTCAAGTACTTTGCTTTAATTCTTGTTTTATCAAAAGGCCTTTGATCTAAACTTGTTTGATGTATTGATTCATAATTCTAATCGATGAGTTTCAATACTAGATCTTGAGTACTTGACACAAATAGATTGCATGATTGAGAAGTCTGTGAATATTTGTGAGATCTTTTAATCTTTTGAACTTTTGGGAGTTGGATATCTCATGTTGAGTAGAGATGCTAACATAGATATTCCAATCAACGCTTTTACATACATCTCGAGAGAGAGGGTAAATTACTTTGGTGATTGGTCTATAGAGAAGAATATGTTTAACCTTGGTTTGCTTAACCTGAGCATAAAAGTGGGATATTAATTGAAACCATAACCCAGGAATCCATCCATTCATACTTGATCTTTTAATCACTCTTTACTTTGTTATTTTAGGATTAATTTTCGCTTTAGTAGTAATAAAACCAAACCTTCAAATTTCGATAGTTTAGATAAAAATAGGACTATTATAATCCAATACTTGGTACATTAATTTATTAATCCCCTGTGGATTCGACCTTGCAAACCCTATTCTATAAATTGATCCGTACACTTGCGGTGAAGCTATAAAAATAGGCGAACAAGTTTTGGCGCCGTTTGATTAATCAAATTTTTAGTACTAATATTGCGATAAATAGAACTATTCTTAATCTAGACATTTTCTTTTATTTTTTTATTTTGTTCGATTTTACTTATTGCGGTTAACTTGTTTTCTTTAGTTGGTTCGGGTAGTGCATGATCACCCGCTCAAAGCAAGGAGACTTAGCACCGTTCATCTAGGAGGTTGAAGCTTTTGCTAGGCGAAATAGTGCAGCTACTAAGCGGGCGAGAAAGACAACAGGACCAAACCATGGCGAAGTTGAAGACAACAACAGAGGCAATAACGGGGTAACAACCAGGCTAACGGGGTCAATGTTGAGTTACGCATGCGAGAGGTTTCGTGGCTCGGCCGCCCAACAAAGAAGCGATCGCGACTACTTTCGCCCAATCAATCGCAACTATGGTGGCATTGCCAATGTCCCGATCAATGCGAATAACTTTGAGCTAAAGCGGCACGATCTCGATGGTACAATGAGAACCGGTTTGGGGCTTTTCCGTCGAAGATCCCAACTCTCATCTTGCGAATTTCATACAAATTTGCAATACTATCAAGATGAATGGGGTGATGATGATCTTTATACGTCTTCGCTTATTCCCTTTCTCTCTAAGGGATAAAGGCTAGGAATCGGCTGGCACCCTAACTCGGGGAGTGTGAACAAGCGGGATGAGCTAAGTCGAGGTTTTTGTTTAAATACTTCCCACCAAGTAAGACACTACTGACTTAAAAGCGAGATCACTCGGTTCAGGCGGTTTGACTACGAGCCTTTGTACGAGGCCTGGGAGAGATTCCGGATTTGTTGAGGAGGTGCCCGCAACATGGATTTCGAAGATCGGCGACTTTGTTTTTTCTATAATGGGTTGATGGGACAGACGAGATCATTTGTAGATGCTTGCAGCGGGCGGCGCTCTACTCGCGAGATTTCCAGGAAGATGCATTCAACTTGTTAGAGGAAATGGCCATGAATAGCTATCAGTGGCCCTCCGAGAGGACTAACGTGAAAAGGGTAGCTGAAGTTTCTGATTCAGATCCAATTAAAGAGTTGACAGCACAAATGGCCGTCTTGACCAATCAATTGAGTACATTGACAAAGGCAAATGAGGTAAACGCGGGTGTGCAGTCGGGGAGTTTCTCTAGATCGATAGAGGAAGCAAATTACGTGAATAACCAGGAATTTCAACAATTTCGGAACAATCAAAATCCCACTCATTACCATCCAGGGCCTAAGGAACCACGAAAATTTCTCCTATGCGAACACAAAGAACGTGATGCAACCACCACCTGGGTTTAATGTGACTAATGGAGTTATTACTGCAGATCCTAAACCAACCATGGAAGACATGTTCACCTCGTTTATGAACGAGACAAGGAACATGTTCAACAAGGATGAGGCAAAGATGGATAAGATCGAAAACCATGTCACCCAACTGGGGTCCCAGATGAAGAATCTTGAGACCCAAATTGGTCAAATAGCTACAATAATTGGTGGCGGCATCAAAAGGCCGATTCCGAGCAACACCGAGGTAAACCCAAAAGAAGAAGTGTAAAGCCATTCGTCTCGAGGAGTGGAACGGAATACGAGGGGCCGAAAATACCGAGAAAATTTGGGAGCATCGCAGACGGCACGGCCGTGCGCGCCACCGACGGCCAGCCCGTGCGCCTGCGCGCTTTGCCGACACGACTACCGATGCGCCAGGTGATGCGAAAGCGAGGCAAATGGCGAGGTTGAGGCCAAGGAACAAGCGAGGAACATCGTCTTTGAACAAAAAGGGGTGAGAAGCTTAAATCTTCCTCTAACCCTGATATTTCTAAACTTAATGTTCCCCTTCCTTTTCCCCAACGTTTTCAAAAGAAAAAGTTAGACGCTCAATTTGCTAAGTTTTTAGATATTTTTAAAAAACTGCATATTAACATTCCTTTTGCAGATGCATTGGAGCGGATGCCCAATTATGCTAAGTTCTTGAAGGATGTTATGTCAAAGAAAAGAAAGATGACTAGTTTCGAGACAATAACTGGACAGAGGAGTGTAGTGCAATAATCCAAAGAAAACTACCACAGAAGTTGAAAGATCCGGGGAGTTTCACTATCCCTTGTGCTATTGGTGATGTTTTCTTTAAGAAAGCACTTTGTGATTTAGGAGCGGGTATTAACTTAATGCCCTTGTCTATTTCCGGCAACTTGGATTGGGAGAGGTGAAGCCATCTACGGTCACCTTACAACTCGCGGACCGATCACTCACATATCAAGGGAATCATCGAGGATGTGCTTGTCAAAGTTGATAAATTCATATTCCTGTGGATTTCTTAGTGTTGGACATGGAGGAAGATAAAGACGTTCCCTTGATACTTGGGCGTCCATTCCTAGCGACGGGGAAGGCCTTAATAGATGTGCAAAAGGGAGAGCTCATGTTACGGGTTAATGATGAGCATGTTCTATTTACGATATATAAGGCACTTCAATTTCATGATGGGGGTGGAAACTTGTAAATTCATAGAGGCGTAGTTGAATCCTGCATTGATGAGTATGCGGATCATACATTGTTTCGGGATACTTTGGAGTTTGGGTTGACACATTCGTGTTCAACATCGAACTTGACTATTGATATTGATAACCAAGACTTGTATGATTGTGTTTGTGCTTTGGATAATATCACGGGGAACTACCAGGAGGAGCGCAAGAGGGACACACACGCTGAAAAACGTCACGGGGAATCGAGTTTCTACGAGGGGACGCACGACCCGTGCCCTTGAGCACGCCCAGGCGTGCGTATGGCCAAACGAAAAAAAAAATGACGAACGACGACGCGGCACGGCCCGTGCCAAATGGCGGGCAACCCGTGCCTAAGGCGAAGGAACGCTGAAGGAGCGCGGATGGCACGACCGTGCTCATCGGCCAAAGACGGGCAGCCCGTGCCTAAGGTCGAAGGAATCTTTGAAGGAGGCTGCAGTGGCACGGCCGTGCTCAAGACGGGCAGCCGTGCCACCTTCCGAAGAGGCCAAATCGAACCGAACTCAAACCCCTGCCCGAGCATCTCAAATATGCATTCCTTGGAGCGAATAACACGAGTCCGTAATCGTATCATCACTTTTAACTTGAGTTCAACTCGATAAATTGCTTAGGGTGTTACGAAAACATAAGTCGGCGATAGGTTGGTCAATTTCGATTTGAAAGGCATTAGTCCATCGATTGTGATGCATAAAATTAGAATGGAAGATGTCTACAAACCTTCGGTGCAAAATCAAAGAAGATTAAACCCTATAATGCAAGAAGTCGTTAGAAAAGAAGTTTTAAAATGGTTAGATCTTTGGAATTATTTATGCTATTTCGATAGCTCTTGGGTAAGTCCGGTACAAGTGGTGCTTAGAAGAAAGGGGGATGACGGTAGTAAGAAACGAGAGTGATGAGCTTATAGCGACTAGAGTAATAACGGATGGAGAATTTGTATTGATTATAGGAAGTTGAATGATGCTACTCGCAAAGATCACTTTCCCCTTCCCTTTATTGATATGATGCTTGATCGTTTGGCGGGATATGATTATTATTGTTTTTCGATGGTTATTCTGGGTATAATCGGATCATGATTGCCCGGAAGACCAAGAGAAGCGACCTTTACATGCCCCTATGGTACCTTTGCATTTCGCGAGGATGCCATTTGGACTTTAACGCACCCGCTACTTTTCAAAGATGCATGATGGCTATATTTCATGATTTCATTGAGAAAATAATGGAGGTTTTCATGGATGATTTTTACGTGTTTGGAGATTCATATGACCATTGCTTGAATAACCTTTCTCTAGTTTTGCGAGAGATGCGAGGAGACTAACCTTGTTTTAAATTGGGAAAAGTGCCACTTCATGGTGCGAGATGGCATTGTTTTAGGCCACCGAGTCTCTTGCTGCGGGTTTAGAAGTTGATAGAGCGAAAGTTGTGGCAATCGAGAAACTCCCACCTCCAACAAACGAAAAAGCCATTCGAAGTTTCTTAGGACACGCCGGATTCTCTGAAGGTTTATCCGTGACTTTTCTAAAATCACTAAACCTTTAAGTCGAGTTATTAGAAAAAGATCTGCTTTCAATTTTTCCAATGATTGTTTGCGGGCTTTTGAAATTCTGAAGAAGGCTTTAGTGACGGCACCCATTCTAGTAGTTCGGATTGGAGTCACCCTTCGAACTAATGTGTGATGCAGCGACTTTGCGGTTGGGGCTGTTTTGGGTCAAAACGAGACAAGATGTTGAGCCATCTACTACGCGAGCGGAGAACCTTAGACGAGTGCCCAGCAAAATTACACTACCACTGAGAAGGAAATGCTAGCAATCGTGTTTGCATTCGACAAGTTTCGATCTTACTTGATTGGGACTAAGACGATCGTCCACACCGACCACGCGGCAATTAAATATCTGTTTGACAAGAAGGATGCCAAACCGAGGGGCGATTCGGTGGATCCTCTTGCTACAAGAATTCGATGTGGAGATTCGGGATAGAAAGGGTCTGCGAGAATGTAGTAGCCGATCACTTGTCCGCCCACTAGAATACAAGAAGGAGGAGAAAGAAATCATGGAGGCAATTAAGGAGGAATTCCCGATGAGCAACTTCGATGCTACAAACAAAATTCCCATGGTATGCCGATTTTGTTAATTATTTGGTTGCGGGGTTTTGCCTCCGGATTTATCATCTTATCAAAAGAAGAAGTTCCTCCATGATGTCAAGTTTTACATGTGGGACGATCCCCGCTCTTTAAGAGGTGCGCCGACACCATCATTCGACGATGTGTACCTCAAGAAGAGTGGGGGGAGTTCTACAAAGCAATGCCATTCTTCACCTTCCGGAGGATGTTTGATCCCGTCCCCGCGCACGGCTAAGGTATTACAAAGTGGATTATCTTGGCCTACATTATCTAACGATTGCTATCTATTTGTACAAAGTTGTGATAGGTGCCGGCGGATGGGAAACATCTCGAGACGACATGAGATGCCAATGACCAATGTGATGGAAGTTGAACTCTTCGATGTGTGGGGATCGACTTCATGGGCCCCTTCCCATCTTCGTCGGGCTATCAATACATTCTACTTGCGGTGGAATACGTATCTCGATGGGTCGAAGCTATTGGCTCAGACCAATGATGCGCGAGTAGTGCTCAAATTCACGAAGAAAAATATATTCACTCGGTTTGGAACCCCGAGAGCTTTGATTAGCGACGGGGGTCACACTTTGTGAATAAATTAATGAGCACTCTACTTGCGAAGTGACGGGGTTAAGCACAAGGTGGCATTAGCATACCATCCGCAAGCAAATGGACAAGCGGAGGTAGCCAATCGTGAGATTAAGCGATTTTAGAGAAAACAAGTGAACATAAATCGCAAGGATTGGGCCATGAAGCTAGATGACGACTATGGGCATATCGGATCGCATACAAGACACCCTTGGGCACATCACCGTATCAGTTAGTCTTCGGGAAATCGTGCCACTTGCCCGTCGAATTAGAGCATAAGGCGTTTTGGGTCAGTAAAGAAGTTGAATTTTGACTTCCAAGCGGCGGGTGAAAAGAGGCTCTTGCGTGACGAATGAGATGGAGGAATTTAGGGATGAAGCCTATGAAAATTCCCGGATTTACAAGGAGCGAACCAAACGATGGCACGATCGAATGATAAAGAAGAGGGAGTTTTTACCGGGTGAACAAGTCCTTTTGTTTAACTCACGTCTTAAACTCTTTCAAGGGAAAGCTTAAGTCTGCAGATGGTCGGGGCCGTTTGTGATAAAGAAAGTGTTAAATCCTCAGGGAATAGTGGAGCTATTGAGCGAGAGATGGGGAGACATTCATGGTGAATGGCCGGAGAATCAAGCATTACTTGAGCCGGGAGCAAAAGGAGGAAGTGACACGCCTCACATTCTAGAGCCATGATCAACTAAACAGGCGTCAAGCTATAGACGTTAAATTTAGCGCTTGTTGGGAGGCAACCCAATGGTTTTGTTGTTTTATTTCTTCACATGTTTCTTAATTTGTTCCTTTCCCTTTCCTAAGTTAGGATTTTATTGCTTTCAATAAAATAAAAAAAAAAAAAAATCGAACACAAGGTTCGGACTCCAGCACGGGCAACCCGTGCCATATGGACACGCCCGTGCCCTTTCCAGCATTCAGGACTCCAAAGTTCGGGCCTAGCACGGGGCCCCGTGCCGTTTAGCGGCCCGTGCTCCTTAAGGGTTTTTTTTGGGAGCAATCTTGCGGCCCCCAGCACGGGCCACCCGTGCCGAATGAGCACGCCCGTGCTCCCTAAGGTTTTTTTTGAGAGCAATCTTACGGCCCCCAGCACGGGCGACCCGTGCCGATTGAGCACGCCCGTGCTCTTGCCTGGGAAGGTTTAAAACCGACGGGCAGGGGTCTATTTTTCTTCACAAATTTCTCCCCCTTCACGCACGGACAAGCAAGAAAAAGCTCCCCCTCCAAATTTTTTCGAAAATTCATTCTATATATCATCACTACTCACCTCCCACACTACTCTAAACACGTATTACACGTTTGAATTTGCTGGGAAGCAAGGATTTGGGGTAGATAGCACCTAGGGTTTCAACTATCCAATCCTCTTCTAATTCTCGAAAATTAAGGTATGAATTGAAAATTTTATGTCAAATTTCTTGAGGATTATGAACTAGGGTTTCAATTTAGTTGATTGCTTGATGGATTATACCTGTGTTAGATTGTTTAGGAGGTTAGGAGCTAGGATTTTCGGCAATTATATTGGTATGTGAATTGAACGCTTGATTATGAATCGAATTGTTGATGATGAGCTACTATACTTCTAGTGAAATTGTGTATTAATTCATTGTTTGTTTTTACTTGGCAAGTATGGATTCTCACGATTGTTTTGCCAGGTACTAAATTGAAACATGGCTGAACCACGACCAAACCGAGGAAGACGAGGTTGGGAGCGTGGCCGCTCGAGCGCCACCACACCGGACAGCCCGAGTGCTTACGGGCTCACTATTGATGAAAACGAAATACTGGATAAATGGAACCGGCTCATCCATCGTTCATTCGCACCTACACGCTATACCGACGACGAATGTACCCGAGCTCTCGGGATACACGAGGAGGTATGGCAAATGTTTGATCGAGTTGGATGGACCGCATTTATGCAAGGGCGGTGGCCAACCTACAAGACACTCACACTAGAGTTCTTAAGCATTGTTCATGTCACGGCAACACGACCACGGAGTGAGCCTCGGGAAATCCAGTTCAAGTTGGGCAACGAATGGAGAACTGTCACTATTGCCGAACTTAATCAAATTTTTGGGGTACCATCGGACGCCCCATACCGAACGGCTGCAAATTACGACTCGCGTGCTTTCTGGCGATTGTTGACTGAAACTCCCGACACAGGGCTCATGCAATACGCAGCACGCACCTCCAAGGCTTCCTCACTCCGCAACCCCATATTCCGTTACATTCAAAAAGTAACGGCCCATTCTGTGTTCGCCCGGTACAACAATGGGGGTATGCAAGCGAGAGAGCTATACCTACTTTGGTGTATGCTCAATCGCACCCCTTATAACATGGCGGCATACTTTGTGGAACACGCCATCTACGTACAACAGCATGAAGCGGGGAAAATACTAATTGGGGGAATGATAACCCCAATCGCACAACATTTTGGGGTTGACATAAGCCGCATGGAACCATTAGCGGGCGTAGCCAAGCATTAACATGAGCGCTTCTTCTCACCATGAAGATCATCAATAATGAGGAGAATATCCTCTGTTTTCAACAAAAAGTCGGGTCTTCGTTTCCCCTTCCTAACCCGCAGCTCACAGCAGTAATTGATAACCAAATCAACTGGCTTCTGTACTCCGAGGAGCATATCAGAGTCATGCAGGGTTTGGCGGCGCGAAAGAGGCGAAGGATAGCCGGGTTGCCCGATGAAGAAGACTTGGCCATGGAGGCACAGGAGTATGATAGACAGGAGAGGGGGTTTGAGCAAGACTTCCAACAGGGAAGCTTCGATCGGAGCGGCCCGAGGGGACAACTGATATTCGAGAGCTCTCGCCAAGGCGAAGAACGTGGGGGCCAGTATGATCACGACAGGTTCTGTGCATTTGAGAAAAGCTTGCGCCAACATAGGAGTGATTTCCGTGCTTACCAAGAAGTCCAAGATCAAAGATACCATATGCAGAGCTTGTGGAACCAAGCACACGAGCATCGGGAGTCGGAGATATTGCAGGCAGTACTACGAATCGAGAATTGGCATATCTCCCAGGGCCACTACCCGCCGCCACCTCCACAGTAATCCAGGTCCTATCCACACTTTTCTTTGAAATTCTACCTTCTCTTTTATGCGCTATAATTTCATTCAAGTTTGGGGGGGAGAGGTAGTAATTTTATTGATGGGTGTGGCGTTTGCATTCATTTAGTTGCATGTAGAGCATATCATATAGGGTGCATTAGATGTTTGATTTTTTTTTTAGCATGTTTATCGCTTTAGCACGTTTATTGCTTTCCTAGTAGTTAGGGAGTGAGTTGACCGCTATTGTGTGTTTGTTGTGTCTTGATTGAGGTCTTGATCTTGGGAGCATTTTGCGGATTAGTTCATGTTGTTTTGAATTGGATGTTGAGTGTGAGTTGATCGGGTTGAGAATAATTAATATGGAGCATGTGCTTATTGGGATTATGGTTAAAATGCTTTGAATTATGCACTTACAAGCCTGTGAGCTTTTGAGCCTTTACTGCTTTCATCATATGCGTCTTGTTTGCTTGAGTGTGTCATTCATGTTGATTTGAATTCTAGAACTTCTTATTTGGTATCTCCGTCAAGGTCACATGTTGTATGCATTCATGAAAATGATTTTAGGCCATTTTTTGTTAAGCCTTTCAAGCCTTTTTGCCTACCTTATGATATTTGATTTTCCTAGTTAGCCATCTTGAGCCTATTGCTCGATTTTTTGATAGCCACATTTCAAGCCTTAGAACTTAAATTGATATATACGTTATCCTAAACTTGAGCGTATAGCATTGAGTAAAGGATAGAGTAAATGATTGAATGAAGGGATATCAAGAAATTAGAAAATAGTTTGTATGATTGGTGATTGGGAATAAAAGAAGAAAAGGAGAAAAATGAAGATACTCACAAAACAGTCGAGAAAAAAAAAAAAAAAAAAAAACGCGACTGGATAAGTGAGTCGGCATGTACTAGAAATAGGCTGGAAATTGTGATGTAAGGCGAAAGAGATTGATGTGTATGAAAAAGAAAGGAGAAATAGAGAGGTGATAAGATATAAGGCGATTGGGAGTACATAATTGGTTAGTATTAGAATATCTGTTAGAGGAAAACGATGTGCTTACCAATCTATACGCTTGAGTTGAGTCACTTTATCCATATCTCCCTACCTTAACCAAAGAGCCTTCATTACAACCATAAACAAAGTCCTTTATGATTTGTGAATTGCATACAAACGAGTGGCGGAGATGTGAGACGATTTGCAAGCATATGGTAATTCTTCAACATTGATATGATTTGAGCGAATACACGTCCATTATTATTCTAGTGAGTAGAGTATACACTTTATCCATGAGAGGCATGATTTGAAGTGTTTTACCATGATTTTAATAGACTTGTGCTCCGTGTTAGCTATTTGAAACTTGGTTGGTTTATGCTTGATGTTTATGGATAGATGACATGAATTGTGATGCGGTGCTCTTGAGTTGCTCTTCTTTTCCCCAATGGTGTTGTCTTGTTTATAAAGTGTTGGCCGGATCCAACAGTTTAAGTTTGGGGTTTGATTGTGGTATTTTGCATGTATTTTGGGCGTAATATTGGCTAGAATGAGGGAATATGCATGCGTTATACAAGTAAATTGGGTTGTATTCTTGTTTTGTGGAATTGGATTACGCTTTGCTCGTTTTGTAGGAATTTATCTATATTTGTGGCATAGTGGCAACAATTCGAGCATCGCAACCGCCAATACTTGACTCAAGTGACGAAGTTTGGAGTCGAGTCGAGAAGAAGTTGGACGAACCGGGCGAGAAAAGGAAAAAATAGCCTATGGGCACATCGTTCCAGGTGAGCACGGGCAGGGCGTGCTCCTCTAGCACAGCCCGTGCTCAACCCAAACAAAAGGACTCAAGGTGCGGCCTAGGGCACGGGCAGCCCGTGCCATGTTGGCACGCCCGTGCCCCTCTGAAGAAAGACTACAAAAGGTTCGGCACCCAAAGACGGGTGGGCGTGCCAAAGGGCACGATCGCACGTGCGCTGCTACACAAGGAAAAACAGAGTTTGTCAAATTTCAACTAGGTTTCGACCCGAACGAAGTACAAATAGACCCGGGGCGGCCACGAACGGGGACACGCTGATTTTTACCCTAGAAACCAGAGAAAAGAGCAGTTTTCCACCGGATACTTCAAGAGATTGATCAAGACCGCAACCACACCTTCGAGGATTGAAGATAGATCGAGAGATCGTCATCATCCCCGAGTCACTCATTCCATCGTATCGTATTTCAATTAGTTAGATTTTGATTATGGATAATTTGTCTATGAATTGTTTATTTTCAATGTCCTGGCTAAAACTCTTGTGATTCCGGGTTTGGGAGTAGATTAATAAACACTTTTATGTGATGATTAAGGATAATTGAAGTTAATGTTTTCTTTCTCTATTCAAGTACTTTGCTTTAATTCTTGTTTTATCAAAAGGCCTTTGATCTAAACTTGTTTGATGTATTGATTCATAATTCTAATCGATGAGTTTCAATACTAGATCTTGAGTACTTGACACAAATAGATTGCATGATTGAGAAGTCTGTGAATATTTGTGAGATCTTTTAATCTTTTGAACTTTTGGGAGTTGGATATCTCATGTTGAGTAGAGATGCTAACATAGATATTCCAATCAACGCTTTTACATACATCTCGAGAGAGAGGGTAAATTACTTTGGTGATTGGTCTATAGAGAAGAATATGTTTAACCTTGGTTTGCTTAACACGAGCATAAAAGTGGGATATTAATTGAAACCATAACCCGGGGAATCCATCCATTCATACTTGATCTTTTAATCACTCTTTACTTTGTTATTTTAGGATTAATTTCTGCTTTAGTAGTAATAAAACCAAACCTTCAAATTTCGATAGTTTAGATAAAAATAGGACTATTATAATCCAATACTTGGTACATTAATTTATTAATCCCTGTGGATTCGACCTTGCAAACCCTATTCTATAAATTGATCCGTACACTTGCGGTGAAGCTATAAAAATAGGCGAACAATTGGCCAAATTAAATATATACCAATTCTAAGTGAAAAAATACAACAGTTAAAAACTATTGTCTTAAAAATTTAAGATCAAGATAACGGTCAAAAACAATAGTGGAAGAGGTGTCGTAAAGTAAAGTACAACGGTCAAATACCGCTGATGTAATCATTGTAAAAATTATAACGATTTCAAACAGTTGCAAAACAAATTGTCATCACTCATAAAATAGAATGACATCAGTTAGTGACCGTTATCAAAGATTGTTGTATATATTGCTGTCTAAAATCACAACACATGTATGCATTGTAAACACTGTCGTAATACATAACGACAATGGTTTTAACTCGTTATAACCAAAATATTGTAGGAATGTATAATATTTCTTCTAGTACAATTTATATGAATCAAAAATCAAATCGGTAAAATTTTCAAAGAAAACAAAATAAAACTTAGCTCTAATCGTGTGTTCAACACACTATCCTTAAAAGCATTCGCCCCCTATTTGACGACGTCGTCTTTTCCCGAGGATAAAACGAGAAAATCGGATTACCTATTCCGGCGAACTGAAAATTATGCCTGAAAATTATCACCAAATCTTAAATTACAAGAACTTTAGGAGAGAGATGGAAATTCTTATTAATTATTAGTGTGTTACTCAAATGTGAAACTAAGCCATATTTATAAACTTGAATATGACCTTTCACCACCACAAATATGACCTTTACTATTAATAAGGTCAAATTAAAATTTGCCTTTACTATTGATAAAGTCATATTAAAAATAATAATTTTCTTCAAAATTTCCAACAATCCCCCACATGAAGAAAATTACGAAAATACAAAGTTTTGGTGATAAATTCCAACAGTTGAACCATGCATATGATAGGTAGGTGTTACCCTTTGAACCTTCCCTTGTGAAAGCATATTTACTTTACTAGCTGATCAGTAGACACGATGTCCTTGAACTGTTCTGCCTATTGTGTAAACGATGATATACCTCACACACGATTCTTCCTAACATACTTCAGTTCTCACAGTTATGTTCATTCATGGCCCTGAACATACGCCTAGTTCTGCAAGAGGTTCTAAGAATTGAGCCTCACACAATTCTCTTGAAGCGGCCCCACTTCTCTCTCACATAGGTGATTCTCATTTAAGATAGCCCGTACTACCCTTCTCGACTTACCGACACACAAGAATCATTAAAAGCCAAATTGCTTATCCTCTTCTCCACGGGCATCACTGTTAAGGAATGGACAAGGGATAACTCCCCCACAGTGATCATAGAGTCTTTTTACAACTAGGTTGTCCCTTTGAACCTAGATCTCGGGATCTCCAGTCAACTAGGTTGGGTTTCCACTGTATCAACTCATTTTTCTAGAGGCTTAAGTCCCATTCCTCTTACTGATTTCACAACTAACTCTCGATTCAACCATTTGGTTAACGGATCCGCTAAATTATCCTTTGACTTCATGTAGTCAATAGAGATAACACCAGTTGAGAGTAGTTGTCTGATGGTATTGTGTCTACGACAATATGTGTCTAGACTTACCATTGTACATATTGCTCTGTGCCCTCCAATTGCGATTATTTGTCATAATGTATACAAATTCTTTGTACGGGTTTAGGCCATTTTGGAATATCTTCTAAGAAATTTCGAAGCCATTCAGCTTCTTCACCACACTTGTCTAGAGCAATAAACTCAGACTCCATTGTAGACCTTGCTATAATTGTCTGCTTAGAAGATTTCCATGATATTGCTGCACCTCCTAAAGTGAATACAAATCCACTTGTAGACTTAGAGTCTTTAATATCAGATATCCAATTAGCATCACTGTATCCTTCAATAACAGTGGGATATCTTGTATAATGCAGTCCAAAATCACGAGTATATCTTAAATACCTTAGTATTCTCACTATACCTTTCCGGTGGTCATGCCCTGGATTACTCGTGTATCTGCTCAATTTACTCACTGCATAGGCAATATCTGGTCTTGTACAACTCATTAAGTACATTAAACTTCCTATGACTCGTGAGTAGTCAACTTGAGACACAGCTTCACCTCTATTCTTCGATAGATGTTTGCTTGTGTCTATCGGAGTTCTAGCTAATGACGTGTCATCCTTACTAAATTTTTCTAGAATCTTATCCACATAATGTGACTGATCAAGTGTTAGTCCATTTGAAGTTCTAGAAATCTTTATTCCGAGGATCACGTCGGCCTAAAACCCATATCTTTCATGTCAAACCTCGAGTTCAACATATCTTTAGTGGATTTAATTATTTTATCATTACTTCCAATGATAAGAATGCCATCTACATAAAGACATAAAATGACATAGTCATTTCCAGTCTCTTTAACATAGACACATTTATCACATTCATTTATTCGAAATCCACGTTCTTTCATTACATTATCCAATTTTTCATGCCATTGTTTCGGTGCTTGTTTCAAGCCATATAATGACTTGACCAGTTTACAAACCTTGTTCTCTTGCCCAGGTGCAAAGAATCCCTCAGGTTGTTCCATGTAAATCTCCTCTTCTAAATCTCCATTGAGAAAAGCAATTTTTACGTCCATTTGATGTACTTCAAGATTTCGCAATGCAGTAATTGCAAGTACCAATCTAATTGAGGTTATTCTCGTAACTGGAGAATACGTATCAAAGTAATCAAGGCCCTCTTTTTGCCTGTAACCTTTAATTACAAGTCTAGCCTTGTACTTATCAATTGTTCCATCCGCCTTTATTTTCTTCTTGAAAATCCATTTATAACCTAGTGGTTTACTTCCTTCAGGAAGATCCACTAATTCCTAGGTATGGTTTTGCAAGATGAAATCAATTTCACTTTTTATGGCCTCTTTCCATAATGGTCCATCAGAAGAATTGATAGCTTCTTTATAGCTTTGAGGTTCACTTTCCAGCATGTAGGTTAGAAAATCTGGACCAAATGATTTTTCTATCCTAGCTCGTTTGTTGCGTCTAAGTTCTATCTTTTCTTCTTTATTTCCTTGCTCTTGTTCTATTGAATCATGTATCCATTTAGAAGAGCTTGTTTCTTCTCTTGATATGCACGTAAATACATTTTCAAAGAACGAGACGTTTCTCGATTCAATTATCGTGTTCTTGTGTATATCTTCAACTTTAGATTCATACACAAGAAAAACCGAATCTGCAAAGATTATTATGTGCATATCCAATAAATATGCAATCAACAGTCTTGGGTCCTACCTTCACCTTCTTTGGTGTAGGTATAATCACTTTAGCAAGACACCCCCACACTCGTAAATATTTGTAGGATTACATTCTTCCATGCCATAGCTCGTAAGGGCGTTTGTCTAATTTCTTACGGGGTACCTTATTTAAAAGGTAATTAGCTGTCAAGACAGCTCCCCCCCACACGTTCTGAGACAAGCTAGAACTTAATAACATGGCATTCATCATTTCTTTAAGTGTACGATTTTTCCGTTCTGCAATTCTATTCTGTTGAGGTGAATAAGGTGTTGTTATTTCGTGTCTAATTCCATGTTGGACACAGAATTCAGCAAATGGTGATTCATATTCTCCTCCACGATCACTTCTTAGCACCTTAATTTTCTTGTTGAGTTGATTCTCAACTTCATTTTTATAGATAATGAATTTCTCTATTGCTTCATCTTTACTTTTAAGAAGATACACATAACAATACTTTATGTTATCATCAATAAAAGTAATGAAGTACTTGTTGCCACCACGTGTTTGTGTTGATTTTAAATCACATACATCAGTATGAGTTAAATCAAGTGGTTCATTATTTCTTTCAATATTTTTAAATGATGTCCTTGTTAACTTTGCCTCAACACAAGTTTCACACTTGTGCTTGGAATCAATATGGAATGTTGGTATATAATTCAATTTAATTAATCTACGTAAAGTATCATAATTAACATGTCCTAGTCTACCATGCCACAAATTAGAAGACTCAAGCAAGTAAACAGAAGCATTTTCATTTTATTGCCTTTTGGTTTCACAACCATTACACTGAGCTTAAAAAGCCCATCAGTTACATACCCTTTTCCTACAAACATTCTATTTTTGAGTAAAGTTACAACATTAGACTCAAATACAACACGAAAACCATGGTTAATTAAAAGCAAACCAGACACCAAGTTTTTCCGGACATCTGACACATATAACACATTCGTGAGAGTCAGCTCCTTTCCGGACGTCATTTTTAGAACCACATTCCCTTGACCTTTGATGTCAGAAGTGGCAGAATTTCCCATATACAACTTCTCGCCATTCTCAACAGCCTCAAAGGTACCGAACATCTCCTTATTGGAGCATACATGCCTGGTAGCGCCAGTGTCAATCCACCACTGGTTAGGGTTTGAACCCACCAAATTCACCTCCGAAATCACAACAACAAGATTCAAATCGGACACCTCCTTAGAAATGTCATCAATCATGTTAGCCTCCCGATTCTTCTTCGGTTTCTTGCAATCAGAAGCTTTGTGACCCTTGCCACCACAATTGAAGCATTTTCCTTCGAACTTTTTCTTGGAAATGCCTCCTTTGGGTCCCAACTTAACCCCTTTTTCCGTTGGCCCAGATTTGTTCTTGCCTTTGGAACTTTGCCCATGTTCAATAACATTGGATTTAGAAGTGTCAGGATTGAACCACTTCTTCTCAGAACTTTTGTTGTCTTCTTCAATGCGAAGTCTAACAACAAGTTCTTCGACGTTCATTTCCTTTCGCTTATGTTTCAAATAGTTCTTGAAGTCTCTCCAAGCTGGTGGCAATTTCTCAATGATTGCAGCCACTTGGAAAGTCTCACTAAGAACCATTCCCTCGGCATGAATATCATGTATGATCACCTGAAGCTCTTGTACTTGACTGATGACCGTTTTGAGTCCACCATTTTATAATCCAAGAAGCGACCTACGATGAATTTTTTCGCACCCGCATCCTCAGTCTTATACTTATGGTCCAAAGACTCCTACAGTTTCTTTGCAGTTTTCTTAGAGCTATACACGTTGTAAAGCGAATCTGCAAGGCCATTCATGATATAATTTCTACACAAGAAATCAGCATGATTCCAAGCATCTAAAGCGTTAACCGCTTGTGCATCAGTCTCATCCTCACTAAGCTGTGGAGGATCTTCTGTCAAGAACCGCGCCAAGTTCAAGGTGGTCAAGTAGAAGAGCATCTTCTGCTGCCACCTCTTAAAGTTCAAACCGTTAAAACTTTTCCGGTTTTTCGCCATGATTAATCGGCACATTAAGCGTGGGGTTGGCTACTACCCGAGGCACAATTGGGATAACAACTGGATTCGGCACAACGGGGTTAGACCCACCACTGTTTGATTCAGATGCCATTTCTAAAACAAATAATACAAGAAGTTTAGCACTTCGATCAATCGGAACAAAACCGATAAAAACAAATTTTTAAAAAATTGTTCAAGTTTTTATTATTAAGGTCCTTGCAATTTTCTTCCACTCCAAATAAGCAAAGTGAATCTATCTTATCAGTCCAAAGATTAGTCCAATCAATCCAAAGATTAGTCCAATCAATCCAAAAATTTGTCCAAATAGTCCAAAAATTTGTCCAAATAGTCCAAATTGCAATTTCTTTCCACTTTGAATAGCAAGGGTATTAATCCGCTTATTAGTCCGGATTTGTTCAACTAGTCCAAAAATTAAGTCCAATTGCAGAAGTTGGAATTACAATTGCCAAATCAAATTTTAGTTGCTAACAGTATGCAAAAATTTGATTTTAATAATAGCCCAGTATTGCCCAATGTCAACATCATGCAACACATTACAATTCAACTTCCAATTGTTAAAACATTAGATTCCAAAGTTTGAATTCCATCCAGTACATAATATATATATAATATTATCGAAAATTGAATTCAAGCCATCACTCTCAATTTTCAATTCCTTCTTTTTCTATCATACCAGGATAGTAATAACCATTCACCATTGTAAAGCTTAATTAACCATTTTGTTTTTAATAAAGTGGAATCATCTTTTCCAAAATATCAAGAAAACCAACAATTGCAAAATGATACTAGCTTGCAAATCAAGTGGACACTGATACCATTCAGGTATTACGTCAACTTTACAAGAAAGAAATTAAAGAATTTTGCAAAAGATTGAGATCAAGTGTATGTTACTGTAGTATATAATTGCCAACAGTAACGAAAATTTCCAAATTGCAATCTAAGTCAGTTTTCTTCAACCAAATTGTACCAAAAGATATTAAGGAAAATCTGTTTTAAGTTTGTAGGAAAATATAGTATTTCTTCTAGTACAATTTATATGAATCGAAAACCAAATCGGTAAAATTTTCAAAGAAAACAAAATAAAACTTAGCTCGAAACGTGTGTTCAACACACTATCCTTAAAATAGATTTGTCCCCTATTCTGGGCGTCTGTTTCCCAGGATAAAACGAGAAAACCGGATTACCTATTCCGACAAACTAAAAATTATGCCTGAAAATTATCACCAATCTTAAATTACAAGAACTTTAGAAGAGAGATGGAAATTCTTATTAATTATTAGTGTGTTACTCAAATGTGAAACTAAGCCATATTTATAAACTTGAATATGACCTTTCACCACCACAAATATGACTTTTACTATTAAGAAGGTCAAATTAAAATTTGCCCTTTACTATTGATAAAGTCATATTAAAAATAATAATTTTCTTCAAAATTTCCAACAAATATGTCGTAAAGAAATCATAAAACAGTTCTCAACTATTGTCTGAACCGTCGTCTTTCACATTTAAAGACAGCGGTTTATGTCCGTATCATGACCGTCGTCATTAATATGATAGGCATGGTTCAAAACCATTGTCAATTAGCGAGGCTACTACAATACCATATATAACAATAATTGGTTACCCTAAAAGACAACAGTTGGTTCAGTAGAATTCTTGTAGAGTGGTAAGATAATTTTACGATATAGTAGTAAATAAAATGGTAATCCTTTTCGAGCATTCACTTTTTTTAGCATGGCCCCTCATTCTCTTGGTTCGACATGTGACACGACCATGATTTTAGGATAACCACTCAACTTGGTTAAAAGTTTTGTCGAAAATTTAATTCTCATGTTTTTATCCATAAAGATCAAATTGATCTTTGTGACTTGGAGATTCTTCGTCATAATTATTCAAATCAATATAAGTAATGGTTAATTGCCATATATTGACCATTAAAACCTCATAAAATTGCAAGTTTAATTTTAGTAAATGAACCAACCCTTCTAGAGTTGAAAAATAATTTGTAAACATATATATCTTTCTCATTTTATTATTTACATTAAAGCTTTCAGCTGAAAAATATGCACTCAAGTTTATATAGATCAAATTATAACTATTATTTTCTAGATTATTCTTTTTATATTTTGTGTTTGGATGTTCAAGATAATATTGCATTCTTAAACTAATTTCTGCCCAAATTAGTAGCATCTAACTTAAAAAAATAACATTAACTCACTAATTATCAACCATGCATCACTAAACATAATATTGCAAATTTTCATATATTTTAAACATGAATGGAGGGAGGAATTATATATATGTTTAGGGATGACAATTCCGCCCCGTCCCGTTTGGGTCGCCTCGCACCGTGACCCGAGACATGGCAGGTCGGGTCTGGATATCACTTCTACCCCACGAGTACCCGCCCCGCCTAGAATATTTATTTTTAAATATATTTTAATATATAATATAATATATTTTTTTATGTATTCTTATATTATATCTTATATTTATAAATGATAATAATAAATTTTGTAAATAATATTTTATATATATTTTTTTATTTTTCTCATTTTTTTATTTAATTTAATTTAAAATGGGGCAAACAGGTCGATCCGCTCGCCCCACGACCGTGACGGGTTAACCCCGCCCCGCCCCATTGCCATCCTTATATATGTCATGCTAGACCCGAGGGGTTGGCCTAGTGACTTGGGGCTTCAGTTGTAATCTTCAGGTCCTGAGTTCAAATTTTTTACTATCACAAAGGTTTAGGACCATCACTGGAAATATGAAAGTCCCATAGACCAAAGGACCCCATCTTTTGTGGGGATATCTTTGGGTCGTCAAAAATAAAATAATATATATGTCATGCTTAGATAATCATGTAATTGGACATGATTAAAGAACTATTTTAACTTATTGTCGTATCATCGTATTTTCCATGCAAGTGGAAAAATCTAAGATGATGATGATTTTGAAATATCATCTCATTTCTCCTTCCTATGAAGGTTGCGTCAGGAAGGACATTTGACGTAGAACTTTGCCATTTGTTTTTTGTGTGAATTTGTAGTGTAAACTAATTTTAGACAATTAATTGACATTATAAATTTCACACCACCAACCCCACATAGTAGAATAAGGCAATGAATTGATGATATGTCATGCTTAAGAGGTGGGGAACCCCAAAATACTGTCTTTTTATTCAAAATTCAACAATTCAACTATTGTTTGGAGCATTCAAACTTCAAAGACATAAACAACTAATTTTGGTTTGATATGTCAGTTTGACTGGTAAATGTGGGCAAAGAAAAAAGTAGGTCCCATTGTGCAATTATTCTATATCATTAGTTCAAACTTGAAAGTGGCCATAGTCCAAAGTGATAAGTGCCCCAATTTTTCTACCCATTTGTTGTGTTTTTATGTCTGTTGTTTTCTTCTGAATTCTCATACCCTCAACTAAGATATCTATCTCTTAGCCAGATGGGTTAGCCCAATTAGCCAGCACATGAGACTCAATTAAATTCCTACTCTATCAAAAATGCTCCTCGAGGCCTATGCGAGCTGGTGTGGGTTCGATTCAGGGAGAAATCAACTATTACTAGATTTGAGGGTCGAACATAATCTGGTTGTACGTTAGCAGACCCGTAGAATATAATTATTATCTTTACCTGGATCTTGTTGTACGTTGAGTTATAAAAAAAAGGATATCTATGGGCGCAATTGAATATGTTTTTATTTTGAAAATTTTCTCTTCGCTAGAGAATAGTGAAAAAAATTCTAACGAAAGTTTTTGGAAAATTTTGAGTGTGAATATATATGTAATGATGAAAGTTGATTTGATTTAAAAATAGTAAAATAATGATTGAATGTGAGTGGTAGTTAGAAATATGTGAGTGAGTGAATAGTAAAATTTGTGGGAGAATGTGTAATAATGATTAGTTTTTTGTGAAAAAATGTGAGATGTAATTGGTGAAAGAAAAAATGAGAAAAAGTGAAAGTGAGAGAATAATATATTTTCTGAAAATTTTCATAAACAATAGCATGTTTAGTCAAAAACAATTCTCCAATGGGATGAAAGTGAAATCTCGTTCATATCTATCTCTTCCAATTATCTCTCTCTCCCATGTGTTCCTGTCACTACTAAAACATCAAATTCACAACATAACATTTTCTTGTTTTGTATCTTAGTATTCAACTTCTTTTCTCTTGTTCTGTCACAAAATAATTTCCCAATCTCTTTATTTCCTGAACTTCAGCTCAAGAATGTCTGATCTAACAGATACCATTTTCATCACTTTTGAAGCTCAATATATTATCTCCATCTTGTAGCAAAATATATCTTTTTTTTTTTTCAGTTTTCTTGATTTTTTTTATGAAGGGTGTAGAAATGGTTATCCCTCCTTTATTTATGTGCCCTATAAGTCTTGAACTTTTCAAAGATCCAGTCACTCTTTGCACAGGCCAAACTTATGACAGGCCTTGCATACAAAAATGGCTTGAATCTGGGAATTTAACATGCCCTGTCACAATGCAAAAGCTCCATGATTCGTCAATGGTGCCGAATCACACGCTTCGCCATTTGATCGATGAATGGCTATGTTCCAATACCCGGGCCGATACTAACAAGATTTCTATTGATTCAATCAAGAAAATTTGTGAGTCAGATGAGTCCACATTGGAAAACAAGATTCAAGTACTTGAAAAAGTTGATTACTTATCCCAAGAGTTGCCCTTTAAAAATTCTTGCTTGATCAAATTGGACTTCTTTGGGCTGTTATTGGAACAAGTTTTCAGTAATAATGCACAAGGGAGTTTGAGGTTTGTTGAGAAGTCACTTTTTGTTGCTTTGAAATTAATGCCATTTAGTGACTTGGAGACTCTTAATATACTAACACAAGAGTCCAAGTATGAAGTGTTTCTTGTTCTGTTTGAGAAAGGGAGTATTTGCATCAAGAAAAGCTTGTGCTTTTTGTTGGAGGCAATTTCATCAGGTTTGGTAAATATAATATTATATTATTAGAAGGGATAATTACAAAAACACCTATGAGGTTAGGTCTAATTATAAAAAAATCCAGAGTTCTTTGAAAATTACAAAAACAACCCCTTGAGGTTTGATTCCGTCTTACATTTTTCCCGCTGATTTTCAAAGATATTTCAAAAATCCCCCTGATATTTACAAAAATATTACAATTACTCCCCTTAACGAAACCTGAAAGAATTTTTGTAATTTTGAAATATCTCTGGGTGTTTTTGTAATTAACCAAAACCTCAAGGGTGTTTTTGTAATTATCCCTTATTAGAATAGGTAGTTTTCCTAGGATTTCTGGTAGCCCAGTCTCTTTCTTTATTTTGCATCACAAATCACAAGAATACGAGTCTTTATTTTCTCTCTCAATATTATGGATTCATTGATTTCATCAGGTCTACAGACTCGATCGCTCTGCGAAAAGCTCGGCAAATCTGTCGTGCTTTCGCGACAAATTGTCCGGCTAATTCAACAAAAATCCGATCATGAGACTGTTGAAGCCGGCATAAGGGCATTATCGTCATTATCTTCGATTGAACGGAACCGTAAAAATCTTGCAATAGAAGGTGCAGTTGAAGGCCTCATAGATTACTTAATCAATGCTGATGAAAGTTGCAAAAGAAACTTGGCACCAATGGCAATGTCCACAATTGAGAAGCTTTTAGTCGTGGAGAGTGTAAAAGACGTGGTTATAAATCACGCTTTTGGTATTAAAGCAATAGTGAAAATGGTGTTTAGAGTATCAGAACATGATGGGAGTGAATGTGCAATAAATTCACTATTGATTATATGTTCAAGTTCTGAAAATGGAAGGGAAAAGGCCATTGTTGATGGAGTTTTAACTCAATTGCTTTTGCTTCTTCAGAGCCAATCCAATGGGAGGACTAAAACTAAGGCAAGAATGCTGCTAAAATTGCTTAGATCAATGTGGAATGAAGATTTAAATAATGCTATATAGGCTATATAATTGTTATGGATAGTTACAAAAATTACCCCTGAGGTTAAGGGTAATTACAAAAACCCAGAGAAATTTGAAAATTGAAAAAAAAAGAACCTGGACTTTGATTCTACCTTAAATGTAAGGGGATGATTGTAATATTTGACAAATATGAAATGGGTGTTCGGAATATTTTCTTTATGAAAAGGTAAAGTGTGATACTAAAAACATCATTTTTTTGTAATTATATTATTTAGGCCTATGTTGTGAGAATACTATTTATCTCTACATTGATATGATAATATCCAGTTTTAGCTTAAAATCTCATGATTTTGTTTTTGACATTTCATCTAAAAGGCTTTATACCAACTATGTTATTGCCGTTGCTTATAAACCCATAATTTCCCCCATTTATAAAATATATAAGACATTACTCATGCCCATAACAAATGAGTAGGTCTCTTGTAAGACCGTCTTACGGATCCTATTCCGTAAGACGGATCCTACCCACGACCCGCCAAGCCATCCGCCCAGCCCATCTGTTATTTAACCCGCCCAGCCATCCAACCCACCCTGTTATTTTAAAAAAGAAATCCGTTGGGCGCTTGTGGGGATTCGAACTCGCGAGCCTATAGAGACTTAAGGTGGTGTTCTACCACTACGCCATTAGTGCTTATCGTTTAATTTCAGTATAAAAATATATATAAACCCATTTCTAAATATGTCTAGTAAATTTAAAAAAAATTAAAAACGCCTCTAAATGCAGATGCTAAGAATCGAACCCAAGTCTATTAAAAAAAACATGATACATTATATCAATAAATGAATACTTATAAAAGTGTTACTTTAACTACATCATATTTATTTTTTATTTTTCCTCTTTTTTTGTTCCTAGTTTGTAACTGTATTAAGAAATCTGATACTTTATCTCAACAAACGGATATTTTTACTTATAAAAGTGTTACTTTAACTATATCATATTTATTTTTTATTTTTCCTTCTTTCCTTCATTTCTAATTTGTGACTATATTAAAAAACATGATACTTTATCTCAAAAACTAGATACTTTAATGTATAAAAGTGTTACTTTAATATGTTTTATATATATTTATTATAATATATTCATAATTTGAGGCTATATTAAAAAACATGATACCTTATCTCAAATAGTAGATACTTTAACATATAAAAGTGTTACTTTAACTCTGTTATATATATATTTATTATAATATATTCATAATTTGTGACTATATTAAAAAATATGTTACTTTATCTCAAAAAACAAATACTTTTACTTATAAAAGCATTGCTTTAACTCTATCATATTTATTATTCATCTTTCTTTATATTTATTATTAAAAAATGTAATACTTTATTTAAAAAAAACAGATATTTTTACTCTTAAAACATGATATTTTGTCTCAAAAAATATATATTTTTACTCATAAAGGTGTTACTTCAATGTAATGTAATATTTAATATCATAAAAGTATCATATTTAATATCAAATGTATCCCCATCAAAAAAAAAATATCAAATGTATCACTATTTCTATCACAAGGATCAGTTTTTCAATGGAAAAAATATTAGTTACAAGACTAGAACGAGTACATTAAAAAATCCTATTTTTTGAATATGTAAAAAATTAAAGTATCAATGTTCACCTTAAAAGTATCATATTTATTACTCAAAAATACCACTATTTTCGAATAAAGTATCACTTCCTATTTAGAGAATTTAAAATTTTAAAATGAAGGGATGATAATGAAGCTTTATATTCATGGTTATATTCAAAGTTATACTAAATATGCATAACAAGAAGCAGTGGTCTAGCAGTAGAACACCACCTTACCTTTATTAAGGTCGCGGGTTCAATTCTCCTGTAGAGCTTTTTTTTTTTTTTTTTTTTTTTTTTTTAAAATAAGAGGGGCTGGGCATTGGGCGGGTGGGGGCTATAGTTGCAGTTTTTTTTTTTTAATTGACTGCTGATAACCCTGTTGGGGCTGGGCCGGGTCGTGGGTCGCGGTAAGATCCGTCTTACGGAATAGGATCCGTAAGACCGTCTTACCTGAGTTTTTGCCCTAACAAATTATGGTATACCAGTATTTTTAAAATTTCAAACATTTCATGACGCCAATCCCAAAAAGAGAATGAGATATTATATAATATGATAACATTTTGATGAAATACGGCGAAAGTGATTAAATGTGAAACAATGGATATCAAAATTGTCATGAAGATGGTGTATCAATCAGGGGCCTAGCCAGCCCGCCTAAGTATTCCGAGCCCATTTTTTTCTCCTTAATTTAACTATTTTTTTCCCCTTATATATATATAATTTTTTTTCCATAGAAAAAATGGGACAAAAATATTTTGGAGTGCGCGAGGTGCCGGGAGGCCACCCTGGCTACGGCACGCCCCTGGTACCAATAATTTAGCTACTAAAACTGAAATTATCCCCAACTTATAATCATGTTGATGATTGACTAGCATTATAGTACAAACAATGTGTTGAAGTAATCATGTCAAGTGTTTATTTATATAAGAACAAAATTATTCTTGATCAACAACTAATTAATACAAGTCTTTATACAATAATTAATGGGTCCATGTTACTTTCTTAATTGCGATTAACATTAATTAATTAAAAAAACTCATCATATTAGCCTGAGTAGTATCAAATAGATAATCTACGCACTCCACCTTCCAAAAACAGAAAAAAAGAAACAATGTAATATTTGATAGACATGGCCCAAAAGTCCAAAACTCAATTTCAATAAGCTTATTGGGCTGGTAGTTGGATCCAATCCAATTCTTCTGATGTACTCCCTATTTACATTACACTGCCACTGGCCCACTAAATTCAATTTGAATACAAACATCTAAAATTTTCATATCCTCAGTCATAAAAGCACCAAAACCAGGTTACATGTTATGAGCCACATCTACTCCACATACCAAAAACATCACATCCTTTTAACAAATATCTTGGTTTCAATCTCATTTTTCCCCCTCAAATTATTCTTTAGTTATAGGACACTAGTTAAATGACTACATATGAAACATACCCTTCCAAAGCTTATTGAACTCATGATCAAACCTCAAATTGCTCTAGCTGAACATCCTTAGTCTTGAGAGGAACATACTCCCCAAGATACTCACCGAGATGATCCGCTAACGACGACTTATCGATATTCTCGTGGCGATACGACTTGCACACAAAGTATATAATCGTCTGCGCGATCAGCCCAAACAACATACAAATCGACATCAGAACCAAACAAATAATCCCAAATCCAATCCTACCTCCAATCCCATCCCCGAAGACGACCAACTTTTTGAACATATAGTCAACCCCAAAGAAAAATATACCCAACACCAAAAAAATTCCAGCCGAAATTCCCATTTTGCCCTTGATCAAACCTTGGCTTTTACTCATAGCATTCAACCCATAACTCTCTTCCAACACCGAAACCACACTTGCCAAATGCCATATTATGGTAATATAAAGCAATCCAATCAAATAAACAATCCCAAACACAACTAGAAAAACCATTCCCAAAATCCTTATAGGTCCAAGTACAATAACTCCCAAAACTAGTACCAATAGAGACACAATCATGTAGGCAAAAACAATGATGAAATTCCATATGAAAGTCACCATGAGCCTCTTCCAAACCTTTGGGACCACACTCAAAACTTTCTTTAACGTTACCTCTTTGGCCGTGTAGATGCACGCAACCGTGTACACCACCGCTGACGTGGAAAGAAGCGCGAGAACGATGAAAAATACAAAATATCCGATTTTGAACAAGAAAAAAGCGGTCCATTCGGATCGTAGCATGTGGGATACTCTGTCGTGGATGCGGGTGCCCTCGGGTGTCCATTCGAGCATGTATTCGTTATGCATAATTTTCTTGAAGATGATTTCGGAGATTTGGAGGTGGGCTAAGTAGACAAATGAAAGAGGGAGGATTAAGAAGAGTGTGATCTGTGTGAATATTTTTCTCCATGATGAAACTATGTTGTATGATTCTTTTAGGATGCCAAAGAAGCCTAGGAATTGTATTTCCTCTTGTTCTCTATCCATGTTTTTTTTTTTTTTTTCTTTTTTGTGTGTGTTGATCACAATTTGGAGAAGTTGTAATAAGAGATATGTGTTGGTGGATGTTAAGGGGGGAATGGGGAAATATAGATTGATAACTTGGAAGGGAAAATTGTGAGGGTAGACTTTGACTTGGGATATAGACTTTTTGGTCTCTTTGGAAAATGCGCCATTATTTTAATTCTATACTTCTCATTTTATGCCAATTTGTCCTTCTCCATGGCTTTGTTCTATGTTTGGGCGATTTAATCAAGATTGGTGTTTTTCTAGAAAGGATTGTGAGATGGTCTTATTAGCTAAGGTGGGGCTGATGTGGTCCCTTTGCCATGTTCATAAGGGACCCACTTTTTGATGTTACAAAACTTGCAAGTTTGTGTTATTTCACTCCTAAGTTCATTATTCTAAATTTTTTTGGTAGATTAGTAAAATCAGGCGCCAAAACCTGCTTGTCGCCAGGTTTTATTCCAATTAGCTCAACCTAGATTTTCCTAAACTTTGCTTCAATCTGTCTGCCACCCAACTAACACCTAGCACTTCTTATAATACTGTCTAATTTACACCGTCTCTTATTTGGGTTCAGATTGCTATACATTTGAGGTTTTTTTTTTTTATTTTTTATAACTAAGATGGGGTCAATAAAATTTAAGCATTTTTTTCTTTTTAAATTTGACCTGGTCATTAACATGAGCTTACATAGAAAAGTCAAGTAAGGTTCCTGGAAAATTCCTTACCCATTATACACGCCAAAAGTCAATTGATCAATATATAAATGAACCAGTCAACAAGCCGTGTTAGCGTCCACAAAGCGCCGGCTAGGGATATATACTAGGGCTAATTACAAAAACTACCCATTAGGTATGCGGCAATTACAAAATATAAGGGGTAACTGTATTAATTTTATAAATAAAAGGGCTATTTGAAATTTTTTTACTTATGAAGGGGTAGAATTTAATACATGATCAAGTTTTAAGGGGAATTTTGTGATTTTCATATAAATATGGATTTTTTTTTGTAATTAGCTCAAACCTCAGGGTTAGTTTTTGTAATTATCCCTGTATATTATGATATCTTTATATTAATGAAGTTCAATTAGGCACTTTTAATTGAAATATAAGAAGGTACATTTGGTTTGCTTATTAAATAAAATAGTGAAGCGGGATCGATCTTATCTTTCCGTGATTGAGATTTGTGTTATTAGGGCGATTGACTCGGGTTCGATTCCATGCGATTGCGTGTGTTCCCTACCCCTATTATCCTCCAATAAAAGAAATAAAGAACAGTGAAGCGGTGAAATTATCTATTTATATTATTTATTGTCATGGTTTGAATTGAATTTGAAATATCACAAATAAATACATAATGTAGACTATACTTGTATGGAATAGAATTTGTAGATTTCGGACTAAGATTGTGTTGTGACAAGACAAAGGAAATGGAGTTACATCTGAGGTAAAGAATCGAGAAGTAGGGTTCCAAATGAAGAGGGAGGGGCTGGTGTCGTAATACAAGTAATGGGCTGCAAAGTTAAGGCACGGGCCCATATGGATGGGACCAGCTCTACAAAAGTTTGAGGCCTTTTTGAAGTAATTAATAAATTGGGCCTGTTAGGAGTCTTTTTAATGAAAATAGTTTGAATATGGGCCTAGTTCATATTTAGTATGGGCTTAGCTTTAATTCAAAGTATCTGCAATTAAGTTGTATTTCATTTTTGATGTTTTTTTCAGTTAATAGGCAAGGGTATTATGTAAATTGTAATGGGCAGAAGGAATGAAATATATCATCAGGAATTGTTCTCTAGTTAACTGCAAGTGGTTATTTAAAGTAAAGAATGAAAATGAATCTGTGAGATTTACAGCTAGGTCAATTGCTAAAAGATTTATACAAAAAGAGGGAATAAGCTACATTGAAATTTTTGCTCCGGTTGTGAAATTTATAACTGTTAGAATCATGCTTGTTGTGGTTCCCCAGTTTGATTGGGAGTTAAAATAGTTAGATGTGACTGCATTTTGCATGGTGATCCGAGTGATTTTTTTTTACATGAAATAACATGAGGGTTTTATTGATAGTAAGAAATCAGATTATATTTATTTTCTTAAGAAATCCTTATATGGTTTAAAGCAGTCTCTTAGGTGCTTGAACAAGAAATTTGATGAATACATGATATATTTGAATCTTAAAAGAAGTAATTATGATCACTATCTTTATTTCAAAGAAAATGTCAAAGTGCCTATTTTCTTATTGATTTATGTTGATGACATGCTTTTGATTAGTTCATGTGTTAGGAATGAACATTGTTAGGGATAGAAAAAAATCTATCATATTTCTGAACCAGATAATGTTGAGAAAATTTTGTGCAAATTTTCTATGTATGATGCACAACCTATTAATGTGCCTTTGACTAGTCATTTTGTGCGAGGTAAAGAAAATCTCTAAAAATTGAACATGATATGAATTCTATGAAGAATACCATGTGTCTTATTCCAATGCATTAAGATCTATTATGCATCTAATAATTAACACTAGACCTGATATTGCTTATGCTATTAGTTGCTTGAGTAGATATATATCAACTCTTGGAATTATACATTGGAATGTAGTTAAATTGCTCTTAAGATATTTAAGACATTCTGTGAATTTTACTGAAATTTACTAAGTGTAGAGATGATGTTAAATTTAAAGGTTATGTGGATTATAACTATGTCAATAATAGAGATATATATAATAGGAAATCAACATCTTATGTGTTCATTTTGTGTGATTCTTGTATAAGTTGAAAATCACAGTTACAACACATAGTTGCACTATCCACAAATGAATCTGAATAAATTGTTGTAACTAAAGCATTAAAATAAACAATTTTTCTTAAAGGTTTAATTTCTGAAATTAGTTTCCTTGATGAAAATGTTTTTTTTTCTCGACAGTCAATTTGGCATACAGTGATGTAAAAATCTCGTTTTTCATGATAAAATTAAGCATATAAATGTAAGTTTCTATCACGTTCGTGATATTATTGCTAAAGACATAGTTAATCTTGAACATATACCTTCTCAATTTAATCCTGCTGATATGAGAACTAAAATACTTGTTTTTTAGTAGATTTCTGTCTTGCTTGAAAATTCTGAATTTTAATAATGTTGATTGAACATATATTGCACAATTTATTGTAGCTTGCTATAACTTGATTCCTACTGTACTATGTATGGTGAGGAAAAATAGTCGACGATGATTACTGTTGGGTAACCCTGAATCATGTGAATCGACAAGGGCCAAGGTGGAGAATGTTATTGAGGAAATTACACAAAATACCCTGATTTTTTTAAAAAAGACAAAAATACCAACCCATCACAAATATGCCCAAAACCGGTCCATCCCTGACAAAAATACCCACATGCTCTTCAAATTTTTGCATCATCCTGCAACAATCTCGGAGGCAGATCCAAGCACCTGGCGACCTTGTTCTTAGCCGCCACTAGGGTTTCCGCGGCCGGATCGCCGCCACCTCCGCTGCCGCTGCGGTGGATCTAGGTTTTCCGGGCGCCTCCTCCCACTGAAACGGAATCAAAACCAATGGATGTAGCAGCGGTGTTAGCATCTGAATAATTGGCTCTCTGATCAGCTTGCACGGAAGCTTAAATAAAGTAAGTTTCGGTGTTGAATTTGGTTCACAGCGATCGTCTACTTCTACGCCCATGATAATAAGCTAATCTGGTTACCATTTTTCTGGATTAGAAGTTATATATATTATCTACTTTGAAGGTGATAGTGGGGGTGATGGAGTTAATTTAGAGTGGTGCCAAAGATTTGTAGCTACTCAAATTACTATATTCATCGAGGTTTCAAAATTTTGCCAGAGTAAAGTTTAATTTGAATCTATGTTTTCAATTTTCTGTAGGAGAAGAAGATTGAGGGTTCCTTGGAAATATAGTATTTTTGTTGAACAACAATATTTGGCTCCACAAAATGTAGTTTTGGTAAAGTATTTCTCATTCTGGAAATCATCTCCAAGTGTTTGTAAAAATGTCTCAGACAAATCTTTCACTATTTTTTACCTTGTGAATTCATGTGGGTTGTCCTCAAAGGACGCCATTTCTGTGATTTGAAGTTTTTCGTTTGTTTCGATGTTGTTTCAAAGTTGTTTCTTTTATGTTTCTTTTGTTCTTTTATGTATTTTCCATTTATTTGTTCTTTTTTATTGGTTTTAATTTGTTGTGTTATCTATCTGACTGTGTATCTTTTTTTATTTCTTTTGTAGTAAATGTGGGACTTTTTGTTACTTGTTATGTCGAGCATTTTATTATTGGGAAGACTATGGACGTTGAAGCATTCGAGATAGTGATATGTGTGAGTTTTGCATGTATTTTGGGGCATATTTCTGGCTATAATGATGGGTAAACATGCATATACTCGTGTAAAATGTTACATATTCACTCATTGTGGAAAAGATATTACACTTTGCTTGTTTTATAGGAATTTCATGATATTTGAAGCAAATTGAATACAAATACGAGCATTGCAAAGTGGAAACACGAAGAATTGAGTGAGTATACGAAAAGTGAAGCCAAAATGAGCGGAAGATGAGCGTATAAGAAGAATACAGGGAGCGCACGGGTTGGGCGTGCCATAGGCACCACCCGTGTGACCCTGAAGAAAGGCTTTCTAAGGCTACGGCATGGCGCACGGGTAGCCCATGCTCATACGCACCACTCGTGCGCCACTGGAGAATTGCAATTTACCTACGACATCACGCACGGGTAGCCCGTGCAAGGGGCACACGACCCGTGCGTGTTAGGCAAAAATCAAAGGCTTCACTACGGGATGATGCACGGGTAGCCCGTGCAGGGGGCGCACGACTCGTGCGCCTGCGCTGGAATCCCATAATCTGCAGTATTGTGCCCTAAACTTGAAAGTGGGTATAAAAAGGCTTTTTGGGGGGCGCACACAAGGATATTCTGACATTTTTGGGATCTACAACACAGGACAAAGGTCTATTCTTGGAAGAAGACATCAAGGAGACAATCGGATTGCATCGGAGCTCAAGGAACGGAGATACATCGAGATATTGTCGACTTTCCTAAGTTTTTCTTGCTTCTCTTGTAGTTTTCATCTTTCATTTTTAGTTGCCATGGCTATGAACAATTTGTCTATGAGTGGTTTAGAAAGCATGTGTAGCTAAACTCTTTAGATTTCCGGGTTTTGGTAGTAGATTAATGAACTCTTGTTGGATGTTTTAATCTTAGTTGAAGTTATTATCTTGAAGCCTATTTGAGTACTTTGAGCTTATTCTTGTTTTATCACTTGATCAATGATTTAACTTGTTTGATATATTGATTCATAATTCGAGAGATGAGTTTCAATATTAGATCTTGAGTACTCGACACAAATATTTGCATGAATCGGGAGGTTTGTAAGTATTTGTGAGGACATTTGATCTTTTGTACTTTTGGGAGTTGAGTACTTCATGTTGAGTAGAGATGCTAGCATAAGTATTTCAATCTACGTTTTATATGCATCTCGAGAGGGAGGATAAAATATCGTTGTGATCGTCTTATAGGAATATTGATAATAACTTGGCTTGGATTAAATCGGACAACAAGAGGGATATTAATTGAAACCTTAACCCGAAAATCCATTTCATTATCTTGATACTTCTATCAATTGTGCTATCTTAATCTTGTGTTTAGTAGTCTAATTGTCTTAATCTCACAACACAATCATCAAATTACAATAGTCTAAATAAAAATAAATCTATCTTAGTTCAATATTTAGCACATTAATTTATTAGTCTCCGTGGATACGACCTTGCTACCCTTTTCTATAACGTATACCGTACACTTGCGGTAAGCTAAAAATAAAGGCGAACAGAAAGAGAATGAACAAGCAAGACTTAGTAATCTGCTTCACAATCATGCTAAGTTGAAGCTGCAAAATGGTGATGACGATGACAACGACATTGAGTTTCTACCTCCACTTCCTAATGATTTTAGAGAATTGTTGATATGTAAATCTTAATGATGGTGTAATCAGTTGAATCATGTAAGAAACATAAATGAAACATGTATGAAACAATTGTGAAACAGGGTATCATGAGATAAAGGTTTGTAGTAAATTACTTTTAAATTTAGAGAAATAGTGTAGTTTTTCCCCATATACTCTTCAACTTTTTTTTTTGTCATCCTTGTAAATGTTGATCTTGCTTCATTTCGATATTTGCATGTCTAATCTTGAACTAAAGATCTCACGTACTCTAGCAAAGTTGTTAATAGTAGGTCTTTCCCCGCTACAGTTGATGCATTCAATAATTCTACGATGTTGGAAGTCAATACAAAATATTTTTTGGTCTGACAGTCACTAGTACAGAATTGGCCATTCGTGTTAGTTGTAAACGGCAATACGATCGGTTTCTGAAGCGCCACGCATGGCACCGACACTAATAATCCGAGTTTTTGGTGTCGGTTGTTACCGATGCGTATTGTTTACAATAAGTGTCGGTTTTTAGAAAACAACCCACACTTTTAGTTGACAATAGGCATCGGTTATTAGTTACAACCGATGCCTAAAGTTCTCTAAATAGGCGTCGGTTGTTTCTAAGAACCGACACCTATTACCATTTTTTTAAATATAATTTTAATAGTAATTTTGTACCCTTCCATCCGTAATATCTAAACTGAATATACACAGATAATCCAACATGCCATAAACAAAAAACAGCTTAAAACAATTCAACAAAATAACCCATTTTCAAACAAAGTGTCCAAAAATATCAAAAACATAAAGAAAACTCATTCGAGTTTTCAATCCTACTAATCAAAATCCAATCCACATATGAAAGGATTAACTATAAACCATTGTTACACGTCGTCCCTCCTCAACGCCATCAAATACGTTGCACGTCGTCCCTCCTCAACGCCATCAACGCCATCAACTACAAGAACCGCAAACAACATAAAACAATCCAAAAAGTTATAACTAGAGAAAAAGAAAGATATAAATATAACCATTTATATAGAAATATTTTTTAATGGAAAAAACCAACAAATCAATAACTTACACACAATCTTCAATAAAATATTGCGCCCATATTTTGCGAATCTCATCAATTTGCTCTTGTGAGTACGGTTCATTTCTAAATGAGTTCTACAAAGATTCATAAGAACTTTTAAGTTTATCGTTTAAAGAAATTAGAAATTTATAGTTAAAAACACTTAGTAAGCTACTATATATTAAATTTTACTTACCTTATCTAAAGAATCAGCATCAGACATTTGAGTGCATATTTCCCACATATATCTCATAACATAATATCCACACTCACTGCCTCCCAGTTGTTGAGGACACTACAAATTATATATATTTAGCCTAGTGATCTGAATAATATATATTTAATAAATTCATACTAACTTTAATATCCCACATACTTTTCGTAATGCTTCTCTTAGCTTAGACTTCACTTGGCTCAACTCTGCATAGGAGGGAACACGTTAATTAGTCACTTTTCAAACACATGTTGTAACAAATTGAACATATGAGAAAATAGATATACATATGACGAATATTCTAGAAAACACATTGCAGAAAAAACCTCATAAATTCAGAATTTAAATGCAAACATGACATCATAAAGATCTACAGAATGGAGGCTTTTCAAACACACCTAATGTCAAGCACCTTGGTTTATTCAAGACCCCCTTAAAACAAAGGTCTATGAAACATGCACTAAAAGAATATCCACTAAAATTTACTAAATGAATTACAACAAAAAAAATGGAATCAGCACCCTTTCAAAATATCTCGCAGCAGCACCAGAAAATAATAGTGGCACATGCATTTAATAAAGAAGGCAAGTACACTAAACTAGTTTAATGACCACAAAAACTCCATAAATTTGAAGAACACAGCAAACTGCATCAATAAAGTTGCAGCTTTCCATTGGCCTTTTTTTAGTTCAGTCAGCAACTTAGAACCAATGAATTCTAAGCCAAATGCTCTAGAACATAAAATGGTACTAATTTTATTGCATTCTTCAGAAATCAAATTATCAAAAACACAACTGCCACCAATACTTATTTTTTGAAAAACTCACAAATCAAACAAAACTTATTAAAGTTTTTATAAATATATTTGTAATGTTCAAAATCAGTAAATCACCATCACATTTCTATTTAACAAATGCAAGCGAATCTTTGAATAATGTGCATTTCACTTATAAATCAGACATGTGTGCAAGTTACCAATATAAATGGACAAATCATATTCATAAATTGTAGATTGAGACAACACACTCGCTGAAAGAAAATCAAAGCTGAATACCAGTTTTCCTTTTAAAAATGGATAATCTTCAAAAGAAATCACTTCAAAAGAAATAAAGTCTCCAATGAATTCTGATTCATATGGATCACAACCTCCATTCAAGGAATTAACATTTGTAAGGTTAGCTGCAAAAGCTCTTAGTTTACCAAATTAATCAAGCTTTATTTAGAAGGTTTTGCAGCTGACCACTCTGCACTGCAGCTTGCAGATCATCCGAGCCCCCAATATGCTTCTGCCAAGATTAAACCCAAAGCAAACCTTTTGCTTCCATCTGCTAGCAATTAAAGGTCATTGAGCACTCTGTGTAAAGATCATCTTCTTGCTACTAAACATAAAACCAGAAGAATCAGATCAATCTTCAAGTCAAAAGAATTCAACAACACAGCATACTAGCAGATCACAGGTGACATACTAACATTGATGACAAGAATTTCCCAGTAAATAAGAAAAGAGCAACGGGAATTTTCATATAATACCATCTTAAAGCTTTCAAGCTGTGCAGTGCTTCACCAACAATTTTAAGTGATACTAACACAGAGATGAAATATATTAGCTATCATCCCAAAATGGGATGAAAATACGAAAACTAGAACTGAATATCAAGACTACTGAAAACTGGCAGCATTAGGATTTCCGAATTCTAAACTAGAGTACATCCTGACTTGAATTTAACAACATCACTCACTAAAAGTTCATGTAAATATTAAACAATTAAAAACCAATCATACATTTGTGAGCCTAACTAATTACTTCTACTCAATTTTGATAGCTCAACTTCCGATATCTAATATAGAGATCATGGATCCTATACTACTATTCTGGACCATCCATCTTCGTAGGTCTGAATAGACTAAAAAGAAACTGAAAATAGTATGCAGTGCCAACCAAGACTTATCAAATTTGAAGTACCATTTTTTTCTGCCTTGACGTATCGAAATTATCCATCAATAACAGATTATTAATAACAAGAAATTAACGAGAACACTTTGTTACAAAATTAATCATCCTTTCTAACACTCATGCCATTCCCTTCTTTATTGAAGTTACATTTTGAATATATTACCAGGAAAAACAGCTCCCAACTTTATCCAAAATAAAAAATACTACTATTTCCGAGGTTAAATTAACTTGAATACGAACTAAAGAAATAAAATACAATCGCACTCTGATTGCAATCTGATAGGCAAATAATGAAATTAATTCAACAAATCTAAATAACAACACCTTAAAATCAGAGGCTGCGAGCGAATTCTCATTCAAAACGTTTTGGCGAGCGAATTGCGTGATAAATCTGTTGACTTTCCAAATCCTGATTTTAAATAGAAAAAGTAAATGACAAATAAAACTTCAATATCGAATTGAAAAGCAACAATTAGCAGCTCAAAAATCATTGTTAGTCAACAAACCATCAGTTTTTACAGTTAAACCTATTCGATTCTGATAAAAATACCTCTAAACGTCAAAAATGTCGATCTAATCGAAACTATATGGATATATAAACAAATATGGAGATCAAAGGATGGGGAAAGAGAGCTTACTAATTTGTTTGCTCCCAAAAACGACCTCCTCTCGCCGATCACCTTCCAAGACGAACTCCTCCGCGAAACTTGCACAAGGGGTCCGGAGGAGGGCTTCGACGTACCCTCTTCGATGCTTAAGTCAGTGACTTGGAAGAGAAGCAAAAGGCAAGAGAGAGAAAGAAAGAATGTAATAAAAGAAAGAAAAATGAGATTATGTTTAGAGTGAACCCGAGCTTGGGCTTTTATACCTTAGCTAGGATTAGGGTTTCCGTAAAATCCAGAATTCCGTTACGATTTGGTGTCAGAGTCATCATTAGGTTAGGATCGGATCTCCTAAGAACCCTAATTTTACGCCCTTAAGACCTTATCTCCGACCTATCTTGGGACACGTCGGACCAATGTATTAATATTTAGCCATTGAAATCTCCAAGGCATCCTTAGAGGCCCATACATCTTTGGACCGAACTGAACTATACCAGTTCGGCCTCCTTCCCCATATCCCCGAGGTCCTTCTAGAATGCACCAGATCAACTAGGCCCTTAAATAACAACAGGTCATCTTTAAGCGTGTGAGGCTTAAGAGATCGGCCCATTACCACAAGCGTTATCAGTTCGGCCACCCACTTAGGGCTTAGCAGATCGGCCCAATAATCTTGGCCCTACACAGGTCGGCCCAATACTATGGGCCTTACCGAATCAATCCAGTGCTCAGGGCATAATAGGTCGGCCCAATACACTGGGCCTTATCAAATCAGCCCACTGCTAGGAAGATCAGCCCAGACCATATTTTACCCTTATCAATTCCTCCCCCCAACTATGGGTAGATCTGTCAATCATAGTTGCAAGTAGGTCGAGCTGACCTGTTCTTAGGGTTTGGGTTTTTCAAATTCCCACCGCCCTTTGACTTTTCAAATTTCTGACACGTTGATGCGATTGAAAAGACGTCCTTTCAACTCCCTGGCGCCTCGTGAACCGTGCGATGCCTCCTCGAAAACCGAGACACCCGCCCCGTCTCTCTCCGCTCCCTATAAAAGGCCGCTTCTATATTCACTTTCACTTTTTTCACACACATTCATACTGACTTTTCCTAAAGCATCCAATATCGTCATTCTCCGGTGGAACGCCTCCAGATTCCAGCAAGTTTCTGTGCATCTCAAGCCCCCCGTCCATTTTCTCCTTCAATCTACTACTTTTATCCAATAAGTGATCACATTTCCTCTCCAATTTCTCATTCTTCTTTGTTTTTTCTTATTATGGCATCTTTTTCTTCTCTTTTGACTCCGTCGGACCCACAAATCGCCGACTTAGAATGGTGGGCCGTCGAGATGGGTTCCGGCTCACAACCCTTCCCTCTTGCCGGAGTCCGTCCTTCGAACCCTGATGCCACTGAATCCAGCTCTGGATCAGACACGGACTTAGATGTAATAGAGATCCGAGCTCCGAGCTCGGGTCCCTTGCCTGTATATCCCCATGACTTCAGAGAGACTACCCTCACAACCCATAATCTCCAATCTATAAAAAGGAGTGCCAAAATTCCTTCCTCTTTCAAGCTATCCTTACCCAGCAGCTCAGATCGCCCTAATCGACCTCCACCAAATGCCTTAGCTTTCTTTGCAGGTCAGATAGAGGGTGGCCTTCGATTTCCTATTCATCCATTCATGGCTGGGGTGTCCGACCTCTATCGCGTACCTCTCAACCGAGTTAGCCCCTAATTCATTTCGTATCCTCATTTGGTTTCTTAATATTAACTAAATACTTAGAAATAGAGCCTACTCTCGAAGCTTGTTTTTGCTTTGTTCCAAATAAAGAGCTCAACCACCAAGGGTCTCTTCTATACACATCCCGAGGTGACGCTCAATTTTTGAGTAAATATCCTTCCTCCAATAAATTCTGGAAGGATAAATAGTTTTTCATCTCTTCTCCCCGAGCTTGGGGGTTTCCTATTGCCTGGACTTGGAACCTTCATCTCCAGCGTAAACATAACCCTAAAGATCGGTCTCCCGAACTCCAGTCCTTAATAAATAAACTTACCTTGGTCAAATATGACCTCTCTCGCCTTATAACTCCATCTCTCCTATACTACTTCGAACTGAGCTCCATCATGGCTCCCTTACCTTGTGACATTGGTAACTATTATTGTTTTTCTTTCATAGTTAATTCACTTCATCCTTGCTCATTGGCTAACTTTTCCTTATTGTGCAGACATGTTTATGGCACAGATGGTTGCCGAGCATGAGGAGAAGGAGCAACAAGCCGCTCCCGGCTCCTTCCCTCCTACCACCGGCGCCACTACCACAGCTCAGGGAACGCAACCCTCTCCACTTCAGCAACCTGACTCGGCCGCCATTGTAATAGCTGATCTCACTGGTCCCGGAGCTCATCCTACCACCCGACCTCCTCCTCCCAAGAGATCGGGCCTGGAACTGATGCAGTAGACCAAGAAGGCTAAGGCTACTACCACCTCGGCTGCTGCTCTCACTCTCACTCGCAACCCTATCCACACACCCAACCAGACTTCTTCACTGGGAACTTCATCCTGAAGAATACGGATGGGACTTTTGCCATGTAGTACGTTTAAGGCAACTGCCCGAACCCTGACCGCACTGCTTTAGAAAAACTCGGTGACGCCGAGCTGTTGAGTGCCTTTTGCCTGAACCATTCGAAGGCTGAGGCACAACTTGCTGCCCTGATCTCCCGAGATCGAGTTGGTTTTGCTGACCCCTCCATCATTACCGAGCTCAATACAACCAAGAAAGAGTGTACACGCCTGAAAGCTCGGGAGACCAAGCTCTTGGAAGAGGTGCGCCACTTCAGAGAAAAAGAAGAGGTCTATAAGGCCACCGTGGCCTCTCTCGAGACCAAGGTGAAGTCCGTGGAGGCTGACAATGCTGACCTCAGGGCCGAGGTCAGTGATCTTGAAATACGCTGCACTACCAATGCCGACCAAGCCCGAGCTAAGGGCATTGAAATCAGTCGTCAAGCTTTCTGACCTCCCCCCAGGGCTCCTCCATAGTTCAGGTTATTCGAGAGAGGGTGAAGCAAGCTTTTCTAAGCTCCAGAGAATTTATCAAAGTTCTTTCTTCATCCGCTATGGAGTATTACGGCTTCGCTTTTGACCAGGTTGAGCTTCAGCTCAGGGAACGCGGTATCACCACCGAGCCTTTCGATCGCCGAGGTCCCAAAAGGATCTTGCCTGACCCCAAGGGCTTAATGTTCTTTGAAGAGGCGGAGCATCTCAATCTTGCTCCTGTGGAGGTATTCATAGAATCTTTATCTACTCCGTTTGTCCTCCACCCTGCTTCCAGCTCAGGAGGTCCCTCTCATGTTCCTGGAGGTCAGCCTACTCCCCAGCTCCCAGAAGGCACACCTCTCTCAGTTCAGGAGATTTAAGATGATGATCCCGAGATTGCCCTCGTGGACGACGTGACCATCTCCACAGACGACCTGACCCTTGAGAATGCTGCCCCTAATACTTAGGAATCTTTATATTGCTTTTGTTGTATTTCCTTTTTCCTGTAACTATTTTTGACAAGTAATGCAATGCTATTTTCCCGATCTCTATTCTTGCATTTTCATTCTTTGCAGTAGCTTAGATTTATTTCATCACAAGGCCTCTACTCGAACTGAGCTAATAATTAATTTTCTCTCTACTTTTTTTACCCAACATAGATTGGTATGTTGTGCTCCTCGTGGCCCCAAGTATTTGGAGACTAGCTCGAGCTGAGCTCCAAATACTTGTCTATTTCTTCAAAGCTGGCTCGAGCCGAGCTCCTTGCGTGGCCTCGTGGCACCAAGTATTTGGAGACTAGCTCGAGCTGAGCTCCAAATACTTGTCTATTTCTTCAAAGGAAGCTGGCTCGAGCCGAGCTCCTTGCATGGCCTCGTGGCCCCAAGTATTTGGAGACTAGCTCGAGCTGAGCTCCAAATACTTGTCTATTTCTTCAAAGGAAGCTGGCTCGAGCCGAGTGTTTGACCGCTAAACACTTATAAAATTCTAACAATCCTCGCAAGAGAACGAGATCAATCGTAGGGTAGCAAGTTGACCACAAGTCGTCTCTCAAGGAAAACTTAGCCGGCAAATAATTATTATGTATCACAATAGACAGATAAATAAATCCTAAACACTCTAACCAGATTTGTTGATTTTATTTAAACTAAAAGAAAACAATAAAAAAAAGACGAATTAAAATTAAGCAGGATTAAATTTTGAGAAAAAGATATGGAAGAAAGTCTAGGATTATGGATTCATCTCATCAAACTTGCAAGCAGAATACCAATTAATTGATCATGCGGTTAACAAATATAGCAAATATGTAAAGACTAGGTCTAGATCTGATAACTTTCCTATTCACAGATTAGGGCTATCCCAATAATTTGCTATTTTCATTAAACCTAGGATTAGATAATACATCTCTGATTCATATCCAACCCCCTGAATAAATTTAGTCCAGGAATATATATTCTCTCGATCTCAATTATTCCCCCAAAACAATCAAAAGTTGATCAGACAATCAATTATCAAATAAAGCAATTTATCCAGGAAAGCAGATCAATTAATCAATACTCATGCTTGTTTGTTTGAATCAAATCATCCTAATCCTAGAACAAGAAAATTAGTTCATGCTTGGGGATATGATCATAATCTCAATTGAAGGAAAGAAAACAATCATAAACATGATCATGCAATAATAATAATCTCCCAACAATTAAAATCAGACAAAAGAGATGAAGAAATCTTACTCTTTGATTAAAAAGCAAAAATAACTTCAAGGGGAAGAACCCAAGCAATCCCAATATTGAAAGCAAGAGAAAAATGCCAAAAAAACTAAAGTATAAAAGTGCTATGAATGAGAGTGTTGTATGGAATGATGTGTTGATGGATGGATTTTCGTATATAGCCTTGGGTCCCTTTTATAGATGCTTGGAGAGGTCACTTGCAGAGTTTGAGTAGGAAAAGGAGACCAATTCAGCCCCAGTTACGTTGCACGCCCGTGTAATCCTACACGCCCGGGTCGTGCGATCGGAATTTGATCTCGGGGTCTTCGTGAAAGTTGTAGATATTTCTTTTAGCTTTCCATAGCCACTTGAATCACCTTAATATAAATTTTGTAGAGGACGTTATGTCCAAAATACTAAACCCTGCCAGTGCTGGAAACTGTTAGTGCGTTTTGACGTTTTTTGAAGGAAAATTCCTTTTGTTTGACTTTCCATGCTTCTCTCCTTCATATTTTTGCTCGTACATTAGCCATTGACCTATACTTTGGAACATGATATCTCTTTTTATCCAATTTAGCTCCATTTTCTGCAAAATTCACAAGAGTACGCAGTATCACGCCCAACAAAGGAAACTAAGCAAAACACATTGAATATGCGTGCAAATGCATCAAATATATATCATTTTAAACCCTCAAATTCACGTATATTTTACACTCATCACCGATCTCCTTGCGTGGCCTCGTGGCACCAAGTATTTGGAGACTAGCTCGAGCTGAGCTCCAAATACTTGTCTATTTCTTCAAAGGAAGCTGGCTCGAGCCGAGATCCTTGCGTGGCCTCGTGGCACCAAGTATTTGGAGACTAGCTCGAGCTGAGCTCCAAATACTTGTCTATTTCTTCAAAGAAAGCTGGCTCGAGCCGAGCTCCTTGCGTGGCCTCGTGGCCCCAAGTATTTGGAGACTAGCTTGAGCTGAGCTCCAAATACTTGTCAATTTCTCCAAAGGAAGCTGGCTCGAGCCGAGCTCCTTGCGTGGCCTCGTGGCCCCAAGTATTTGGAGACTAGCTCGAGCTGAGCCACAAATACTTTTCGTTTTTTACAAATTTTATTTTCCGAACTCATAATTCCGGGAAGCAAGTCATTTCATTCAGAACGAGTGATCTCATTACATCAGATATTCCTCTATTCTAGGAATGATATTTCTTCAAGTTACAACTGTTCAATGCTCTCGGAAGCTTTCTCCCATCAAGTTCCTCCAGCTCATATGCACCTCCTGCCAGTACCTTCGCCACCCGAAGTGGCCCTTCCCAATTTGCATCTAACTTTCCCTTATTCTTGCTAGCGTCTGACCTTCCCAGAACCAAGTCCCCTACCTGGAAGGCCCTCTTCCTCACCTTCTTATCATAGGCTGTCTTGATCCTTCCTCGTGTTCGTTCCATCTGCAAAAATGCCATATCTCTTTTCTCATTAATGGTATCCAGCGCCTCTCGAATCATCATCTCGTTAGCATTTTTATCAAAATTTTGAACCCGACGATTTTCCATCCCGATCTCTGCCGGTATCACGGCGTCCATTCCATATACTAGGCCGAACAGGGGTCTCACCCGTTGCTTCCTTTTGGATTAGTTCGATAAGCCCATAACATCAATCGAGCCGAGCTCCCGAACCCATGCTCTCTCTTGCCTTCTCAAGCCGAGCTTTGATCCTTGGACAATGATTCTATTGGTCACCTCCACCTGCCTATTGGCCTGTGGATGAGCCACCGACGTGAAATTTTGCTTAATCTTCAACTCCTCACACCAAGCTCGGATCCCTACCCCCGCGAACTGCGTTCCATTGTCTAATATCAAGATCCGAGGTGTTCCATACCGACACACTATGTTCTGCCAGATAAACTTCATCACTGCATCCTCATTTATCTTAGCAAGGGGCTCTGCTTCTACCCACTTGCTAAAATAATCAATTGCTACAATTAAGAATTTCCTCTGACCTGAAGCCGGAGGAAAAGAACCAACAATGTCAATCCCCCACTTTGCAAAAGGACATGCCGAGCTCATAGTCATGAGCTCCTCTGCTGGCCGATGTACCAAAGGTGCATGAATCTGACACTTCTCACATGCTCTCACCAACTTCTCTGCTTCCTCTTTCAAGTAAGGCCAAAAATACCCTGCCCTCAACACTTTTTTCATCAAAATTCTTGCTCCCATATGATTTCCGCAACACCCTTCATGCATCTCTCTTAGCACACACGTACCCTCTTCTCCGCTCAAACACCTCAGCAGGGGCATGGAGAAGCCTCTCTTATATAACTTGTCCCCAATAATGCAAAAACGTGTTGCCCGAATTTGCTTAGCTTGATTCTCCAAGGCCTAGCTGGCCATCTTTGCTAAAAAATCCGCCCGACCGTTCTCTGCCCTCGGTACCTGACAGATCTTGATCTCTTTTACTTTTCCTTCTAAAGCTCAGTATGCTTCAACATGCCTCTTCATCCTTTCCTCCCTAACTTCAAACTCCCCAGTAACTTGCTTATGAATGAGCTGAGAATCCATGTAAACAACCATTCTAGTAGCCCCCATCTCAATGGCCATTTGCATCCCTCTGATGAATGCTTCATACTCCGCCTCATTATTGGATAGTTTGAACTCCAACCTCACAGCAAAATCATTTTCGATCCCTTGTAGGCTGATTAAGACAATACCAGCACCGCATCCCGAGCTCCCTACTGAACCATCCACATAAATCACCCAAGCTCCTTCTCCGCTATTATCCCTTATTGATTCTTGAACAAAATCCGCCAAAGCTTGAGCTTTAATGGCCAACCTTTGTTCTCGAACTCAATATCATACTCGCCAATTCAATAGCCCACTTTACTAGTCTCATTGCTACCTCGGGCTTGCTCATCACATTTCTCAATGGAAGATTAGTTCGGACAATTACATTGTCAGGCGAGAGAAAATACGCCAAGTCTCCTTGCCGTCACCACCAAGGCCAAACTCCGCCTTCTCGATCTCCATATACCGTAGCTCGGCATTCCTCAATACCTTACTGACGTAATATACTGGCCTCTGAACCGATTCTCCTCCCTGATCAGGACCGTGCTAATCCCTTGTTCTCCCACCGAAAGGTACAGGTACAAGGGCTCTCTTGGCAATGGCTTAGTTAGCAATGACAAATCGGCCAAATAATTTTTCAAATCTCCAAAAGCTCTCTGACAATCCTCATCCCAAACAAACTTTTTGGCCCTCCTGAACACCTTGAAGAAGGGAAAACTCCTCTCCGGAGGCGCGAAATAAACCGGTTCAGTGCTGCCAACCGACCTGTCAAACAGTGCACATCTTTGGCATCCCGAGGTGGTGCCATCTCTCTAATGGCTCTGACCTTCTCCGGATTAGCTTCTATTCCTTTCTCCGTCACCATGTATCCCAAAAACTTTCCCGACCTTACACTGAAAGCACATTTCTTAGGATTGAGCTTTATCCGGTACTTTCTCAAAGTGTCAAATGTCTCAGCTAAGTCACGCATATGGGCCCCAACCTTCATGCTTTTAACCAACATATCATCTACGTATACTTCCATGTTCCTCCCGAGCTGCCCCTCAAACATATTGTCCACTAACCTCTGGTATGTGGCTCCCACGTTCTTCAACCCGAATGGCATTACTACATAACAAAAGGTGCCAAAAGAGGTAGTGAAGCTCACCCTCTTTTGGTCCTCTTCTGCTAGTTTGATCTGGTGATAGCCCTGCGATGCTTCCATCATACTAAACAGTTCGCACCCCGACGTCGAATCCACAAGTTGATCGATCCAGGGAAATGGATAGTAATCCTTTGGGCAGGCCCGGTTCAAGTCCCTAAAATCCACACACATGCGCCAATCATCCTCCGTTTTTGGTACCAACACTGCATTGGATAGCCATTCTGGAAATTGGATTTCTTTGATATGCCCTGCTTTCAACAACCTCTGTACCTCCGCTCGAATTATAGCATCTTTCTTAGGACCGAAATTTCTTTTCTTTTGTTTCACCGACTTGTATGACGGATTGACATTGAGCCTGTGCTCAGCAATGCTCGGATCAATCCCCACCAGATCTTCCACGGTCCAAGCAAACACATCCATATTGCTCCTTAGAAACCTCACCAGCTCCTCCCTTAACTCATCAGATAATACTTTCCCGACCTTGGTGACCTTATCGGGGTCACCTGGCACTAGCTCGACTATCATCATCTCCTCATTAGGTTGGACATGCTCCACCGGCTCGTCCAACCTAATCAGCTTGTCTCTATTTCTATCATCATAAAAAACACACCCCCTCTCCGCCTTCTGAATACTCTCTACATATAACCTTCTAGCCATATACTGATCTCCGCCGACCTCTCCTACTTCTTCCCCCACAGGGAACTTCATTTTCAGATGGTAGACCGACACCACAGCTTGGAAAGCATTTAATGATGGTCTACCCAACATAGCATTGTACGTAAAAGGTGCATCTACTATCAAAAATCGAATCATCCTAGTTTTGCGATTAGGCTCCTTACCCAAAGAGACAGGTAAAGTAATCATTCCTATTGGTTGGATCACTACTCCAGCGAACCCGACCAGCGCCGTGTCCACCATCTCCAGGCCGACCTGGAGATCCATCTTCCTGTAGCAATCATAGAATAGGATGTTCGCCGAGCTCCCCGTATCCACAAATACTCGCTGCACATCATAATTAGAGATCGTCGCCGTGATCACAAGAGCAATGTAACAGTAAAAAAAATGAGATTATGTTTAGAGTGAACCTGGGCTTGGGCTTTTATACCTTAGCTAGGATTAGGGTTTCCGTAAAATCCGGGATTCCGTTACGATTTGGTATCAGAGTCATCATTTGGCTAGGATTGGATCTCCTAAAAACCCTAATTTTACGCCCTTAAGACCTTAGCTCCGACCTATCTTGGGACACGTCGAACCAATGTATTAATATTTAGCCCTTGAAATCTCCAAGGCATCCTCAGGGGCCCATACATCTTTGGACCGAACTGAACTATACCAGTTCGGCCTCCTTCCCCATATCCCCGAGGTCCTTCTAGAATGCACCAGACCAACTAGGCCCTTAAATAACAACAGGTCATCTTTAAGCGTATGAGGCTTAAGAGATCGGCCCAATATCGCAAGCGTTATCAGTTCGGCCCCCCACTTAGGGCTTAGCAGATCGGCCCAATAATCTAGGTCCTACACAGGTCGGCCCAATACTATGGGCCTTACCGAATTAATCCAGTGCTTAGAGCCTAATAGGTCGGCCCAATACACTGGCCTTATCAAATCAGCCCACTGCTAGGAAGATCAGCCCACAGTTAAACCTACGCGATTTTGATAAAAATACCTCTAAAACGTCGAAAATGTCAATCTAATCGAAACTATATGGATATATAAACAAATATGGAGATCAAAAGATGGGGAAAGAAAGCTTACTCATTTTAATTGCCTTTCAAATTACACGGAAAAAGAGAAGCAGATGACTGAATAATTAGTGCGTGTGTATGTGTGTATCAGTGTATGACTGAATAGTTAGGCTCACAAATATAGGGCGGCGGCTTCGGAGGTACAACGGTGGGCGGCGGCTTCAGAGGTGCAACGGTGGGCGGCGGCGTCAGATGTGCAACGGTGGGCGCCGGAGGTGGGGACGTGGCAGCTTGATATGAAGGGTGGAAGGGGCGCGCGCTAGTTTTTTGGCGAAGTGAAATGAGGGAGTTAGGGCTAGCAACAGGTTAATTTACCTTATTAAATCAAATTAATTAAAAAATAAAAACCTTTAAGTGTCGGTTCTTAATAAGAAACCGACACCTAAAGTTACGTATACGCATCGGTCCTTGTTGATAAATCGACACGTAAAGTTTTTAATTTAATTAAAACAAATAAAAAAGTTTATATCCGTCGGTTTTACATCAACAACCGACTCCTAAAGACTTTGTTTTCTTTTCAAAACTGCCACCGGCCCACTTTAGACATCGTTTCCTATAGAAACCGACACGTATTTGGCGATTTTTATAGCATTTTTTGTAGTAGTGAGTGGAGTCGTGTCCATTTCTCGTAGCCGATGATGGACAAGTAAGCTCAAATTTTCTGAATTAAATTTGTTCTTCCAAGATTTCTTTTAGGGTGCTGAATGTGCAGTCCATTGGAATCAGTATTCTTGTTATCTCAAAGTTGGTATACTCTTTATTTTCTTCCCATTGTCCATTGTGGCATACTACAACTGATATTTTCTCCATGCAACTGTGGAATGCAATAAAAAGTTGTCTAAGTGAAACATATAAGAAACGTAAATGAAACAGGTATGAAACAACAAAGAAACAACAAACATGTTTAAAAAACAAAAAAAAACAACAAAGTTAAAACAAACGCAAAAATCGCGGAAAATGAGTATTTTTTGTCAAAAATCGTGAAAAATATATATTTTTTCAAAAATCATTTAGGAAAATAGGAATTTGATTTGGAAAAATGGGTATTCATGTCCTTTTCCCAATGTTATTTTCGTGGCTCAAAGTCCTGTAGATTGATGTGGCCCACTTAACACCGTTGAATTACATGGGTTAAATATAGAAACGAATAAAATATTAAATATATTTCTAAACAACAAAGATTTCCGCGGGGGGTGGGGGGTGGGGGCGGGCCTTAATTTGTAACTGGGTTTGAACTAATAAGGGAAATTATGGGTCCATTGGATTTCAGCCAATCATCAGGGAAAGTATACTGTTCCACTGGAAATTTTCCCGGTACAAACAACAGAAGAGGCCCAAATAAATTAAAAATTGATGGAGGCCCAAAAACAGAACACCATCATTTTTTTTTCTTTTTTTGAGATGAACACAATAGAATAAAGTAATAATTAACAAAAAGAGTCCTCAAAGAGTTGCGTTTCACAAACATTTTTTTAATCCTCATATATATGAAATGTTTTCTGTACATAGACAATATGTAAATAACCATGCATTGGTTTTCGTATTCTTTTCATATCATGCTTGTACACATTAATGAACTAAGTCAAATAATATATAATTCAAATTCATTTGAATTCTTCATTAATTTTAAAATTGTTTGAGGCTGAATGAACTTTGATCGAGCCTTAAATGAGTCTAATTCGAGTATCTTGATATTACGCACACATAATATACATATATATTTAACCGATCGAGATAAAGTCTCAAATTCTGAAACTTTATATGATTAGTTTATTTTTCACCACTGTTAATTATGCCAACCTTTTACATCACTGCATCGTAAGCATATCAACTTTTGCCTCAAAAAACATGACGACAATAATAAGCACGTAGATATTTTTTAGCAATCAATATGGGGAAGAACATGCACAAATTGGGGGAAAAAACCCATCAATATTAAGACATTGGTCCCCATATGGCTTAAGTGCAACATTGGTCCCGTAATTATAAAGGGCTAGAATTTTTGGTCCCGTAAATATCTTAGATAGCAATTTTGGTCTCACAAAAGTTTGATTCTTTGAAATTTGATCTCATTTTCCAAATTGTTGCGATTTTGATCCTATATAACTTCTGATTTTGTGCAATTTCGGTCTCATCAAAGTGTTCCAATATTTCATTTGTTCCCTAAATATACCATTGTCCTTTTGCTAAAATACCCACAATACCTATGACCGTTAAAAGTTGCATGACTGTAATTGTTATTTTGCATGACTGGAATTGTCATCAAAAATTGAAATTGCCGCATCAAGAAAATGCAAGACTAAGATTTTCAACGCCCAAGAGTTACTAGACTAAAATTGCAATTAAGCCATCCCAATTATTGCAATTTTGATCTTGTATAACTTCTGATTTTGTGCGATTTTGGTCTCAATTGGATGTTGTTGGGCTTTGGTCCAAAAGATCCGCCCGCAATGGGCTTTAAAAAGAGGCGCGGCGCCCGCGATTCGAACTCGTGAGTATTTGGATTACATAGTTAAAGGATAGCTTAACGATATGATTTGGACTAACTATACCAACAGATGCATCTTCTTTTCTGGTGCCCATTACATAAAAACTCTGAGGTTAAGCGTGCTTAGCCTGGAGTAGACATGGGATGGGTGACCCCTGGGAAATTTTCCGAGTGCGGCGTGAGTGAGGACAAAGCGCTAGAAAAGACCCGTGTTGGTTTGTGGGGACAATCGTCAATCCGAGAAAGTAGCACAGAGGTCCAACAACTGGTATCGAGCAGTCACGAGTTCGACTTCCCTTAGAAGAAGACGCTGCAGTGGAGGTTGAGGGGAGCGGTGGAGCGAGATCTTTGGCGCGCGGAGGTAAACGGACCGGGGGAAGGGTAGGTTTCGGTGGCAGAATCGAGGTAAAACCGATCGGCCCGAAGGTGTAGGTTCTTTGGGTGAACAGAATCGAAGGGTAGGTTGCCAGGTGGCGAATCGAGGTATAACAGATCGAATCGAAGGTGTAGGTTCTTTGGGTGGACAGGAATCGAAGGGTAAGTTGCCAGGTGGCGGAATCGATGTAAACAAACTGGAATCAAGGTGTAGGTTCTTTGGGTGGCCGGAATCGGCGAGAAGGCTGGCGTGACGCGACGCTGAATCGAAGAGGTTGGCGTTAGGCGGGAAGTTTGGTGGGATGATGCGGAAGTTGCCAAGACCGAGCGAGATCTTTGGCAGTCTTTGGGGAGGGGATTGTTGGGCTTTGGTCCAAAGATCTCCGCCTGCAATGAGCTTTAAAAAAGAGCGCGGCGCGCCCCGCGATTCGAACTCGTGAGCGCTCGGATTACATAGTTAAAGGATAGCTTAAACGATATGATTTGGACTACCTATACCAACAAATGCATCTTCTTTTCGGTGCCCATTACATAAAAACTCCGAGGTTAAGCGTGCTTTTAGAGTAGACATGGGATGGGTGACCCTGGGAAGTTTTCGAGTGTGCGTGTGAGTGAGGACAAGCGCGCTAGAAAAGACCCGTGTTGGTTTGTGGGGACAATCGTCAATCCAGAGTAGCGCTAGAGGCCCAACAGATGTTCCAATATTTGTCCTAAAAGATCATTGGCTAAATTCCAATATTTGTCCTTAAAGATCATTGTCTTTTAGCCAAAATATTATACAAAATACATATGGCCATTAAAAATTACGGGAATATAATCGCTTTATTTTTGGTAAAGGGTAAAATCATCAATAACTGAAAGTACCACGTACATCAAAAAATTACCCAGACTAAAATTGTCAGCCATATAAGAATTACAGGACTAAAATTGCAATTAAGACGTCCCCCTATTAAATTCCTTAAATTGTGGATAGAGACTTTGCTTGTAGAACCGCAGCAGCTAACACATGCACACGCATGGCCAACAATAGGGTTTGGTTTCCAAATTCTGCAACAAATTCCAAAAAGCCACGAGGGAGGCCACGAGGGTTAGTAGGGTTTTTGCATAACTGGCATTTACTAACCAAAATCTAATTGTATATACCTATCTCAATTCAATGTTTCAATGAAATGTCTTTTCGTGTAGTAGCTTTTATTGGGTCCTCTCTTGAATTTATACTAATTCGTGCATTTGTATCATCAATATAAGACACCCCTTGTGATGATTCAATCTCATGGATTTGTAAAAGGGAAAAAAAATGAGTTGGCTAGCTGTTGAATGGATAACCTGTCTCATAAGATGAATTGATAATCGGATCAAAATCAATGGCGTAGCTAGGAAAAATTTCGGGGTGTGCAAATACACAAAACTAGAGCTGTCAATTTCGACCCGATTCAATGGGCCGGCACGACCATCCCGGTATTTTTACCGGGCAGTCAGTAATATTCGGACCCAAAAAAATGGGGGCCTCAAAAGCCCGGCCCGCCATGCTCGAAAATCGGGCCATCCTGCATTTTTTAGTGTATTTTCCATGGATTGGGCTTGGCGGCTCAAATTAGCGATCGATAACTGTTTGGTCCGGCCGGCCCGATTTTCCCTCTTGGTCCGACTCGATCTTGACACTTATACACAATATTGGGTTGAACCATATAAAAAACTAAAAAAAAATCATATAAATATTAACTAAAATATATTTTTTTTTTAAAAAAAAAAAAAAAGGGGGAGAGGCAGGTCGGGTTGGCCCCCTGCCTCCGCCATTGATCAAAATCCATTTATTTTGTCTATTTTTGGAAGTGATTGTTAAAAGTGTATAAGTTGATTTTACTATTTTATATATATCATTCACCGGGCCGGATGCAAAGACGGAGAGTCTTTGGCACCTATATGGCCTTTTTTTCCTTCCTTGTTTGGACAATTTTAACATCAAGAAATAGAAATTAATTAAACTTGTCTTTAAACTCAAAAGAAACCTTTGCGAATAAAAGAGAGCAATTGATTGAAACTTTCCATGTTTGGAGGTGGACCAATTATTTCATTTAAGTGTATATAGGCAATGAAATAAATCTATGTTGGTTTCATGTCGACTCGGATAACTACATTTCAACCATCGATATGCCCTACAAAAATTTATGAAGTTAACAAACACGACATTGACAGGTTGTCGATTAAAATCTTCTGATTTGGAGACAAGTTGAGGAGATGTGATTAATCGTCTTGTCCTTCTAGAAATATAAAAAGAACGTTCTAGATACTTGACTAATAATGTCATGAGAATCGTAGAAAATCACATTGATATGATATATGACCGATATAAAAATAGATGGTTACTATATTTGTTTTTGTGAAGTTAATTATTGAGTCTTCATGTAATGGTAGTAAAAATAAGAGCAAAATTAAGTGAATTGTAATTTTAAACATACAGTATAACCTCGATAATTTAATACTCGATTAATTAATAATCTCGTTTAAATAATACTTTTGGTCGGTCCCGACTTGGTGACAACAACTAAAATTAGTACTTCACTAATTTAATATCTCGCTAAATTAATAAATAATGGTAGTCCTAAGGTTATCAATTTATAGAGGTTTAAGTAACTGTATAAATAATGAATGTGATATTTTTCATTCCTTAGAAACAGTGCAATCTAAATAAACATAGTGTTAATTTTTTGCAAGTTGAGAACATAGTTGAACGGGGAATTTGGACACTGATTGCTGGCACTTTACTTTTCAAAAGTGAGGATATGATGTTAAAATTTTGTAGGGAAAGTGACCTCAAAGTCAAGCAATCAAAACTCAAAATCATGTAGGTGGATCCACTCATCAAATTTTTTTTATTAATCAATGGTGTTAGAGTATATTATGGAGCTTTGAAAGGAGCGGTCAAAACAGAAAAAACAGTAGTTCACTGTAAGAAAATTTCAATTTACCGATATAATTTTTACCGATTAGAAATAATTTTATCCCTAAATTTTACAATTATTGACAGAATATCTAAAGAATAAAAAATATTATTTTCTCTAAATTATACCGACAAATTACCAACAGATCACCGACAACTTTTAAATTACCGACATAAATAATGTTGGTATATTTACCAATAGTTACGTTTTAGATTCTGTAGATAATTAGTTTATCTACAACGATTTTACCTACAATAATTTTGCCTATACTTTACAATTATCTTAATACTTACCTACATAATTTTCTGTAGTTAAACTGATTTTTTTATGTAGTGACGTTGAAGAGAAATTTACTAAATCGGTTTCGAAGTTCCCTAAAAAAAAAGGTTTGGATCTGGTGGAACAAATTTCCCGTTCCACTTCTTATACCATTTCCAATTCCACTACATTTACATCTGAAAAATCAACAATACGTATTTATCATATAACAGTACGTGTCCATCATTCAATATAGTGTAACAAGAAAAGTGGAACATAAAATCTGTTTCCTCGAATTAGACCCCATGTTGTATGCCTTTCCGTGGCTGGCGGCGTATCGAAATTTGACAACATGATGCGTCACACATTAGTGAAGAATACGGGATGATACCCCACGCCTTCAATAGACTTTTTTTTTCCCAGATTTGCAATATTTTGTCTGCAAAACACTGATAAAATTTTGTAGTTGTAAGTAATTTGTCTCCTCAGAAATGATATGCATCAGTGCGTATCTGTGTGAGTGGGCCATTTTTTGTTGCAAACTTAGTCTATATAGACATATTTGCTAGCTTTGTGGAAGTACGGGTCTACGTGATTCATATACGACTTTATTAAAATATAGCCTAAGAATTTATTGATACAAAATGTGTTTTATGAAAAAAGAAATTTGATTAAATAACATATTTCAAAATATTCCAAAATAGTAAGCGTATATAGGTCAATCTGAATGATTAACCAGTTTTTTTTAAGGAATTAGATCCTTTGAAAATTAAAACTTGAGTAATAGCCGTAATAATAAATTATTATATGAACATAATATGATTAAATTAATTAATCGTTCTTTTGTTTGATTTTGATGGATGCTGATGTTTTTTCTTACTTGATTGTAACATTGTTTATATTAGATCGCACATACACATGAACGAATTCCGTAATTTTACTTGTTAAAAATTGAGAAAATGAATTAAACTATATATATTTTCTTATCAACATATTAAGTTTATTTGTAAACACTATCCAATTGGAAAGCATGTAAAAAGTAAATCTTATTCACGTGCTTGCTTCTCGTACTTGCTTTTTTTTTTCCCTTTTTTTTTTTTTTCTATCTGTCTCTCGCTAGGGGTGGTAAAAAAGAACCGAAATCGGATTTTTTATTTGAGGGGACGAAATCGGATTTCAAGTTGGAAACCGTTGATTGAAATTAGAACCGTATAGGCCGGTTATAGTTACAGTTCCTAGTTGTCTAAAACCATGAAACGGCGGTTAAAACCGATTGAAATCGTAGGTTCCTAGGTCATTCCAATTACAATTCCGTTTTAACAACCCGTTCGAACCGACGGTTAAAACAACCGATTTTAAATTAAAATCGATGATTTTTATTTTTTCGGCTAAAAAATATACTAGACGAAGTGTTAAATATTTATTATAATATTATATATTCACAACCACATAAAACACATCTTAAACTAAATGTTGTCTACGTGAATTTTAATTCCCCTATACTCTAAATGGACAATTAGTCAGCTTATTTATGAATAATAAGTTCCAGTACTTTCTTTTAATTTTTTTTCATTTTCCCTTTATTTAATAATTGAAATTGGTAAATTATTTAAAAAAATCAAAAAATTATCAAAAAAAAAATAAAAATTGTTCCTGTTAAATTGGAATTGGGACCGAGGAGGAATTGGTTCTAATTTTGGGCTGGGCGTAAGTAGAGCCGACAAAATTGGCCCGACCCACATATAGGACTGAGTTGTACTTTATTTTTAGCGGCCGAAAGGGACTGAGCCTACTTTGGCACGGCGTGAAGCCCGATCAAAAATACACGTGATGGGCTGGGATCATGGGTGTAGCTAGCTTAGGACGAGTGCAATTGACGAACCACAATTGATCTCGGAGTAACCCTGTTAAATTTGAGTTGGACCACACTGAAATTCAGCCGCAGGTCTAGTTCATGTAAAATAATTGAGTTAAAATTTTAAAGTCAATAAACCTTATCGTGTTGGTCCAAATATTAAGGATTACCTAGTCCAATTAAGGTATATGAGTGGATAAATGATTGTTTTGTTTGATGTATTCAAATATATATGTTCCAAATTTGATAATGAAAAGTTTTTTGGAAGTATTTTTCGAATGAAATTTTGTATCTAAAAGTCTATTCCATAGTAATAATAGTTGTTTGGTGGTTAATTTAGAATATATTTTTGGATAAGTCACTTATCTAAAGTTCATTCTAGAGAAACCATAATTGAATATTATGAAAACCCGCAAAGAATTGTTGCAAGGTACGACTTTCATATTTGCCTCTTTTTCTATTTTTTTTTCAAATATCGATCCGACATTCGTCCTGCCAAAACGAAATAATTTCTGACCACACTGGTCGGATCATATCTTGGCTATGCCCATGATTGAGATGACCCACAAGAAATCCAACCCGACGGAATTTTGGCCCAGCCCGATCCGACTCAATTTTTTCACTTGGCCCGTTGAGTTAAGGCCGGACTGACTCGACCCAAATCATTGCTAGCTCAAACTGTGAGGCAACGGTTCCGAAACCGTGACGACCCCTATCTCTAGCTCTTATTTCAACAAATAAATACAACTAGTCTTTTACTTTCACACTCTTCTTCAAAAAAATCATTTAATTATTTTCTTAGTAGTACATTGATTACATATTAGGGATAATTACAAAAACACCCCTGAGGTTTAGGCTAATTACAAAAAAATCCAGAAATGTTTTCAAATTACAAAAAAATTCTTAAAGTTTGATTTCATCTTACATTTTCTCCCTTCATAAACAACAAATATTTCCAAAACCCCCATGATATTTCTACAAATATTACAGTTAACCCCTTAAATTTAAGGCATAATCAAATCTGAGGGAGCTTTTTGTAATTTTGAAATATTTCTGGTTTTTTTTGTAATTAGCTCAAACCTCAGGGGGTCTTGTAATTATCCCTACATATTATTATTTATCCATGATAAAAAAATATACATGATTCTAACTCTATGTCATGAATTCATTATAAAAATGTATAATAGTCCAAGTTGTTCTGCAAGGTCCTCTCAATCCCATTTTCTTCTTCCGAATGTTGTTGCAAATTAATGACGTTGCAATCTGTTTTGCAACATAAAACAAAACTCATTAATGTCTGGCAAAAATCAAACTTATAAAAGATTCTGCCCCGGAGACAAAATTCTGCAGATTTTTTCTGTAAACTCTTAAATTAATTCACATCTCAATAGACGTGGAATACAACTCACATCTCCAAATCCCCTAGATTTCTTGAAATATGTTCAAGATTTTTCCCATATTCTATTGGATTATTTGACCTTATCTCAAGGATTTCTCCCCTTATTAGTTCAATCTTGTATTCTTTTCTGAAACTTAAATTCTTTTTTTTTCTTACTAATTTCTATATATGTTTTGTGTTTATCTCATAATAGCTGTCATTTTGTAATATGCATGATTGTCCTTGTTATATGTTTACATCGGGTATTTGTAAAGTGAATGCAAACCTCAAAAGGGAAATTTGTAATTTTAAAAGAAGAGTTAAAGAATTCCCAAACTTGTCCAACCTAAAATTTCACTTATCTCAGCCTAATACCAATTAGCAACACAACGACAACGTATTGGGATTGCAATGACAATTGAGATCCTACCACGAGCTTGTAGCTCACGTGGTATAATTTACCCTTTGTAAGGGTGTTGACCAGGGTTCGAACCCTGTATCTTTCAATTTGTTTGAAATTTATTCCCTTCACCACTAGCAGAAATTTCAGTGGTATCACTAACCCTTTATAAGGGTGTTAACAGAGTTCGAACCAATTTATCTTTCAGTTTATTTGAAATTTATCCCCTCCCCTCCAACCAGTACTCCCAACTTATTAAAAAAAACGACAATTGAGATCCTCTATTCATTTAGTGTTTCATCTTCTGTTTTAACGGTATTAGTACATGCCACGTACAGTTAGAGTGCCATAGAGCCATCTAACTCGAAGTTAATGATGAATTAAACACGAACTCATTTTGTTATTCTTCTCCCAAATTAATAAGTATGTTAATTCAAATGTTATATGCACATTGAAATACAATTTGTGATGATTCATATATGTACAAAGGATAATAGTACACCACTCCATCCAAAAACAAAGACAAAAAGAAAAGAAAACCAAAATTAACCCCCCCACCCCCCCAACACCCTCTTCCCCATGCACATAGTTTTTATTGCAAGTACAAGACAAGGGAAGTAGGGAACCCATAATGAGAAAGCATCCAAGAAACACTAGACAAAAATTAAATATTTAAGGTTGTGTTTGTTTGTTGGAAGAAAGCCATTGGACAAAGTTTTGTAGTGTAGTGGTGTCTGCCCTGTAGTGGTTTTGTGTGAATTCTTGCAAATCCAACCATGTGAAATCTGGGTACTTTCTTGCCTCTTCTCTTTGCATAAGATCCTGTGGGGGCCTCACTATTTTGTCCTCTTTTGGGTTCACAAAAAACACCAAAGATCTCCTCACTTTCTCCTTGTTCACCACTGCCCTGTGGAGGCAACTCTTGTATCTTCCATTTGATAATGCCTACATATACATTTAACACATATGAGTCTACGGGTGTGTTTGCAAAAATTTCTACGGTAGAAGTAAAGGTAGTTGGAAATCAGAAGTTGAAAGCGTTTGCAGATAGAATCAAAATTAAGAGTACTGTTTGCTAAAAACAATTGTAAAATTATTTATTTGTTTGTAAAAGTCAAACAAGAAACAAAAACAAAAATCTAAAGCACCCATTTGATAATGCCTACATATGCATATAATACAAATGACACTATCGGAGTGTTTGCAAAAACTTTTGCTTTTAGAAGAAGTAATTTAGCATCGTAGTAAAAGTTGTTGGAAATCAGAAGTTGGAAGCGTTTGCAGATAGAATCAGAATTAATAAGAGTATTGTTTATTTGTTTGGTAAAAAAGTCAAATCAGAAGCAGAAACAAAAAACTAAAATACCCCATCTGCCTGTTTTTACTGTTTTTAGATTCTGATTAAATATAAATAGAAATTGGTGTTCGCAAACACTAAAAAATATTTTTTTTCCAACTAAAAGCAGAGAAACACTTTTTTTCAGTGATTGCACGTTGCATACATGGGCACATGCATTAGAATGTAATGATTTAACACTTTCTTACATGTTGAATGTCCTAATGTGTTTGTTTTCTTGAAACTTGTTTGTTTTTCATTCTGTTTTCTTCAATGGAAACGATCGATTACGACCACTCTAAAAAAATATTTTTTGCAATCGTACTTAATTTGCGTTTGGCATAAGTACAAGGGACATCTTGTCCCGTCTTTGTTTTACATGTTGAACTCATTAAATTGAACTATTTCAGTAGTAACAAAATTTTAAGCCATCTTGTGCAATAATGCATATTATTAAACAAGATATATAGCTAAAAAGATAAATTGATTTAAAAAAACATATTTGATAGTGAATGTATACCATGAATGTGTCTCCAATGTTAACAACGAATGCATCAGGGCGCGGTCTAATGGCACGCCATTTGTTGTCCGAAAATATTTCAAGCCCTCCAACTTGATCTTGATGGAGTATTGTTAAGGCGTTCGGATCAGAATGAGGACCAGTGCCTAGGGTGAGACCGGCTTCTCTGCAAGGCGGGTAATTATTCCCCCTCATTACAGATCTACCGTCTTCGAAAAACTTTCTGTAGTACGATCTATCGACGCCCAAGCTTATTGCCAAGAGTTCCAATATGGATACGGACAATTTTTTCATTGCTTCACAATATTTCTGATAAACATACCTAATAAAGATGAAGAAAACATATAATTTTTCATCATGGTGTAATATGTGTAATTTAGTTGTCCGTCGTAGTGTATTATATGTGTCGTAACACAATGATGAATAGATGTGTAGTATGTAGGGAGTGTTCGCAAACTCTAAACTGAAAAAAAGTAATTCTCAGCTTCTAGGTGGAAAAGGTTTAGAATCACTTTTTTTAGTGTTTACAAACGCTCCCTTATTGGTATAGTAGAGCAGAGCAACAATGGCCCATAATAAAGGAGCAGAGGAAAAGTTGGTGAGCCAAAATATGCAAAAAAAAATAAAAAAATATTCTCATTCTTGTTTTCATGTTATGTTGAAACAATGCAAAAAAGTTATACTCTTTAGTAAAAATCTCACCCTGCTTCTTCAAATTCTTTGCCTAGGCCATATTTGATATAGTTAACAACATCAAGCCCTGTTGCTGGTTCATTTGCATGCTTATAAGTGAAGGAGAGTGTCTCCTTCCATGGCAACTTGGACGAAAATCGATCGGCGTGTGCCCCCGAATACCCACAAAGGCCACCTGGTTTTCTCTTTATACTTAACTTTTTGGTGAGAGGGAGATTGAAGAAGGCGTCCATTTTTTCGTGCGCGCCTTGGACTATATTTGTATCGACGCCATGATTGATAACTTGAAAAAACCCGTGGTCCAGACAGGCCGTCCTAATTTGGGCGGCCGCGAAATCGATTGATTCTTGATTCCCATTCAAGAAGCCCTTTAGGTCTACTGGTGGATCATTGAGTTCATCTTGAGCACCATAGGGTAAGTCCTCATGAGGCCACATGAATTGTGTGGGCAAGTTTGGTTGTTTTTCAAAGAGGGTTGTGTCAAAGACAAGAACTTGATCATTTTCTGATGATCTATCATTTTTGAGTTGTAATTTGGGACAAAGAATGAGAGTTGTGGCACTTGAGTCCATTAGGTTTGGGCACATATGTTGAGGGATTTGGGGTCAAAGGAGAGGTATTTATAGTGGAATAAAAAGGTTAATGGACTCTTGAGGAAAACAACAATCAAGGGCCCTTTGGCTAGCTTTTAATTAAATAAGTAGAAGTATATATTTTGATGATATAGAAGAAAAAAAAATATATTGATACTTTAAAATTTGTTAACATTTGGCTTAGGGTCAAGTTGATCTTTAAAGTACTTATGCTAGCTACATGTCATATAATTGGGTAATGTGAAAAGTTTTGTCCAAATTAAGCCTCACTTGTCAATATCACATAATATATACTAGTCAAAGCCAAGTTTGATACATGCCAAATATTATTAGACTCAGGGCGTGTTTGTGGTTCTTGATAAGCTTTGACAAACATTTTAATCAAGCCCTTTCCTTTGTTTGCCAATCTTGTTTAAGCCCGAGGATAAATCTTGATAAGCCCGACGTTGAATGTTGGGTCGAATTGATTGTTTATCACACCCCTTCGGGTGCGATAAATTTGTACCAAGATATCCTACGTTTTGGAAAGTCCGTTCTACCACTAAAATCGGACTGTCAAATAATGAAAGTAAGGTTAATTAATTTGGTATTTCATAATTTAAGCACAAGAATGATACTGGCCAATTAAATATAAACTTTCAATCACAAATAGAGCTGTCAAATTGTTCTGGTCGGATCGGCAAGGTCCTGGCCTGTCGGGCCAAGTAGGAAAATCGGCCTGGGTCAGAATTTCTCCGTGCCGCTATTTTGGAGAGCCCAACCCAATCCATGTATTAAAAATACACTTGATTTGCTTGGGGTCAATTGGATCGGCCCTGAGTTTCGGGCCTAATGGATCGAACCAAATAGACCAAGCTCTTTTCGGGCTTGCAAAATCACAAGCCCAAACTATTATCAGATCGGTCGGGCCAACTCATCGGACCTAGCTTTTTTTGACAGCTCCAATCACAAATCCCAAACACGGCAGTACACAATATTATTTATATATCTCATAAACAGTACAATCCGTTCTAATTATAAATTCTAAACAAATCCCATCAATTATACCAAACGCGCTCTTATCGTAAACCTATTTGAACAAGAACTATTCATATATTCAGGATGCATGATTTGTAATTTTGTCTCCATGACACGTTTACAAGATACAATATTATAAAGTTTTACTAAAACATTCGAACATTTGTTATGAAATGACAAAGAATAAAGTTTAAGGGGATCAAAATGACACTTTATTGAAAATTCGTGGACTGGATATGGAATTAGCAATAAAATATTGGGGATGGATAGGGAGAGGAGTGCAAGACAAATGCCAAAGGCCGTCCATTGGGATAGTCGAAAAATAAGTGTTGGAAGCTTATTGGGGTCACTTTCTTCATACAAAACAAATATTTTTCTATGCAAAAGAGTCTCAATCCTTTCTTACACCCATTTCTTATCTCTTCCACTAAATAACAATAATGTATCTTCCAGAATTCCATTAATAGTTAAAGAGAGATTAGCTTGTTTATATGGTAAAAAAATAGGGCTATGATATTTTAGAGATTCTCTAACGTAGGCTGAAGCGTGAACAAAAAAGAACACAAATACTATCGTGGATTTACAAGAATATCAAAGTGTTAGGAGGAATCTGAGTTTCTCCAGCGTAGCCCTCCAAACTCTCAAATCCCAAATCCAGGACATAGACAAATCAAATATTAAACACTCAAACTTCTCATGTAAAGAAAATTATGTGACTCATACCTCTCAAATGGTCCTTTTTTAATAGTCATAGTAGAATTAGGGAATGCTTCTATTACATTTATTCTGCAAATATCAATTAAGAATCAATCATGATTCATGATAAATTAATCAAAACCAAATAGTCCAAATAAAGTATGACTTTTCTTACTTATCCATGTAAGTACATGTTATGATTTATGAAAGTCATATTTATGTGAAATGACTTCTAATTTGTTTTAATTTCATACTTATTATACATTCTGATGTAATAAGCTATATATATCTAGGATTGCGTTTCCCACGTTTCATTGAGAAAAATGCACGAGATTCAAATTTAATTAACTTTTTACGGTTTTGTAGATCTTTATATCCGGAACATTACACTGGCAGTGTAAAATCTATCATTCATTGATGTGTGAATGCATTATAAGAGTCCACTTCATAAAAAACATGACATATGAATTTTAGATGCCACACATCTACACCAAATGTAATTCTCCAGATGTAGCATATACAAAACCCTATTTTACATAGCGAGTTATTTTCATATAAAATAAAATTTACCGTTCTTCATTGGCAGGGTTTAATAAATGATTTTGTTTTTGTTTTTTAAGCTTCTGGCAATTTTTATACTTCTGCAAAGTTGAATTTAATAACTTTTGTGTTTGCCTATCACACGTATTACAATTTACAATGTAGTGATATACCATGTAAAGAAATTTATGAAAGAAAAAAGAAAAAAGAAATCAAGCATATTGGGCCGCATTACATGGGCTTTTCCAAACACCTTCTCCTCACAAAGTGAAATATTGGACTATCCAATGGCAATTGGTGTGTTGGGTCTATCCACGCCCACGCGTTGAGGCTCGTATCTTTGAAGAATCCCACTGTTTGGGACCTTGGGTTGTTAATTACTCTCAAATTGTCTAACTCTAATAATGTGGACAACTTTAGCAGATTCTATATTATTATATGTAAGTACCATATATGTTATTATATGTATATTTCTAATTTATCATGAGCTTCTAGCTCAAGTGGTATCACTCACCCTTTATAACAGTCTTGACCAGGATTCGAACTCTGTAGCCACATAAATTGTAGGGAAAAAATGCAAACTTTGTCTTGCAATTAAAGAGTGTGCAAAAAACAGTCTTATCTTAATTGAAAAATTTAGTCAGTTGCGAGTAGGGGTGTTCATCGAATTAAATTCCGAATTCTTCGACTTCCTCGAATCAAATTTAATTGAGTGAACATTTTAAACCCCAATTCGAAAGTCAATAACTCTATTAAATTCGAATCCAATTTAATTGAATTAGATTTTTCGATTTCCAAATTGAATTCAAGTCAATAAAAAATTCTTAATTTGTCAATAAATTGGACAAGATTCGGAACACTATTTTTTTGAGTCACCACCATGCAATTCCATTTGAGACACCATCATGTCATTCAACTTGAGTCATCGTGCAATCGTGTCATTCCCTATAAGTCATCGTACCTTTTTTGTTTTTGGTAAACATCCAACTTGTGCGAGGGATTAAAGCGGATCTCCAACCTGTGTATTGGAAAAATAGGGTTAATGAAAGTACATATAAGTATGAAAATACACATGAAAAATCGGACTGACTCGACCGGCCTGAGATTTTGGGCCTAATGGGCCGGATCAAATAAGCCCCACTCCGTTTGGGTTTACAATATCTCACTGGGTCGGTCGGGTCGACCCACCGAGTTAGGCTAGTTTTGACAACTCTATAATTAGTCATCGTATCATCCTATTTGAGGCATCGTGTCATCCTGCCATTCGTGTCATCTACCATCAAGGGCGGATGTAGGGGGGCACTCCGGGACCCGACTCCCCCCCCATTTTTGAAAAATATTTTTTTTACACTACAAATTTTTGAGAAAAAAAATTAAATATAATTTATATGATTTTTATGTATCGGCCCACCCTGTTTTCGAGTATCGACCCACCCCATTATTGTTCCTGGCTATGCTCTTGTCTACCATAGTAAGGGTATTAGAGTTTTTAAAATTAATGGTTTTTTTTTTTGTAATCATAGGGAAGTGAATGTACTTTTTTTTTTTTGAAGTAAGCTAAAATTTTATTAATTCTAACAATCAACAGATAAAAAGTTTACAATGCAGGGAGGTGGATAGCTCCATACTTTTGGACTATCAAAAGAAAAAGATCTTGTGGCTAGTTCATGAGCAACCATATTAGCATTCCGACGAACAAAATCCACCGAAATTTCTGGTTCACCTTGCAACAAAACTCGACATTCTTGAATAATACTGTCATACTCTGACATCCCAATATCCAATGATACTAAGCCATCTACTACATATTTGGCATCCGTTTCCACAATTATTTGCTGAAGTCCCAAGCCATATATCCACGAAAATGCTTCTCTTACCCCCATAGCTTCTGCTTCTCGAACTGAAAATAATCTTGCGAACCAAATACTTCTAGCCACCACAAAAACACCTTGATCATCCCGTATAACCATGCCAATACCTGTTCGTTTCCTGTTTCGACAAATAGTCGCATCAACATTACATTTCATGAATGGAAAATGTGGTTTCATCCATTTTTGACAGCAACTTTCATGCCTTGCTGCTGCATTAATATGTTCCAGATTTCTTCTATTGCTCCAATCTGTCAAAACACTAAGTGCTCCCTTAACAGTACCAGCAATAGAGTCATGTTTTTGTTCCCAAACCTCACCATTTCTCTGCCTCCATATGCTCCAAAGTATAGTACAAAATTTAGCTCCCAACCATGCATCACCTTGCTTAATACCAGATTCCACAAACTCAGAAAAAGACTCAGCTGTATTTGCCCATTCATCAATAAAATCACCTAAACCAGCAGCAACCCAACATTGAGAGGAAAACCTGCAAGTTACAAAGAGATGCCAACAAGTTTCAATATCTTCTTGACAAAACACACAAATAGAATCAACTTGTATATTTCTCAATACAAGATTGCGTCGTGTAGGTAGACAATCCCTACAAGCTCTCCAAACAAAATGCTTGATTTTAGGGGGTACATTCATACTCCATAGCTTATTCCACAAAGCCGAACCACCAATAGATTCTTCATTAGAACAGTTACGGGCTATTCGATACCCGCTTTTCACTACATACTTTCCTTTTTTATCATAGTGCCAAATTATGCAGTCATCTAGAGCCACCGAATTAATGGGAATATTAAGGATTTGCTCCACATCTCTTTCATAGAACAATTCCTCTAATAAGCCTCCATCCCATAGTCTATTTCCAGGTATCATTAGATCACTGACAGTGATATCATCTAATTCTTGGTTCTTAGGAGTAGAAATATAGAAATTAGTATCATCCCTCAACCAAGGAGAACCCCAGACCTTTACATTACGCCCTGTTCCAATCTTCCAACGAACACCTCTTTGAAGCACAACTTGAGAACTCCAAATGCTTCTCCAAATGAAACTAGGATTAGAGCCTAGCTTTGCATTTAAAAAATCCCCTCGAGGGAAATATTTAGCTTTGAAAATCTTGGTAACTAGTGCGTTCGGATCCATCAAGAATTTGCATCCTTACTTCCCTAGTAATGCTACATTGAAGCAAAACAAATCTCGAAATCCCAATCCTCCATTCTCTTTTCTCAAGCACAATTTGTCCCATTTCATCCAATTAATACCCCTTGATTTATCTTTATTTGAACCCCACCAATAAGAATTTATCATTTTTCTAGTTCATCGAGTAGAGAGTCCGGAAGTAAGAATGTACTCATGAAATAAGAAGGTATAGATTGAGCCACCGCCTTAATAAGAACTTCCTTTCCGCCTCTAGATAACATCTTAGCTCTCCACTGATGAATATATTTCCACAATTTATCTTTCACATGACCAAACACCTCCTTCTTTCTTCTACCAATAAGCGATGGGAGACCAAGATACTTTCCGGTATTCAGCGGCTGCCACACTCCCAGCGTTTCACAGATTGCATCCTTGAGAATTAAGGGGATATTACTACTAAAGAAAATTCCAGACTTACCAAAATTCACCACTTGCCCCGACGCCCTTTTATACAATTCAAGGAGTTTTTTCAACTGATTACACTCCACTAATGATGCTCGAAAGAATAACAAACTGTCGTCAGCAAAGAAAAGATGCGAAACCGTTGGTGCTTTTCTACAAACTCGAGAACCATGAATAAGACCCTTACTTTCAGCATCTTTTATAAAAAAAGACAATCCTTCCGCACAAATAATAGAAAGATATGGTGATAAAGGATCACCTTGTCTCAAACCTCTCTTAGGAATTATAGGTCCAACAAGTCTGCCATTAACTCTAATTGAATAAGTCACCGAAGAGACACACATCATGACCCATTCAACCCACTTCCGTGCAAAACCCATTTTCAACATCATAGCCTCAAGAAAATTCCAATTCATACTATCATATGCCTTGCTAATATCTATCTTGAATGCTATATCTCCTTCTTTACACCTTGAATTTCTTTTCATACTATGAATAATCTCAAAAGCAATCTGAACGTTATCAATAATTGTCTTCCCGGACCAAACACGGATTGATTATAGGAGATTATATTGGGTAGTATGCTCTTCAACCTATTCGCCAACACTTTCGCCATAATCTTATAAACCACATTACTTAAAGAAATAGGGCGCCAATCCTTGAGCAGACATGGATTGTTAATTTTTGGAATTAACACCACATTTGTATCATTTAGGCCAGTCGGAAAAAAACCCCTGTTCAACCACTCTTTGCACGCACCAAAGATATCTTCCCCTATTAGCGACCAAATATTTTGATAAAACGCCGGGTTAAAACCATCGGGCCAGGGCGATTTATCCCGATGCATTTGTTTTACAGCTTTAGTGAACTCAGATAACGAGAATTGATTAACAAGAATCTCATTATACTCATCTGTAATGCAAGGCTTGATAGCATCAATTACGGGTTCAACAACACAATCAGTTGCACTAAAGATTTTTTCATAATAGCTTTTTACCATACCGCATACTACATCGTGATCTTCATGCCATATCCCATTATCATCCTGAATTTTTGAAAGATAATTCTCCCTCTGCCGTGCTGAAGCAAATTTATAAAAGAAGCGAGTATTGCTATCCCCTTCTTTTAACCAATGAACTTTAGCTCATTGCTTCCAATAGCATTCCTCCTGGCATAGTAAATTGTTCAGTTTCTGTCTGGTCTGCTCGAATAAAATCACATCATCTTCCCCATCTTTATCTCTTAATTTAGATAAAATATCATTGCATTGGTTGATATTTTTTCTAAAATCCACCTGTTGTTGTTTGCTCCAATTTGTCAACTTTTCAGCACAAAACTCCAATTTCTCTTGAACATTCCTATCTCCAGCCAAAAACCATGCCCCTTCAACCACATCCTTTAAACCATCCAATTGGAGCCATCTGTTTTCAAATTTAAACCTCTGAGGTCTCCTTTGATGTATATTAACGCAGGTTTGCAATAGTATGGGAGAATGATCCGACATAGACGCGACCAAATTTGTCAACTGAACATCTGGAAATTTTTTGAGCCAAGTACTTGTCACCAATGCACGATCAATTCTTTCTTCTACTGCATTTATAGAGCCTTCCCCACGGCTCCATGTATATGGGTACCCATGTAGGGGTAAGTCTTGTTATTATTTTATTCAAATATTTTATTATTTTATATATTATTGGATTTGTAGTACAAGTTTTGAAATATAATATTAACTATATATTTATGTAATATTTATCATATAAATTTTTATTATAATTTATTATTTATATTAGATTTATAATAAAAATAAATTAGTTGACTTTTTATTTTTGGTTGGAATCTTCGTTTCCCTTGCACATGACTATGTAATTTTTGATTTTTTCCTCCATTGGTCAACTGCCAAGTCGGATGCCCACATCACCAATTTTGACTAAAAAGAAAACTTTGTAAGAAATAAAAACCCCAACTCAGAGTCTCAACTGATCGACAAAACCGAATTGTTATAAATGTATAAAGATTCACACAAAAGCATACAGTCCATCGTATATTGTATGCACATTTATGGTAGATACTATATCTATTGTGTTCCTTGAGGATGAGCATCTACAAGACTCTATAGGAGCGGATGGGATCTCATTCATATTCCACAAAGGTATTTCATCTCCTTTTTAACCGCAAAGATGATTGCCACTTGTACAGAAGTTATAATATTAATTTTGAACATATGATTTACGCTCAAAATTATTATGGTAACTTCTGTAGACGGGACAATCATTGGTACGATAAAATAGAAGATTAAACACCTTTATAGAATAGAAGATCCCATTCGCCCCAGGGGTCACAATACCAAAAATCCATCGTTTTCACGCTTAAAGAACAAACTTCAAAATTAAAAAAAAAAAAAAAAAAATTGGTCTCAGAATCTCAAAGTTTGCCTAATTGGTGGACCAAAAAACTAATTTTGCCTACATATATATCCTACAAGTTGTACACGTGCTGCACGTACGTGCACATTTCTTACACTTGATTAACACTAACAATGTTTCATGAAACTCAAACTTCATCATAAACTCAAATTAACCTAAACTATACCATATGTGACAGATACACATTACATGTAACAAACACCAAGCATGAAATCTAACCTTTTATCGTATACAACATAGCTCCCAACTATATATTATCTGAGATATGTGGTGATGTCTAAAATCTCAAACAAAAATCCCTTTCAATTCAACTTAACAAACTATATACTATCTAGCTTGTGACAATTGTATAGCTTCTTGATCAAGAGTAGAATCTTCAGCCCAAATGAAGTTATGTGACATTACTGAAAACTCTTGAATCCTAACTTGTTCAAGCTGTTCCCATTCAGCCCATCTCTCAGCCAAACCAATTCCCTGCAGCATGCTCACAACATCTGCCATCTTCGGACGTTCTTCGGGTGAGCTTTGCGTGCAAAGCATCGCGACTTGTAGAATCATCTCAACTTCTTTGCGGTCGTAGCTTTTCAAGTGTTCGTCCACAATGTCCTCCAGTCGTTTTTCTCTCAGTAACTTTTTGATCTGGCATTAGTTGAAAATAGAAAAAAATCAATGAAACAGAGGATATATTCGAAAGTATTAATACGGCAATCTTCCAATTATTTTGTTTTGCATATCTTCAAAATCTCGGCTAAATTGCATATTTGGTCCAATAGCTTATACCGAGTTACATATTCGTCCATTAAACTATTAGTTTAAGGGTGTGGCAAAATAGAACGCTAACTTCTAATTTGTTGCACGTTGAGTCTAATTTGTGCTGACAATTGCGAAATCAACCGGAATTGCTCTGTAAGTTTCGTGACTTCAATTCATTCCTGATGCCATTTTTAATGACATTGACATACTGAATTATTTTCAATTTCCACGCAAACGGGTTGTTATCCCCTAAATCTGGAAGCAATTTGGTTGATTTCACAATTGCCGCCGACAAAAAATGGACTCATTCTATTATCTTATTTTGCCACGCCCCTAAATTAGTGAACGGAAATGCAAGTCAATATAAGTTAGTGGACCAACTATGAAATTTAGCCTCAAAAGTTCACATCTATGATCGATATATGTAAATAATTAGTCTATATAGCTTTGATAACAACTGTTCGTCATCACATGACTGGAATTCAATAAGCATGAAGTACAAGAGGTAACTAATTTTTTTTTGGGATAATTACAAAAACTAAAGGTTTGAGTTAGTTACCAAACAACCAAAAGATATTTGAAAATTACAAAAACACCTTATGGTTTAATTCTGTGTTAAATTTAAGGGGGTAATTGCAATATTTTGACAAATATAAGGGACGTGTTTGAACTATTTTCTCTTATTAAGGAGTAAAGTATAATACAAAATCAAACATCACGTGGTTTTATTGTAATTTTGAAAAACTTGTGGGTTCTTCCATAATTAAACTAAACCTTAGGAGTAGTTTTTGTAATGGATAATTACAAAAACATCCATGAGGTTTGGGCTAACTACATAAAAACCGAGAGATGTTTCAAATTACAAATAGCCCTTTCACTATATCTTAAATTTAACGGGCAACTAGAGTATTTCTATAAATATCGGGGGGTTTTGAAATATTCTTTCAAACCTCAAATAATTTTTTGTAATTTTCAAAAACCTCTCGAGTTTTTTGTAATTAGCTCAAATCTCAGGGGGTATTTTGTAATTTTTCCTCCTTTTTTTTTATTTTTTTGGCTAAACTTGATGAAAAAGAACTTCAAATTTTATCAACACAAAATGGACAAATCCCAGAAAACTTACATGATCCAGCAACAGAACATCCTCCTCTTCTTCAAGTCTAGAGAAATCTATGGCACGCTGTCCAGTTACCAATTCAAGGAGAGTTATACCATAGCCAAACACATCGGTTTTCTCAGAAGATTTCCCAGTTGACAAATACTCAGGGGCAATATGTCCCATAGTACCACGTACTTGAGTCGTGACATGAGTTGCTTTTGCGTCCACTAATTTCGCCAACCCGAAATCTCCAAGGACAGGATCGAACTCATCATTTAGAAGAATGTTCGCGGCCTTCATGTCGCGGTGGATGATTTTCGGATTGCAATGCTCGTGAAGGTACTCTAGGCCGTGTGCAGTACCGAATGCTATGCGTTTTCGGGCTGGCCAGTCTAGTCCTTTCTCTCCTGGTTTTAAGTCTGTCAATTTAAGCGTGTTAACCCGTGTTAAAAAGTTTACAAAACTGGAAAATCGGTTCCGTAATTTGGCTTCTTTCTACTTTTGATCGGCTGAGATGTTAAAGTTTTGTTTTAGTTCGGTAACTTTAAGAATTTCGGACATTCTGTCTGATTTTCGCTGGAAAATTCTAATTTCACCAAAGATTGCTTATTTGGACTAAAATGTTTAATGACATGACAACAAATCGGGGTTTTTTTTTAATTTGTAAGGGAAGTTGCCACATGATTGCTGACTATATATTTAAGATTTTGAGAAAAAAGCATTAGAAAAAATAAATAGCAATGACAAGTAACCTGAAATTAGAAATCGGATTTCGATGACAAGTCCCCAATGAAACTCATCCGGTCTTTGAAATTTTTGTTTATTATTTTTTTCTTGTCAAACTGACATATACAGTTAGCGAACACGTACTATTTTTCCTCTAAAATTGAAAACTACCCTTATTTTCCATGTTATCAACATTCTGACCAAAATCAAGTTTTCAGCGAAATTAGAATTTTCCGGCCGAAGTCAAACCAAATGTCTCAAGATTTTATAATTACTCAATTAAGACCAAACTTTGACAACTTAGCGGATCAAAAGTCTAAAATAGCTAAGTCAACGAACCGATTTTATAATCTCTCCCACCCGCCAAACTCCCCCCCCAAAAAAAAAAAAAAAAAAAACATTTTCTTTAGTTTTTCTATAGTATAACCAATATTATTTTCTGTCACATTTCTTTTGGCTGAGATAGATGATAATTGATCATAATCTCAGACAGTTTGAAATGGCTATGTTTAGGCATCCAAATAGCCATTGATTAACAACAGATTGTTTTGCAAAGAGAGGGGGCTTAAATGAAGCATCTACACCGATCTTATGTTCTGCTTTAATTCCCAATTCTTACATTAGTAATTAGTCTCTACATTAATAAGGCCTAATTGGAAAATTGGTCCCATAACTTTAGGATGGTGGCATTTTAGGACTTTTATTTTTTCCACTTTGCAAAATAGTACTTTAATTCAAAAAATCCGGCAAATTACGAACACGAATTTCCGAAAATCCAGAGATTGGCCAAAATTTGATAACGTGGCTGCCACACCCTCACCCCTAATTGGAGATTTTAATTTTGCGGCAGAATTAGTGATGTGGACTGATGATGCAAAAGTGTTTATATGTAAAATGTATCCCAATTTGCATCCACATCACTAATTCCTCCAGAAAATTGAATTTCCGAATTTTCGGCGAATTTTGTCTTTATTGTGCCGGAATTCTCAAGTTTAAGGCCTATTGCAAAGTGAAAAATTAAAAGTCCTAAAATGCCACTGCCCTAAAGTTACGGGACCAATTTTGTAATTGGCTTAAACACGACGACTCTTGTACCTCTTAGGCGATATGCGACGCTGAGATTCTGCATAAACGGATAAACAAGAATTCTCTCTGTTGAGGTTGTACAAAATCCAATCAACCTTAGCAAGTTCTTGTGAACTGCTATGCTTATCAAGTGAACTTCCCTTAGAAATGCAGCTTCTCCACCGGGACTATGATAGTCCATGAGGCGTTTTACGGCGACTCTGGTGTTGTCTGCTAGGATTCCTCTGTATACTTTTCCGTATCCGCCTTGTCCGATTATGTTGCCTTCGCTGAAACTGTCCGTTGCTAGCTGGACTTCGCGGAATGAAAACCGTTTGATCTGTCCGAAGGAAATTTTGCGCTCATCTTCGCCTGTATATGTGAATCCATGAAACATATATGTATTAGAGAACATGGTATTTTAGTGAATCTCCAAATTGTTTTCATGTAGGAGATATGGTGATGGTTTGCAGCACTAGATGAAACTCAATTTGGAAACTAATAGAAAGTTGAAGGCTTAATTGAAAAATCAGTCCGGTAACTTGGGGACGGTGGCATTTTAGGATTTTTAGGGTCTGTTTGTTTATGTTTCCATGGTCTATTTCCAATTGGCTGGTTGGAAATAGAATTTTGAGAATTTATTGGTTTTCGTGCGAAAAATTGGGATTGTGTTTGGATGAATGAATTGAAATGTGTTTTTGTAGGATTGGAAATGAGATTGTGTTTGGTTTGAATAGTTTTGAAATATTATTTTATGTATATAATAATTGAAAAGTTGGTAGTGGTGGCAGTCGTCACTTCAATATTTCAATTTGAATATATAATATTATATTTGTAAGATTATAGTTGGTGGGTCCTAAATTAGATAGTTATAATTTAAAAATAGTAATATTTTAAGTAGATAAAGTTGATAATGGTGGGTCCCACATATATAATTGGATTAAAATATGAAAATAGTGATTGATAAGTAATGATGAGTGATGTAGGGTAGTGTATAAGTTTGAGAATAATAAATTATAGGTTTGAGATGTTGTTTTATGTGAAAAATAGAAAATGAAAATGATGATTTCCATTGGAAATTTTATCAATAAACAAACATATTCCACTTTTATGTATAGTTAAACCGGAAATTTACCAGCCACATCGAAACATAAACAAACAAGGCCTTATTTTTTCAGTTTGTAATTTGGGACTTTATTTAAAAAAGTTGGCAACAATTTTGGCTCGAAAATCCAAAAACTGGCTGGTTTTGCTGATTTGGCTACCACCTCACCACCCCAAATTGAGAATTCGGTGAATTATTGATTAGGATTTTGTATGCTTAATAAGCTAATTTACAAATATTTCAATTAATTACATGTTGGCAACTGATTAAGCATCCCAATTAGCAATTCTGCCGAAAAATATTTGAGGTGGTGTGGTAGCAGCCACGTCAACAATCCAATCCAGCCAATTTCCGAAATTTTGAGCCAAAATTATCCTCAATCTGCTGATTTTTTTTAATTAAAGTCATAAATTACAAACTGAAAAAAATATAAATTCTAATCTTCCACCACGCAACACCCCCCCAACCGAATTGTGGCCGATTTTTGGGTGAAGCGATTTTTTCACCGACTTGGACAGAATCGCCTTGACATAAGGACACCTAAGCCGATTTTTACACTATTGCGTAGTAAAACACGAAGGAGAAATAAAATTTACCAGCCACATCGACAAACACATCATCCTTGAGTTTATGAACGCGATGAAATCGGTATCCGAAGACGGCCCCAAGCAAGAGGAGGGAGAATGCACCAATGCTTGCTACGGTGACAAGAACCTGGACTTTTGATTTTCTTTTAGAAACTGCATGATTTGTGAATAATCTATTTCAGAAGCCAAGTTAAGCACTTGTCTCAGGAAAAAAATCAGGGAACAAAATTAAGCAAACCTGGAATAGAAGAACTTGAAACACAAGGCTGTCGCAAATTGTTGCCGCAGATGAGATGAGTGGCTGTAAAGCTGATTATATATGCAATTCATAAGGAAAAGAATGAATTAGTGATGAGTCGAATAAAAGACTTTAAGATGGTTATGTTTAGGACGCGTTTGCAAAAAACTTTTCAAACAAGTGATTTATTTGAAGGTGGGAAGTAAAAGTAGTTGAGAATAAGAAGTTTGTATTATTTGCAAATGAAGTTGAGAATCAAAAGTTGAGAAGTGTGTTTGGTGAAAATATTGTGAAAGTAATTATTTGTTTGACAAAAATCAAAGGCACAAAACATTAGGTCACTGATATTGGCCAGTGATTCGGGTATAGATCCTTTTAGTGTAAAACCCTGATCCACTTTTGTGTAAAAAGATATATCTTGTCCAAATACACTCATTTAGGCAAAGTATAACTTTTTACAATCAAATCGAAGCCAAATCAAAAATATAAAGCACTAAGACTCAATGAAGTGTTAAACTTTACGGATAATTACAAAAACACCCATGATATTTGATTGTGTCTTAAATTTAAATTTAAGGGGTAAAAATTAAATATTTTTGCAAAATTCAGATAGGTTTTGAAATGTTTTTTTGCTTATGAAGGGGAATGTAAGACGGTATGAAACCTCAACAGATTTTTGTAATTGTCAAAAACCCGTATTTTTTTGTAATTAGCCCAAACCTCAAGTTTTTTTTTTTTTTTGTAATTATCCCTAAACTTTTCTAAGTAGTGAACGTACTTGAAGGTGGGTGTTGAAAAGAGTTGTGGAGGGATGTTTCCTGTGAAATAATTGGATGAAAGGTCCCTGGAATTAAGCAGAGAAAGCTTGTTAAGAGTTATAATATACATTAAGGTAATTAGAGAGGACAATAAATAAAGCCTTCTTACAATTCCATTAGGTCACTGATATTGGCCAGTGATTCTGGTATAGATCCACTTAAGTGATTTCCTCTCACAACCCTGATCCACATTTGCAAATTCTAACTTCAGCACGTGTGAGTAGTACATAAAAGTTAGGGATAATTACACAAAACACCCCTGAGGTTTGGGATAGTTATAAAAAAAAACCAGAGATGTTTCAAAATTACAAATAGCTCCCTCGGTTTGATTCTGACTTAAATTTAAGGCCGCAACTCTAATATTTTCAGAAATAATACTAGAGGGGCTTTTGAAATGTTTTTTGGCTTATTGGTGGGGGGAATAATACGGAATCAAAACCTAGGTTTTTTACAATTTACCAAAACTTCTGGATTTTTTTGTAATTAGCCCTAAGTTAGATAAATGGGGACATCATTTTTTTAAACAACCAGATTTGTGCTCCAAAATCCCATTTCAATTCTGTTCTATTGGATGATAAATTAACATGTACAATATGACATCAAAACACGATGCATTGTAACAACAATCATCCAATTTTATATACAAAAGTAAAATATATTTTAAATTAGTTTTTAAATATTGATTCCCATTAAAGCAGTAGACAAGATTGCTTGAACAAAGTTAGATGTAGACTTACAGATGTTTGAGGTTGGAAAGTTGACCCCATGATGTTGGAATAGAGCCATTGAGGTTATTATGTGCCAAATTCAAATTCTGTAGATTCAACAAGTTGCTCACAGAATCAGGTAATGCACCAGTGAGATTGTTATCTTGTAAATCCCTGAAACACAGGACAAAAAATTATAGTAATTTTCTTAGAAATTTTTCTCACCAAAGTAGCTACGATTATAAAAACGGACAACTACAAAAAACCCCTTGAGGTTCGGGCTAATTACAAAAACACCCATAGGTTTTTGGAAATTGCAAAACACCCCTTGAGTTGTGATTCCGTCTTACATATTTCCTTTCATAAGCAAAAAATATTTCAAAAATCTCCTGACAATTATAAAACTATTACAGTTGTCCCCTTAAAATTTAAGACAAAATCAAACTTGAGGTTTTTTTTTGTGATTTTGAAACATATCTGGGTTCTTTTATAATTAGCCCAAACTTCAGGGGTGTTTTTGTAATTATCCCTTGCACAAATGGAGAATAGATAAAAAAAAAGCATGCTAGGCAGAATAATACAAAGGGATAATTGCAAAAACACCCCTAAGGTTTGGGCTAATTACAAAAAAACCCTTTATAAGTGAAAAAACATATCAAAACCCCTCTCATATTTATAAAAATACTATAGTTACCCCTTAAATTTAACACATAACCAAACCTGATGCGGTTTTTTGTAATTCTATAAACATCTCTTGTTTTTTTTGTAATTAGTCCAAACCTCAGGGTGTTCTTGTAATTATCCGTAATACAAATGACACAACATTATCATTCTCATTCGTCTCAACAACACTTACAAGCTAACCAGAAACTTTAATTTGGCGATCGATGGTGATAGAGTTCCCGTAAATCCCTTCGAAGCCAAGCTCCTGCAAGCCAAAAATAATCAGTAACTATATCTGCTTGATTGAACAGAAAGGATAGAAAGGACCGAAGGAGTGAAAATACTAACAACGATACGACATTTCCATTACTACACGTAACATTAGACCAACTAAAACAAGGACTGACGAAACCAATATCCCAATCTCTCATTCTGTGGTTCGAGTCGTTAAGAGCTGTTAGAATCTCAACTAAAGCGTTACCTGAAAAATCACCGGGAAAAATACACTCATTTAATATGGTTTAAAAATAAATAAACATGATACTCATATTGTTCACTTTACCAAGCAAGAAACACAGTGATATAAATTTTGCTAAAACAAACAAATGCTATACCTTCAATATCAGGTTTATCGGCGGCCCAACAGTTGAGAGGCAGTAACAAGAGCAGAACAAAATTGATGGATGCCTTGAAAGAGAGATGTGTAGAAGAATAGGCTTCAGCCATGTGATTTCCTCTGTTTCGTAAGCAAGATGTGAAAAAAACATCAATAATTACCTATAAGCACCTTGACTACAATGCTTAGTTCTCTATAGAGGGAGTGATTGTACAAAGTTTCGTGATTTATTGTAGCAAAAGTAAAAGTAGTTGAGAATTAGAAATTGGTAGTGTTCAATAGAATCAGAAGTTGATAGAGTTTGGTGAAAAATACTTAAAAATGCTTATTTGTTTATAAAAGTCAACCCAGACGCAGTATCTGAAAATTGAAGCACCATCTTCCGTATTTAAAATTCTAATTAAATGAAGAAGCAAAAGTTGACGTATGCAAATATAACGAATGGATTTTTTTTAGCCCATCTTAGTAATACAGAACTTAAATCCCTGTGAGTAAAAAATGCTAACCTAATGAAATTTGCACATGATGATTCGAATTTCCCATTATTTCTCACCATTTTACAGATAACCAAACATGGTGTGTGTAATTATGATCATGATGTACTCTATATGAGGTAAAATATCATAAATGTATGCAGAATCAAACATGCAAGAATTTTTGAACACATTGCACATGAAGTTAGAAAGAAATTGAACTAACCTTGTTTAGCAAAATCTATTCAAGCAGAGGACAATAAGCCAATTATTATTAGCATGAAAATTATCCAAAACTGCTGATGTCCTCAATTAAAAAGGCAAGGATGGGAAAAAAAAAAAGAAGCTGCTTTAAAAGAAAAAGGAATGGGGAATTGAAATTTGGAATGGGTTGTGGGGTTTACATGAAAATGAATTTGGTGTTGTGGTGAATGAGAATCCCACCACTAATACACAAAATAAATGCTGTCTTTGTTTGTTCCTCATGGACTTCCAATTACAAAGATAAGATGCTTAGAAGCAATCAGTGAGCACTAAAAAGGTTCTTTTTTTTCAACATGACCATATTCCCTGTTTATAGCACATCAACTTTTTTAAAAAGAAAAATATCAAATGATCATGTAATGGGCATATATGAAAACTTATGTAAGAAGACATTAAGTGAACATTAACAATAAAACAACCCCTTCCCCCCCCCCCCCCACCCATCACCACCCCACAACACACACAATAAAGTGAAAAGCTAACCGGGGTTTAGCCGCTAGCCACCACAAGGACTTATGTCTCTTGTCGGGTGAAGGTTGTAAGTACTCCATCAAAGTGCCCCGGGGTATATGCGAACTTGTGAATATTTGGTAGGTATTCATACTGAATAACATCCGTGTGAGTTCAATTGGGGGGTGAGGGAGGGGAGATCAACTATTATTAGATTTTGAGGAGTCAATCTTTACCTAGTAGGATCAGGAGACCCCACCGCAATACTAGTCAGTCTGTGCACATCCAGCAGTTTACACTAGGGGCGGCAATAAGGGTCCGAAAGTGCTATCCTCAACATAGTCATACATAAGCCTAAAAGCTGCGCACAAAAAAAAAAAAAAAGAAAGTGAAAAGCTCATTGGATTTTATTAAAAAAAAAACGAAAAGTTTAGAAAATTACAAAAACCCTCCTTTAGGTTTGATCTCGTTTTACATTTTTCACTTCATAAGGAAAAAAAAACATTTCAAACCCTCCTGGTTATAAAGATCCTCATGAATTCAAGACAAAAACATACTTGATTTTTGTAATTTTTAAAATCATAATATTTTTGTAGTTAGCCCAAACCTCAAAATATTTTTCTTGTACTTTCCCTTGAATCAAATTAAACCATTACGTAGAACCCGAAAAGATGAGAGAGTATACACTTTGTGTTGGGAAAGGATACAATTGAGGACACTGGTGGACTATGGCTTATAAGCAAGAGTTTCCCGTACATACAATCACCACTTATACGAAGCACAATGGTAGCATGTGCCCAAATCCCTTTTTCCTAATAGACGCCTTTTCTAAGAAACTAAAATGGACAATACATTTTGAAAAAAGGTTGCCAAATCTTATGTACCCTGAAATACAAAGTAAAATACTAAATTACAGTAGAGAATTCTGATCTAATCCTGTGCTACATACTACGTAGAATCATATGCTGCCTGTTTTTCAGATATATATGATGCTGCTATGGGGAAGTAATGAAATATCCACTGCTATTGTTAGAGTGAACCAAACAAAAGATGGAGTCAAATGATAGAAAATAAAGGTTAGTGCGGCGGAAAGATGATGCATGATCGTAATTTAATAATTAAGTAATCAAAAGGCATATTTTGGTGGTGTATCCATTTGCTTGTGGAATTTGCTTCCAAGTCCTAAATGTGTCGCAATGGGGGAACCGAAAATGAGAGCCACTTTGTTCATTTATGCTTGCCAACATGCTTTTCGCATGCAATTTCGAATTGAAACTTTTTATTTTTGGGCTAAACTGAATATTTGGTCATTAACTTATATCGAGTTGCACGTTTGTCCATTAATTTAGGGATGTAGCAAAATAAGACACTAACTTGTAATTTGTTGCACATTGAGTCCAATCTCAGTCGGCAATTGCGAAATCAACCTGAATTGATTCATAATTTTAGGGATTTTGATCCCTAATGCCATTTTTAATGACATTGGAATATTGAATTATTTTTTATTTCCACTTGGACGGGTTGGAATCCTCAAAATTTGGGAGCAATTTCGGTTGATTTCGCAATTATCGACAAATATTGGACTCAATGTGCAACAAATTACAAGTTAGTGTCCTATTTTGCTACGTCCCTAAATTAGTGGACAAAAGTGCAACTCGATATAAGTTAGTGGACCAAATATGCAATTTAACCTTTTATTTTGTGCTCAGCTATAGTTGTTAAATGGGGGTTGGGCGGTTCACCCATCCATCGAGCCAAATGGATAAATCGGCTTGGTTGGGGCTAAATAGTGATATGGCTACTACTTTAGAGTTTGGTCAGGCCTGGCCCATGAAAACATATAAATATTGGGCTGATCAGGTTGATTCGGTGTTGCGGACTGAATGGATTGGGCCAAATAGACCCAGTTTATTTTGGTCTCTGAAAAATGAAGCTTAGCCCGACTTGTTTACCAGGTCGGACTCATTCTGACGAATCTAGTTCCATCATGGAATGTTAGGATGGGCTAATTAGGGAAGGAAAAGGGTTATACAAGATGAGTTAATTATTGGTCCTCCTTAGTTTGACCGTTCAATCGACTGGTTTAATAGAAAATTATTTTATATATTTTATCATATTATGTAAAATGACATTGTAATAGACTTCTTGTTGTTTACTATATTTTTCATTGTTGAAAAGAAAATCGATAACCAAACTAAAAGATACATTTAGCACAATTCAAATCCAAATAACTACATATAATATTTAAGTTTCCTAGAAAAGATGGTTGACCAATTTTTGATCATTTTATTGACCAATTTAATGGGATTCAGTCATGGGTTGCATGTTTATATTCATCTACTATTCTACCTTATGGATGATTTTGAATGTATAATTGTTATATATGCATGTTTATGTTATTGAATTTTTTAATTTTTTTTTTTGCGCCTATCCTGAATTTATGAAACTAACACCAAGCGGAACTACCGCACACACTGAAATATTTAATAAAATTTACCCTCAAATAATGGCTTTCCTAAAAATGAATTTTAATGATGCTTTGATTGCTTTCTAATCGCAATGATCAATAAGCAGATAAATCAAACATTAAATCAAAATGTGGAAGAAGGATAAACGCCAAATTAATTAATGACATATCAACATGCACAACTTTTTTATTCATCAATTGTTATATATATCTCAATATTTTGCTACAATTTTTCACTCAAAATTAAAACATGAAGGCTAATAATGTATTGTATCTGTTAGTGGTGGCAGTGCTGCTTTCCACGGCGGCCTCCACCGCCAGCCACCGTAGCAAAGAAGAAGAAGTGCAGATTGAAGCTTATGGCGTCGGACACCGCCACCTCCAAGGCCGCTGTTTGTGCGGCCACCGGGCTATCCTAGGGTTCCTCGGCCGCCGCCGCCTCCGCCACGTCCTCCTCCACGTAGGAGGCCGCCGCCTCCTCCTCGTGTTGTGAGGCCAACACCTGGGCTGCCTAGGCCTCGTCGCCGCCTTGAACAGGCTGACGGACTTGAGTTTCATGTCTGAAATTATTTAATGAATAAGACTCGTGAAATATGTTTGGAATAATTGCTATTTCTGAGTAATAAAGAAAGTAAGAATTGAAATCTATTTTTCTAATTGTTGTAGCTAGTCAGATCAATTAATTGAAATGGAAGTATTAAAAATTGATTTAATCCTTTGCACTCGTAGTGCCCACCTCAATATCCACCTCACTGTTCACCAAATTCTGTTCGAAGAAAAAAATGGAATTCGCAATTTTTTTGCACATTCAAGAACAATTACAACTATATACATATTCTATATATATACCATATCAAACAATGTCAAATTATACCGATTCTAATAGTCCTAGTCATCAAGGGTGGAGACAGGGTTGGGCCAGTCTGGGCCCTGGCCCAGCCCTTTTTTTCAAAAAAAAAAACATTTTTAGTGAGAATTTGTTTTTAAAAAAAGAATTAGTTATAATATGTATTATTTTTTCTTGGATTTTCTATCCGGCCCACCTCATTTTCGTGTATCGGCCCACCCGAGTAAAGCGTCCTGGCTCCGCCCTTGCTAGTCATGTTACGTTTGATGGTTCATTATAATTAAATGAATTTGAGTTATATTTTATTTGAAAATGGTAAATTAGCCAAATTTCTAGGATTTTTAGAATGGGTATAAATTGGCATTAATTGTTAGATATAGTATAGAGAATGAGTATATATAGTTGTTATAGTTCTTAAAGTGTGCAAAAAAATTCAATTCAATTTATTATTTGAACAAAATTTAGTGGGTTGTGAGGTGTTCAATTAGGTGGCGATAAAGTTGTAAGGATATAAATCAAGCTTTAATATTTTGGGGTATTTTTAATTAATACTCCCAGGTGGAGAGGTAATTTATCAAATTTCCCAATTAAAATAGCGTCATCTTTTGTCGAAATAATTTATTCAATTAATGGTGTTAATCGCTGGATTTTGATCAACAACACATGCCTAATTTCAAGATGATTAACATGCCAAAACAGGCAAGGAAAATATGATATTTTATTGATAATAGCGAAATTTGGATGCCTTGATCGGTCATCGGTAGTGAAGTATATATTACAGAGCTTTTAATAATGTGTCAGAAATGTCCTTTTTCTGTCATAAATGAGTACTATTTATATTGGTATAATAAGTGGAGTAGTAATCACTATATCTATCATTTTAGTGGGACACTTGTCATGCTCACATCGTGCATAACTTGCATGACTGACAACCATTAAATAATATTATTTATGTTGTTTTTATACGTCATAGTCAGGTGGCAGAGTTGTCGGCAACTGAGCTTCATCTTCGTAGTCGTCGACTTCCTAGTCTAACTGTTATGGGTCGCCTTTTGGGCTCCTACTCGACACGAATCGGGTAGGACCTCTCGTTCCAGTCGGTCATCTTCTCCTAGTCGACCGTCTTGGTCATGACTTGACTCCTCTGGTCAGGTCACATGTGCTTGTATTCGTCTAGCTCTGTTCGACTATCACCAAATGGAACGTACACGTGTTGCAATGACATTCGAGGCATATATCAAAAAATAATATATCTTTCCTCTATTAGGGATTAATGTCGAAGAAGATGGTTAATTTTCATGCTTCACTACAAATCATATAATAGTTTAAAACCTTTAAATGAACATTGAAGTGAAAAAATTATATATATACATAGTGTCAATTTTATAATACTATAATAAATTTTAAATAATATTTGTATAAATTCAAGTAAAATATTCAAAAAAATGACTCCAATTTTAATGATATAGGTGACAACCTCATCATTATCCCAATTACACGTGACGTGACGACTTCACATATATCTATAGCTAATCAATTTTTCCAGATATAATCTTAAAGGTAAACAATTATATAAAAGATAAAGAATAATCTAAACAATCTACCTATATAATCTAAATAAGTAATATAATTATCAGTTAGTACAATTGATTTGTGGACTATTAATTTGAAAATACATGGTTGCAACAATGCAATTAAGAATTAAAAACTCTTTGACAAGTCAAAACACAAAACGATAGAAGATATTTTTATGGATACTTTTTAGTAATATATATTTTTTCCAACCCAGAGTATCCCCACACCAGTCAGGAGCACAGACCCCACATTTCCTTCGGATTATGGGACATCCGTCCTTCCCAGGAATGATCCTAATCTCTGGGGAAGGAGGTGGAAACCCAACTCCAACACTCCGCGTTAGTCATGAATCGAACCTGAGACCTCAGGGTTGCAAATAATGTAGTTTACGAAAAAGGTTTTTAGAATTTCTAATGAACGATTTGTATGATACTTTTTTAAATTTTAAATTTATTTTTTAGATCTTCTGTAACTATTAGAAAAACCTGAACCAAAATTTTATTTTTTTTACAAATCTCGTGTAACACGAGGGTACTTTTCCTAGTGTACATCTCTTTAATAAGTGTTGATTGGACAAACATATCTAGCATGTGCAATTTTTTCACATGCTTCGCAGTTGAATATCGGTCGGTTGCAAATGTGATTTTTCAAGGAGTTTCACAGTGTTCAAATTCAAAGAGTTCTGCGGTTTTCAAGGAGACATTCAAGGCATTCATCACCGAGTCCATTAATTATTAATCAACGTTATTGTTGTCCAAATCAACGTTAGAGAAGATTGAAGATCAATTCCATCCAAACCCACAAGTTGAATTAAGTTCTTGAAGAAATAATGTTTAATTTGAGATCAAATTGTTTAACCTTCGAATTAACGTTATTTATAATCAAATTCAACCTCGGAGGAGATCAAGTCAGTGAATCCACCTTCGAAATTTCACATATCATTATTGAAGAGAAGAATTATAGAAGAATTCTAGAAATTGTAACCATATTTACTTCTTTTGATTTATAATATTCAATTTGTATTACTTTATTTTGTTTGTTAATTCAAGATACGAAATTTGTGTTACATTTACTTTTTCATCAAGTAAATATATTTAAATTTGTGGTCAAAATTTGGTTCAAATCCAATTCAAACCCACCTCCCAACATCTCTTGTAAGTTGTATCCGAAGGTGCTAAGACCCGCCTGACATGTACAAACAAAAATATTTAATAAAATTTCCCCTCTAATAATAGCTTTCCTGAAAATGAGTCTTCATTAGCATGATCCTTTCTACTCACAATGCTCAAAATTAAATCAATATATATCAAAATGAGGGGTAATTTATAAGGATAAGCATCACATTAAATTCAAGATCAACATGTAGAACTTTTATTCTTGTTATTTATATCTCTCAATATTCACAACATTTTTCTTAACTCAAAAAACATGTTAAGACTAATTACATTGTATCTACTAGTGGTGGTGGTGGTTTCCACCGCCACCTCCACGGCCAGCTACATTAGCCGGCCACTTACCGGAAAAGAAGAAGTTCAGCCTCACAGCTTTCGGACGCGGCGGAGCCCACCGCCTCCAAGGCCACTGTTCATGAGGCCCCCGCCACCGCCGCCGCCACCTCCAAGGCCTCCGAAAAAGAAGTCTCCTCCACCTCCTCGGCCCCGCCTTGAAGAGGCGGATGAGTTACTTGAAGTCTCTGTCTGAAATTCATTTTATTTCCATTATCTACATGTAGGTCAGAGAATAATAAACCTTAATCACTATTTCAAAAGTAATAAAGAAACTTGAATTGAAACCTTGTTTTTAATTTTTATTGTTTTTGTAATTGTTGTTGTCAGATCATATGAAAACGTAATCTTTTCGTTAAAAAGATTTACTTAACAATGGTCGGTCGGGATATTCTGTTTCAAAATGGCCGGTTGTTTTTATATTCAGGGTGTAGTCAGTCGGCTCAGCTACCACACCGATCTTGTAGATACTAGTGTAGTATCTGTTAGTCCAAGTGGCTACGATAATCTAGAGGGGGGGTGAATAGATTATGCCGATTTTTCGCAAATCACCCTCTTTTTCGAATCAACAAGTAAATGACAAGAATGTAAATGCGGAAATTAAACAACACTCGTTGATTTAAAGAGGTTCAATCCACCTAGGGCCTAATCCTCTATTTATAAGGAAGTCTTCACCAACATAGGCTCCCAACATAGGCTCCTCTATCTTCACTTTTATCTACAAAAAGAAGATCACAAGATGTAGAAATATTGTACAAAAATCAAAAGTAAATCTTGCTGTCAAGAATTTCAAACAGCATAATTTTGCTGTCACAAAATAGCATAGGGCGACCGGTTGCCCTGTTGAAGATTTCGACCGTTTGAAAAAATAGTGCGATCCAGTGCAGTGTCGTCGGGGGTCGGCCAGGTCGTCGGGGGTGCGACCCAGGTCGCCCCTAAGGTCGACAGGTCGACCTCACCCTTGACCGGTCCCCTCCTTCTTTTTTTCACAAAATTTGTTTTTGCTTTCATTCTGTTTCATTTTTTCAACTCTTGGTGCCGGTCGACGTATAGGGCGACGTCGACCGACTCTCCAATTTGAAATGTTGTCCGATTTTTGTCAAAAATAAACTTCAAGAAATACTCAAAAAATTAGTAAAAACATTTTAAATCAATTGGGAGTATTTGGACAACATTTACAAACATTGTTTTGGTGTAAAAACCAATATAAACAAAATCATAAAAAGTGTTGTCCAATTTTAATCAAATTAAAAACTTTAAGAAATACTCCAAAAAATTAGTACAAACATTTTAAATCATTTAGGAGTATTTGGACAACATATAAAAACATTGTTTTGGTATAAAAACTCATTTAAACAAAATCATCAAAATCTTGATAAAAACATATATCTAACAAACTCCCCCTTTTTGATGATTACAAACCAAAACAATTTTAGAAAGTCGATTTTAAAACAAAACAAATTTTCCGGTCTAAAACAACAATCCATTACAAGCAAGATTTATCATTAGTACAACACCCAAGAGTAGGAGCAAAGATTTTTCAAAATCATTTAAGCACAAGCTCCCCTATCAACATGCATAGCAGGAGTAAATATAGAAGCAACAACTAAAAGCTAAAAGCTTAACTTTTACAAAATAAGCTTGAATTATATGAGCTTAAAAGCTCCCCCTGTCACAGGACATCATTAGTCAAGCATAAAAGTCCACAATATATCAAATGGACTAAACAATATTCGACTTATGGCTTTTAAGAGCCCTAGCTTATAGCTTTTCTTGCGATCTTATTTTCACTTCTTTGAGCGTATGAGCGTTTTTCCTGTTTCTCCCCCTTTGGAATCATCAAAAAGAATGTTAGCACGATAAAAACATCATATATTCAAATCAAAATGCGCAAATTTATCGATTTATCGAGCTTTTTGAAAATTGAAGCTTAAATTCCAAATAAAAGGGAAACGTTGATCAATTGACTTGCAAAAGCTCATTTGATTGATAAAACATGATCTCTATAAACTTATAAGACTTTTCAAATCGAGAGAATCATGTAGGTGATGAATTTTTCATTGAAACATTTTGTCGAACACTTGGCGTGTGTCGAATAAAACTAGAAGAATATAACACCTTTGCGATTCGTTTAAGCCAAAAATTTTCATCACCAATTGCAATACAACAATATTCATCCAACAACAATCATCATATACGACATACTAATACAATAATTTCATCAAAATAACAAGATACAAGCACATTCTCAAGGGTTCAACCCAATTGAGATTAAAAAGAGAAATTCTTACCATTTGATCGGAGAGGATGAGCAACAATGATGATAATCGAGCCTAATGAAGTCCAAAATGTAAAATTTATGCACAAAAACAAATTTGAAGTGAAATTTGTGTGCAAAATGCGAAGGGGACGAAAAATAGACAAAATGAGCCAAAATGGTCAAATCGAAAAACATAAACGATTTAAACCATAAAATGGTGTGGGGCGACCGGTTGGGGGGGTGGGCGACCGGTCGACGTCATGGGAGACCGGTCGGCCTTCCCCCAATCACCCCAGTGTTCTTCTGTTTTTCCAAAATCCGAAGATTTTTAACCAAAAATCCGATTTTTCGCCCCTAAGTTTTAAAACGTGCAAAAATGCAATTATAGACCTCATTCAATATGCATTATGCCTAACCGAGCTCGTATAACGCAAAAGTCTCGGAAGATAGTGGTTTTGTAAAAATGTCCGCTAATTGATCTTGAGATGGTACAAAAGATATCTCAATTTTTCGTTTTGAAACACAATCCCTTAGAAAATGATGTCGAATCTCAATATGTTTAGTGCGGTTATGATGAATCGGGTTTTGAGCAATGTTTATAGCGGATATATTATCACAAAAGATAGGAACACTTTCAAAAGAACATTTATAATCCGCTAAGGTTTGTTTCATCCAAAGAAGTTGTGTACAACAAAATCTTTGCGGAAATATATTCGGCCGGCCGTTGAAAGTGAAACACAATTTTATTTCTTTGAAAACCAAGAAACTAGGCAATCACCTAGAAATTGACATGATCCAGGAAGTACTTTTCGATCATCAATATTTCCCGCATAATCAGAATCACTATAACCTTTAAGAAAAATTTTCATTCTTTGGATAGAATAAACCATATTGAATAGTGCCTTTCAAATATCGAAAAATCCTTTTAATGGCACTCATGTGAGATTCTTTGGGATTGCTTTGAAAACGAGCACATAGGCATACGGCATGAAGAATATCCGGTCTACTTGCGGTTAAATAAAGTAAACTACCAATCATACCTCGATATTTGGATTCATCAACCGACTTGCCTTTTTCATCTTTGTCAATCTTGACGCGTTTGTTGCCATTGGGGTAGAGACGGTTCTTCCTTCTTCAATGCCAAATTTCTTCAAAAGCTCTTTTGTATATTTTGATTGAGAAATATAAATTCTTTCTTGGCATTGCTTAATTTGAAGTCAAGGAAGAAGTTGAGTTCCCTATCATGCTCATTTCAAATTCACCTTGCATTAACTTAGAAAATTTCTTGCACAAGGATTCATTAGTAACACCAAAAATAATATCATCAACATAAATTTGCACTAATAATCAATATTGCCCTTTTTCAAAAACAAAGAGAGTAGTATCAACTTTAGCTCTTGTAAAACCATTTTGCAAAAGAAAAGAGCTAAGTCTATCATACCATGCACGGGGTGCTTGTTTCAAACCATACAAGGTCTTTTTAAGTCTATAAACATCATTAGGCCTAGAAAAATTTTCAAACCCCGGAGGTTGTTTTACATAGACTTCTTCTTGAATAATACCATTTAAAAATGCGGATTTTACATCCATTTGGTAAAACTTGAAATTTTTAAAACAAGAATAGGCAAGTAAAATACAAATAGCTTCTAAACGTCTTTCAGGTGCAAATGTTTCATCATAATCAATACCTTCTTCTTGACAATAACCTTGAGCTACTAACCTCGCTTTGTTTGAACAATATTGCCTTGGTCATCGAGCTTGTTCGAAATACCCATTTTGTACCAATAATGGTTTGAGATGGAGGACAAGGTACTAATTCCCATACATCATTCCTTTCAAATTGATTCAACTCCTCTTGCATTTCTAAAATCCAATCCTCATCTTCAATAGTTTCCTTAGCATTTTTAGGCTCTTTTTGAGATATAAGAGCTTTCTCGGCAAATTTTCCTCGAGTCATTACTTTATCAAGGGGATCACCAATAATAAGATCTTTTGGGTGATCTCCCTTAAATTTCAATGCTACGGGAAGATTCGAAGTATCACCTTTATCTTTTTGAGGAACATTTGAGCTTGAAGGTTGATCATTTTGAGTTTCATCTTGAACAATGGGTTCAACAATATCCTCTTCATCACTTTCATCATTGGGTATCCTTTCAACACCCGAAGCTTCATTGAATTTGACATGGATGGATTCTTCAACAACCCCACTAGTCTTATTGTAAACCCGATATACTTTGCTCTTGATTGAATACCCCATAAATATTCCTTCATCGGCCATAGGATCAAGTTTGTCTAATTGATCCTTAGTATTCAAAATAAAACATTTACATCCAAATATTTTGAAATAACTAATATTTGGAGTTCTTCCTTTCCAAAGCTCATATGGAGTTTTATTCATTTTAGGACGAATATAAACTCGATTAATGACATAGCAAGCGGTACTTACGCTTCGCCCAAAAATATTTTGGAAGTGAAAATTCATTGAGCATGGACCGACTCATTTCTTGAAGTGTCTGATTCTTCCTTTCGGCTACTCTATTTTGTTGAGGTGTCCTTGGAGCCGAAAAATTATGACTATATTCCTTGGTTTCACAAAAGACTCTAAATTCGCTGTCAAATTCTCCACCTCGATCACTTCGAATAGACTTAATAGTATCTTCCTTTTCATTTTCAATAAGTCTACACAACTTAACAAACTCATTAACGGCATCGCTTTTATTTGTAAGAAATAGAGCCAAAGTATATCTAGAATAATCATCGACTATAACAAAAGTGTAATGTTTTTCACTTAGACTTGCCGTACCAATATCCCCATACAAATCAAGATGAAGCATTTGTAGGGGTTTGGTAGTGGAAATTTCATTTTTGGGCTTAAAACTACTCTTAACTAATTTGTTCTTTTGACAAGTGTCACATAAGCCAAGATTTTCAAAATTCAATTTGGGTAGTCCTTTTACATGTTGGTTTTTGTAAATAGTTTGCAAATTTTTGTATCCAACATGCCCAAGTCGCCTATGCCATAAACTAGTTAAATCATTATTGGCGACAAGACAAGAAACATTTTGACTAACCAAATCACTTGTACAAATTTTGTAAAGATTGCCTTTTCTAATTGCTTCAAAAAAAATTTATCATTTTTGGAAATAAGGCATTTTTCTTTATTCAAAACAACATTATAATTTGAATCACAAAGTTGGCTAACACTTATCAAATTGAACTTAAGTCCTTCTACTAAAAGAACATTACTAAGAGAGAAAGAAGAGTTACCAATTTCTCCATTTCCAAGAATTCTTCCTTTGCCATTGCCGAACATGACCATACCCTCTTCTTGGAGCTTGATGTTGGAAAAAAGTTCTTTCTTTCCGGTCATATGGCGTGAACATCCGCTGTCCACGAGCCATTTTGAATCTTCCATTGTTGTTATAGCCCCTATAACCTACAAAGGAATTATTTTTAGGTACCCTATAATTTTGGGGTCCATGGGGGTTAGCCTTGAGACCTTTAGGTCTCCAATAATAGCTAAAATTATTCTTCAATTTACAATTGCTAGCATAGTGTCCATTCTTACCACAGTAAAAAACAAGTAATAATACGAGGACTACTAGCACGTACAAAGGTTGGACCTTGGTCTTTTTTCTTAAAAGCATTTTGAAAAGGTTTGTAACCAAGTCCTAATTTATAATGCTCACCTCTTTGTGCATATAAAATTTTTGTGACTTTATCCGTACTTAAATTGAATCGATGCACATCTTTTTTCAAATTTTCAATATCATTTGTGAGCGTTTGTTTTTCGGTTTCAAGAGTACGGACCATAGTAAGAGTAATAGCATGAGCCTTATCAAGAGAGTCATAAGAAGTAAATAATTTATCTTTTTCTAGTTTAAGCTCTTTATGCTCCTTTTTCAAATTCTTGTATTTAACAATCAAATTTTGAAACTCATTTTCAATTCATCAAAATCACATTGTAATTCATCAACTAGGGAAGAAGATGAAGCATTAGAACGCACTCGGTATTTTCATCGTCTATGGCCATAAGACCATGTTCGGATTCTCCTTCCTCGTCGGTTGTTTCAAGTAATTCATCCCAAGTTTTGACGTCCGCATTTAACGCCTTCTTTTTCGGAAAAGGTTTTTCTTCTATTGTTCCTCTTCCGTTAATTTTGGGCAATTGGCTATGTAGTGCCCGAATTTTCCGCATTTGAAACAAGAATTGTCTCTAGGCTTTCTTGTTTTATTTTTGTTTACAAATTTTGCAAATTTTCTAACAAGAGCCGTCATTTCTTCATCATCCTCATCACTAGCATAATAGATATTATTAGAAGAAGATGCTTAAACCTTTAATAATATTTTGCGTGCCGGTTTAGAGGTGGATGGTTGAGAATTTTTCCTCTCCTTGAGATATACTTCATAAATAAGGAGGTTCCCAATGAGCTCATCAAACTTGAGTGTCTCAAGATTTTGAGCTTCCGTGATTGCCGTCACCTTTTCGGACCATGAGGGAAGGGAATTTAAGACTTTGGTCACCTTATCTTCTTCGGAGATGACCTTTCCAAGAGCCACAAGAGGATTGACAATGTTGTCAAGCCTTTCCACCATTTTTGATATGTTTTCACCATCATGCATATTGAAATTTTCAAAGTCTTTCACAAACATTGTTTTTCTTGCTTGCTTCACTTTCTTTGTGCCCTCATAGATGGTTTCTAATTTTCCCAAACTTCATGTGCCGACCGTATGCCTCTTATGTGATTATATTCGGTGGCGGTAAGAAAGCAATGTAAAATGTTTAAGGCTTACCGTTTAAAGAGAAAACCTTCTTGTCATTTTCATCGTATTCTTGAACGGCTTGGGAGTCGTGGTACCATCCTCCAATTTTGTTGTTGGTTGAGCAACTCCTTCAATGACCACATTCCAAATTTCAAACCGCACCTTGTAGAAAGCACTCCATGCGATCTTTCCAAAATGCGTAGTTGTTGGCGTCGAATAGTGGTGGCTTATTGGTGGAGGCGCCGGTGGTGAGATAAGCTTCATTCGTAGCCATGAATCTTTCCTCTTTACTCGAAACGAGCTAGCCAAAGAGTTTGGCTCACGATACCACTTGTTAGTCCAAGTGGCTACGATAATCTAGAGGGGGTGAATAGATTATGCCGATTTTTCGCAAATCACCCTCTTTTTCGAATCAACAAGTAAATGACAAGAATGTAAATGCGGAAATTAAACAACACTCGTTGATTTAAAGAGGTTCAACCCACCTAGGGCCTAATCCTCTATTTATAGGGAAGTCTTCACCAACATAGGCTCCCAACATAGGCTCTCTATCTTCACTTTTGTCTACAAAAGAAGATCACAAGATGTAGAAATATTGTACAAAAATCAAAAGTAAATCTTTTTGTCAAGAATTTCAAATGAAAGACATAATTTTTTGTCACAAAATAGCATAGGGCGACGGTTTGCCCTGTTAAAGATTTCGACCATTTGAAAAAATAGTGCGATCCCAGTACAAGTCGTCGGGGGTCGGCCGAGGTGCGACGTCGCCTAGGGTGCGGCCAGTCGGTCGACCTCACCTTGACCGGTCCCCTCCTTCTTTTTTCACAAAATTTGTTTCTGTTTAGATTCTGTTTCATTTTTCAACTCTTCAAGTACCGGTCGACGATAGGCGACGATCGACCTCCAATTTGAAATATTGTCCGATTTTTGTCAAAAATAAACTTCAAGAAATACTCCAAAAAATTAGTAAAAATATTTTAAATCAATTGGGAGTATTTAGACAACATTTACAAATATTGTTTTGGTGTAAAAACCAATATAAACAAAATCATCAAAAGTGTTGTCCAATTTTAATCAAATTAAAAACTCTAAGAAATACTCCAAAAATTAGCACAAACATTTTAAATCATTTAGGAGTATTTGGACAACATATAAAAACATTGTTTTGGTATAAAAACTCATTTAAACAAAATCATCAAAATCTTGATAAAAACATTTATCTAACAGTATCTATAGTAGATCTGCACACAATACATACCGAACTGTGTGAATTTGCATATATCGTTACACATTTATAATAAATTTACGGTTATTATACACCTGGTGTACTTCTCCAAGTGTATCATGGAATAAATCATTTTCTTGCATTCAGAATTTATCTAAATACCCTAAGTAATTCTAAAATCGGAAACTCAATTTTAAATAAAGGTCACAAAAGTAACATATAGCATGGGGTAAGTTCAAGAATGACCTTTTTTCATGTTTCAGTTACAACTATGGCCTTCCTTATTAAAAGGATTCAAATATGCACTGAAGTTCCCATTATACCCTTTATAACAAATAAGGAAATAAATGATTAAATTCGCTCCATTTTCTGAGAATAGGAACACTTTCAAGATTCAGAACTTTGTTTCATTTGTGGCATTGTTACACCTACTTAGATCCAGTCTCCATACGGAGGTTTTAAAAAGATCATGTCAGGTTTCCAGCCGATAAACTTAATAGGTTATATAATTAAAAGAAGTTCGATTATGTATTATCAGTTCCAAACTAAGGTTTACAGGTGAAAATGAAAATAGTCCATTACGACCATACCAGGCCCAACATGCTTCGAAAAATTAATAAATCCCTTAAAATTCATACCTTTATTGATCAAACAAAGCACCAGGGTTTAGTGGTTCGCAACGCCACCCGATCGGAAAATTACTCGCCCCGGATCGTTTGACAAACGACTCTCTTTGTTAAACCTCACCCTCGGGGGAAGATGATCCGCAAGTTATTCGACTCCTTTAAAACCGCTCAACACAACATTAGTTCGTTTCCCCTACTCCAGGCGTAAAAGTAATTCTTCAAAGGGATGAATCAATAGTACATTATGAACACATGTTGAACAAACAACCTTTATTTTATTAAGAACTTAAAGAAAAATTTATTACATCAGTAATCTCCTTTTGGGAGGAGAAAACTTGTTTAGCCTCTCATAAAAGCTATCACACTCTTGTACATAAAATTAAAAACTAGAATCGAAAACCGAAAACACTCGGAAATTCTAAACTCACGATAGAAATATTTTACAAAGAAAGTTTATTGTTAGTTAGAAGACTAAGGGAAATGTTCGATGCCTTTAGCCTTCTTGCAGATCTTGACATTTATAGAGGTAGAAGACCTATATGTTCGTATTATTGCCCCTAAGTGGAGGTCTCTTTCATCCTTGAATTATTGCTCCACTTGCAGCAATTAGTTGGCATCCAACTCATCTTCACATGGGTTGGGCCTCCTCTTATGCAGTATCCAAGTTTTTATGAAAACTTCCAAATCATGCCGACTCGTCCTTCGTCTTTTAGTAACTTGGACGACATCTTTCATGGACCCACTTTTCGTCTTTTTCTGAGTGGGTTGTTACCTGTCTGGAGTCACATGTCTCCACTGACTTTGTTGGGGAATCTACGTTTTTGGTGGTCCCCGAAACTTTGTATACTTACGTGACTTTTCTTCTCCGTCAAGGGTCTTCTCGATCGACTTTTGGTAGGAATCCTTTGCCAAATTTTGGTTCATACAGTTTTGACATTCGGGATAGACCGAAGTTCCCAATGGCCTATGTGAGCCATATTGCAATATTTCCGTGAGTTTCTTTATTCCCGGTAGCTTGTTTTCCCACGAAGATTTCTTTTCTTTTGAATAGGTCTTCTACGAATCTTGTAGTTTTTCATGTCATAGTATTCAACAAGAATGATCCGTTTTTGAATTTTGATAAAACTTGAACGGGAACTTGACTTTGTCCATCTCGGTGAGACGGACCCACAATCCCCACGCCCTTCTTGTTGTAATTTGATCTTGATGAAGGTCATGGCCAATTGTACTTCTTCTGAATTAGCCTCCTTAATATTTTTGAAGGCTCTTTCATCTGGTCGTCGAAGCCTGATGTAATGGAAGGCTTCATGTCCACCTTTTCCGACGAGCTCTGTTCTTTGCACTTATGAAATACAACTCCAATGTATCCCTCGTTTTAGGTTGTTATTGTTGGACCAGCACTCGTACATTGCTTCCTGGATCCATTTTGGTAATTTTGTGATCTCCGGGAAGCCTGGTGAAGTAGTATAGATCGAGGCCAAAGCCCCAAACTCGTACCACCTCTTCACTTCTTGGCAGTGGAATTTGGTAACATCCAAACCTCTTGGATAATTTCGAGAAATATCGATCTTTATTTTTTCTGGAAATATCGATTAGAATGTCATCGATATACACGAACATGAAACTGAAATAATCTTTGAAGAGATTATCCATCTTCCTTTGATATATACGGGGTGCGTTAGCCAATCCCATAGGAATCACGTTCCAAATATTGTGTCTCTTGTGGTGTAGAGAAAGCTGAACTTCTTGCTTTCTTCATCCATCTTAATCTGGTAGAATCAGGATTTGCAATCGAATTTTGAGAATATCTTGGCACCTTTGATACGATTAACCGGATGTTCTCTCGCTTGGGATATAGTATCCGTCGAACTCCAAAATGTTATTAATTCCTTGTAATTAATAACAAGTCTTCGCTTTCCTCTTTTGATTTCTCCATGGTTTCGACTAAGAATCGATCATTGTATGGAGAAACTCTGGTGAAATTAACTTAAGGTCAAGATGTTCCTTAAGTATCTTCTCGCATATCCTCACGATCCTCCGGTTCATAAGGATTGGTTTGAATCTTACAAACTCGTACTCCTTTCCAGGTTTAACCTTTAAGGATGCTTTGAGCTCATTCTTGTCCCATCATGCCAAAGGATCTTCGTTATAATTCCTTTGGATCTTCTTCTTGATATCCTCGAGTGATATTACTTCCTCTATGGTAACGTCACTCTGTGGATTCTCCATTAGACTCATCCATAAGTCGCAATGGCTTCGAGTGACTCGTTCTTCTCCTTGTACTCGAATGAATACAAGTTATTTCCCATATCTTCGATCTTCGAATGGAACCAAATTGTCTACATAGGATAATAAAGCTTCACCAAATTTCCTTCGATCGCCATTTTTGGATTGCGAAGTTTGGCTTCATCACCACGCTTGCTGCGAAAAGTAATAGGCATTTTTACGTAAAATGCTTCCGCGATCTTTGGACAATAAACTTATGATCACATAATGTTGTGAAAATAAGTCTTATTGTCTCGTTCTCTGTGTAAATCGCTTGAATGTTTGTAGGAAGTTGTTTCCTAGCAAAACATCGCACTTGTATCATGGAAATAGATTGGTGGCGTTTTCACCTTGTACCATGGGTTACCGCTGCGCCTCCGATCATGATTTCGCTTGTTTAATTCCCTGTAAGGATAAGGATAAGAATCCTTTTAGAGAAATCTCTTCCTTGCAATAGTGGTAAATCTTCTCCAATTTCTTTAGGAAAAACATCCGCTTTGCAAGTACATATTCCTAAGGCACTGAATCAATATAGGCGGCGAAATATTCGCCTTGTATTGACATATAACATTCCGATAGAAATGTATATGGAGAATGGACTAGTGGTCATCGATCAGTATCTTTTATCGCCCATTGTGAACTCCATTCCGTCTTGTAATCTTTCCCGAGGTTTGTGATCCTCAAGAAAATTAATTCCCAGTATTAATTGTTCAGGATCTTCCCCGCAACTCTGTGATAGTAAGCTCCATTTCACCTATCTTCGGCTTCCTTGATATCGTCCAACTATTGGTTGTTGGAGATAATATAGAACATCACAAGGAAAAATATTATCCTTTTGAGTGATGTCGAATATTACTTCCACTTCTCGCCATCCTTACGGACATTTCGGCTCTCTGTTTGTTTTGAAAACATCTAGAATGCGTTGAAGCGTACTTGGTCTCCTTTCTTCCCAACAATGCTACTCGTCATTTCGTCTGTTGGAAAGACATCCTTCTCGCTCAACTCTAAGACTTCGACTTTTGTTGAAGACTGGTTGATCTTGTATTTTCATATCGATCTCCTTGATAGTTGGAGACTCAATAATCTCGGTAAAACCACCTGGCAAAGTCCTCGAAAATCCTTGGAACTTCAATAAATTCCTTTCTCAAGAATACTTCTGAATGATGTGTATTCGAGAGAGCATATGATATCTTGTATGTGATCGAGTAGGGTCTGTTCCCTTCTTTCATCAATTCGACTCTTTTGAAATTTTGATGAAGAATTAGGACTCTATTGAAATCTCGATCTCCCAAATTGTATGCAATTCTAGGATAGACATTAAATGCCAATTTTTCAGAATCGCTCCAAGGCATGAATCCTTGAGGTTTGAGATGCGCTTGTCAAAGATAGCCGATTGAGTGGCGAATCTATTCCTTCTTTGAATGTTGCTTTAATAATGACTCTTATAGCTCGATATGAATCCATGAGAGTGTATTTGCAACTTCTCTTTTAACTCGCTTTGATCTCTGTATTTCTCTAATAGGGACCAAGCGCATCTCGATCGGGTTCGGTAAACTCTATTGGAATGGCAAATTCTCGGTTGTTACCCTGTGGATAATTTGGTGTTTTTGCATTTAAACCCAATCTTATCCAATGCTTTTTCCATAGCTCCAATTGTAAATCCCTCATGACTTGAAGCTTTGGATCTTCCTTCATGATTCTCATAAGAGTTTTATGAGAAACCGTCGTGTGAGAGAGGAATCGACATATCCTCCCCTCTGTCTGTGAAGAATTTCTTCTTCACTTTGATTAGCATTTGAGTCACTTCCATCGTCGAGAATAGATTTCTTCTTCATAGATGCTTTTCGAGGGTATATCCTCAAATTGATACACTTGTATAAGATCTTGATAGTAGACGACTTCCTCAATTTAAGTGTAGCTTGAGGCCTATCGACTCCTCATTTCGGTTGTGCGGACAATCGGTTGAGATATGTCCTCTTGCTCGCATGTCCATCAATTCTGATCTTTGAAACTTTCATTAGCTCGTGTGAGCACGCTGAAAGTTCTTCTCCTGGATTTCTGCTTTGGTACTTGCTTGATTAGAACACGATGATGAGGCTCTACTCTGCTTGGTGCTAGTCTTTGCCTCGATTTATAACCCGGCCTTTTGTTTTGAAGACTGTTTCTTTTCTTTGCCGTTGCTTCCTCGGCGGTATGGATGGGCTTGTCCTTCTTCTTGCGCGCTTGGTTGACCTCCCACAATTGTTGGGATGTCATTATCCACGCAACATAGAGGCGCTTTGTTAATTCCTCTTAATCTCTTGTAATTCTGACAGGAGCTGCTTGGTAGCACCATTCGGATAACTTGGCCTTTAGGAAAGACATTTTTAAAGCACGGTTTCTACTTGGCTCCATCTTTGTATTCCCCGATAAGCATTTCTCTCCAGGGACTCGAAATCTTGGCAAAGAATAGTTGTGCATCTTCCTTTTCTTCAATCTTAGATTTCCACCGGTATTCGGTGAACAACTTGATATATTCGTCAATATGACAAATATCATATAACTCAAGGCTATAGAGGGCTTGTTTATATCTCTTTCTTTTTTCATCCTCTAATCCCTCAAAATAACCTGTGCCGATGAACTAGATTTTGAATAGTTTTGCCATACCATCGACAATTCCTTTAAGTGATTCTCCTAATGTGACCGAACTTTTTGTACTAGCATTGGTCATATCCCAGGCAATCTTCACCGATCCTTCAAGACTCATTTCTAGGAGTAGAATGAATGAATCCTTTGTAAGATCGAGGGTTCCTGCTGAAATTATCATAGCTGAAGCCCATTCATCAATGAGAACTTATCTATTTTCAAAATCTGGGATGTCCAAATTTAACATCAACCCATATGGATGTATTGGGTCAAGGTGAGATCTTCCATAAGGCGTCTGATAAACATTCGGCCTTCCAGTAGGTTGTCTAGTTCCCGCAAGAGGGTTTCAACCTCCGTCCTCGAAAGTGGATCACTCCCAGTCGTGAAATCCCCAGCGTGTGGCATCCTCTCATCCCGAGCTCCATGATTCAAACCCGTACTTTCTTCGACGTTAGGATTAACTGGTGGTGGTGGTGGTGGAATTGCTCTACCTTGTGGGTCATAGGTAACCAAAGCTGATCCATCACCTGCGTTCATCTTTAAATCTACAATACCTAATCCCGCGAAGGATTCTGCCACGTCATGTAGATCTTTAAGATTCATCTTTTCCATATCCATCTTTTTTAATTTTTGATGGATTTTCCTTTGATTAGAGCAATGAGCTTCTCATCATCTGTCATCTTTCGTATAACGGTTGGTTTCCCTTTTTAGTGTAAATAGGTACCGCCTTGCCGAAATCTATCGCTTCTTTCTCTCTGGAAGAACTCGGCCCGTCCTCCAAGTTCTTGACTCGTTTCGAATATCATGAAGGAGTTCAAGAGTTTCTTCGATATTTCACCATCGTCTCCATCCAGTTCTGGATTTGATGAACTTGTCCGTAGATGAATATGGCGGTTGCCATAATTCGCATCGTCTACGGACTTCTCTAAGATCTTCGGAGAACTTAGATTTGTGCGGAAGTATCTCGTTCCACTCCGGTACTCCATCAGGAATCATTGTTCTCGATGGGAATTTTCATGAACCGTTTCTTGAAGGTTCATCAAGTGAATATATAGGTCCAGTTAAGCATCCAAAATCGCATAATATTGCGCTGCATTTTGCATTGCGCTTAAGGTTTCCTCGTCGGCTCGCCTGTTTCTTTTTTTCTTCATGTTGGTATTCCCAATATGAAACCTGGTCAAAGGTGTTCTTGTGCATACATCGTCAATATTTGACGATATATCTGTAAGGGGTATATCTCGGACATCGGTCCCAGGATCCATAATCTCGGAGTAATTTTTCTCACCAATTGTTAATTACATAAATATAATAAATTTAACTAAAAGTTCTTAATAAACCTAAGCTCGATACCATTTTTTATGCCCTTAAAACCTTTAAAAACCATTAATTTACCTTTAATTCAATATAAGGGGTATTTTGGGGTTTTATCAAAAAAGAATGCTATTTTTGATCATTTTGAATAAGTAAAGCTAAAGTTGTATACGTGTTTTAAATTTGGGCCATTCTTGATACTTTCCCATATAGCATCATATAAACTATTATTATCCACCTTCAACCAAACATGTCATAAATGAACACACATATATGATATCTACAACCCAAACCCAATCCATTAAACACCCAACTAATTATTAGGCCTTATTATATCCATTGGATAAGGCCTTAATATTTTGTAGGAATTAATCCAGTCCATTACAAATGCAAATGCAACAAAATGTAGCCAAAATATATAATTTCAAATTGATTAACATTAAACACAAGCATAATATAAGTATGTTAAATATCATATTTCGTGGAAACAATATTATATTATCTCAAGTTTCATTTTTCCTACTTGTCTAACTATCAGTTTGCACTTTTACCCAAAGTCCACGATGGAGTTGATCTCCTTCAAGTTTGTTGTACGTTTAAAAGTTAATTCTTTTTCTAGATGTATAGTTTCAATGTGGTAAAGCAAATTTGTGACTTAAAATCTACTGTGACCATCATAAAAGAACACAAATAATTATTAGTATATATAATTATTATGTTGCTTCAAACCTAATTAAACCAAATTCAGCCCATCAAACAACCTTTTCAGTTTCTACTTTGCTTGGACAACAACGCAACATCCTATCTCTCGATGATGCACAATTAGTAGATGAGTTAGCCCACCTAATTCCTTCTCAACACATTTAATTTATTTCCAAGAACATTTTTTTTTTCATTTTCCACACTTATTTACTAAATAAAAGGGGATACATCGTAGTTTGCAGGCTAGTACGTCCCAAAGGGGGTTTATCCGTCTGTCTTTCGAAGAGTAGCGGGCTGCGAGTTCCCGTCATCAAAAAAAAAAAAAAAAGGGATACATTCATCTATACATCTGATTTTGGGATCATTGCAGAAACTACCCCCGAGGTTTGGAATAATTACACAAAAGAAAAAACAGTGAAGTTTCAAAACTACAAAAATTACCCCTCATGTTTGATTTTTGCCTTAATACTAAGGGGTTAATTGTAATATTTCTATAAATGTCAAGAGATTTTTTGAATTTTTTTCTTTATGAAGTGGGAAATATAAGACCGAACCAGATCACTACAAGAAAAAGCCAGTTTACCTACATAAAATTTTGTAGATAAGTGTGAAGAAAATTGTAAAGTGTATGTAAAATCATTGTAGGTAAAATATTCACCTACAAAATCTATAAATGTTGGTAATACCTACAGAGAATCATTGCAAATTGAAAAACATTTGGTATAATTTGGGGGAAAATAATATTTTTTTATTCTGTAGGTATTCGGTAGGTAATTGCAAAATATAGTGACAAAATTATTTTTGTCGGTAAATTCTGTGTGTAAACTGAAATTTTCTTATAGTGAGACCTCAAGGGCTTTTTTTTTTTGTAATTTTAAAACTTCTCTGGATTTTCTTATAAATACCTCAAACCTCGGGGATCATTTTTATAATTATCCCACTTAGTTATGTAGACTCGTCATGATGATGTCTTAAGTCAAACGGCATGTTTTTCCTTTAGTCTCGATGGCTTTATTTGTGTGTGTGTGTATTTATGTCTTTTGCACTACTTGTTCACTTGCTATAGACTATATAGTTCCAACAACCATCCCCCAAGACTAGGGTAGAGTCGTAACGCAATATTGAAATGTCACCTTTCCTTGATATTGAAATACATGGTTAAATTTGGAAATATTTCCTTATTTTTCTCCATATTCATCAATTGCAAACTCATTCTCCTTCAACCCCCAATTCTTGGAATTATCCTTTGATTCTTTCAATTCTATATCCCCAAATAATTCTAATCATATCCCTCTATCTATCTATTTATATATATCCTCACCAAGTAGTGACAATTAATTCTGTACAAACTACTCTCAATAACACAATGTCTTCATATCTATTAATTCTTGCCTTGTTAGTTTTATTTGTTTCCCCACATGTTTCCACTTCAAGGACCTTACTCGACCGCCACGACGCAAAAATGGGCTTCCGAGTCGCGCTTAACCACGTCGATTCGGGCGGAAACTTCACCAAACTCGAGCTCTTGCAACGCGCAATGAAACGGGGGAAGAAGAGGATGCATAGGCTCTATGCAATGGCCTTGGCTAAATCAGATCCCAGCATCGAGTCCCCAATCCATGCTGGCAATGGTGAGTTTCTAATGGAATTGGCTATTGGCACTCCACCATCATCGTATTCTGCAATTCTAGATACCGGCAGCGACCTCATCTGGACTCAATGCAAACCCTGCAAGCAGTGTTTCAATCAGAAAACACCAATATTTGATCCGAAAAAGTCTTCTTCATTCTCCAAGCTCCCATGTGCGAGCGATCTATGCACTGCGCTTCCCTTGTCGTCGTGCAGTGTGGGCAACTGCGAGTATTTGTACACGTACGGTGATTATTCTTCGACTCAGGGCATTATGGCGACCGAAACGTTTACTTTTGGCGACGTTTCGGTCCCAAAGGTTGGGTTTGGGTGTGGGCTGGATAATGAAGGTGGCGGGTTCAATCAGGGTGGTGGGCTCGTCGGCCTGGGCCGCGGACCGTTGTCGTTGGTTTCCCAGCTCGACGAGCCCAAGTTTTCGTATTGTCTAACATCAATTGATTCCACCAAATCTAGCACTCTTTCCTTTGGGTCACTTGTCAACGTCACTTCAGCAAATGATGATGATGATTCAAATTCAATCATCAAGACAACCCCATTGATCAAAAGCCCATCATCACCTTCTTTTTTACTATCTTAGCCTTGAAGGGATCACAGTTGGTGACACAGTTTTGCCCATCAACAAATCCACTTTTGCACTCAAGGGTGACGGGACAGGTGGCATGATTATCGATTCGGGTACTACGATCACGTATATCGAGGAAAGTGCTTTCGATATCGTTAAGAAAGAGTTTATTAATCAAGTGAAGCTCCCTGTGGACGAGTCCAATGATACTGGGCTGGACTTGTGCTTCACGTTACCGTCCGATGCTCGAAATATTGAGGTGCCTAAGATGATCTTCCATTTCGACGGTGCGGATTTGGACTTGCCGGGGGAGAATTACATAATTGCTGATCAGAGTGGTGTGGCGTGTTTGGCTATGGGGGGTTCTAATGGGATGTCGATATTTGGGAATATTCAGCAGCAGAATATACTTGTGGTTCATGATCTTGTACAAGAGACTATTTCGTTTGTGCCCACAAAGTGTGATCAATTGTGAACAAATATTTGAGTTACTTACGTACCATTGGAAATAAAGAATTTGATCCCTTTTGGTAATTGATTGGAATTTCATTTGTGAGATTTTTGTGGGTTTTGGTTGGTTCTTTAAATTTCTTTCTTTCATTCATATGTTACTTGACATATTATAGCCTTTGTATTCAATCCATTGCATTATGTCTTGTTATATATATATATATGAAAGAATACATTTTCTTGGTGAATATATAACCATGTGTTTCCATGAGATTTGATGTATATATGCTTATTACATGGTCTCAAACTTATCTAATTTACCACTATTTGTTTGAATTTGTTATAGCTAGAGTTGTCAAAATCAGTTCGGCTCGATGGGTTGGTCCAAGCCCGATGTTAGTACCCGAATCAAATTTGTGATTTCATAAGTCCAAAAAGAATCGGGTCGAACTGTCAATACCAGCCCCACTCAACAAGCCCGGAGTTAGGACAGAAATACCAGGTCGATCGGGTGCATTGTATATGTATTTAGAAAGCATGAGTCAAGTCGAGCTCCAAAATGGCGGTGCAATGGAATTTGGCGTGGCCCAAATTTTCTATTTGGCCTGACTGGCCCAGCAAGGCCCATTTGAAACCTCTAACTATTACCAAATTATGTTGTCGCCGTGGACTGTGAAAATCTTTTCAATTGATGGAGGATGGGAATGCCAGAGTGAAATTTGTCCATGGCTTGTAAAGGAAAAAAGAAAAACAGATTATAAATTTGGGCCTAAGCCCATATAACAATTTCTTAGCTGAATTGAAATTATATTTTGGATCCAGTTGAGGGTGGCAAGATGGGTCGAATCCATGCAACATTAGTTAACCCAGTTTTCTATTTTCGTATGATTTTAGGTTCAAAAGCCTGTAATTCTTATGGCGAATGATAAAGTAATGATATAATTTTTATGACATCTTCCTTTGGTTAGAGTAAGGTCTCCATGATTGGCAATGTATAAAAACGAAAAAAGAGTTAAGGCAGAGATTCTGTGTGTGTTAACAGGGCTGGCCCCGAAGGTAATCGCTGAATGATTGGCAATGTATTCAAGAGTTAAGGACGGCCTAAGGGCCGATTTTGAGGGTTCCCAATTTGACATAATCTATATATGTATACATATTTTATTAAATTATTTTATAAGAGCTCAAAACTTTAAAAAATACAAAAAGGTCTATTGCTATCAAAATTGTTCTAAAAAATTTAATTTCTAAAACCAAAATAAAATAAATATTTTTTTCCTTCGGATTCTATTTCTACTCAAGAATAAATCTTTTAAATTATATTCATAGTGTACATAAATAATTTTTTTCCTTTTATAGGTCCCATTTTTTTCTTTTGGTTATGGGCCCCCAGAAAGTCATGGTCGGCCATGTGTGTATCTTCTTTTCTTTTTCATATTCTCATGAATAAGATATTTAGCTCCATGAGAACTTGTATAAAACTTTTGCTTTGTGAATCAATTAAGAAGCCATTTTGCCTCCCGACACAGGCGAGTTGGTAAGTAGGAAAGTGACAAAAGTGTAATTACTCTGACGTCGCGGGTTCGAATCTGTGTCTGAAATATTGCAAGTGTTGTTTATGGGTTCATATCATCTTTTTAAAAAAATATGAAGCCATTTTGCAAATTAAAATTCAAAATTGTCACTCCACCCACCACTTCCCATGTACCCAAATTTTGTGGATTCCTGATAGTGCACAGGAACGTGCGTGTGAGAATTTTGGAAAAAGAGGTAATGTGCCTAAGAAAAGGCAAATTAAATGACAGGTGATCAGATATGATTCTTCATTTCTTGTGCCCAAAAATCTGAATCCCTTTTAACCAGAAAAAAGATAAAAAAAAAAGTAAATTATAACATTAAAATAAATTAAGAATAGAACGTGTGATAATATTTGAAAGATTTGATGTATACAATTGGAAAGGGCGGTATCATGTTATCAGTATCCTACCATAGAAAGTGCCAAAGTGGCTATATATATGCCATGGTTTAATTTTGCCGAAAGCTGATATGAAGTTTGCCTACCTCCAATTTGCTTTTCACTATCAACATTCACGAAGTAATCGTAATATAATAACTAAATTTAATAATTTCGACACGTCTCCTAAGGAATTATATTGAACATTGCCCTAATAAGACCATGCCATCATCAGATGCTGCTAAATATATAATTGGATCTTATCCATGTCCATCTTTATTTAGGTTCGTTGCGAATCCAAAATTACCATGTAATTTTTATTTTAATGGCATGTATTTCTGTTTTATTAATAATACATTTGTACCTTCATTTTTATAGAAAATTATACTTTAACCAGCTGCAATTGTAATTTTTATTTTAATGGCATGTATTTTATTTTATTTCCATATTTTGGGTTGTACGACTTTTTAAATATTAAACAATATTTGTGCATGTTTTTTTTTTAAATATATAATGTACCCCATTTTAAAAAATCTTAGATCCGACACTGCCCCTAGTTTCTATATGCATGCCATAGTTCACTTGATGGATAATACTGGAGACTCAAAATGATGAATATGCAAGTACGATAATTAATCGATAGATATCTAAAGCAATACTTAAATATTTCATAATTAATTATGATAAAACTTAATTTATAAGAGTTCTGCACATGCTGATATTATATGAAGTGGCCGACTCATTTAAAGTGGTAAAAGAGAATATTGTTTAATTACTTGATCTCTTTGATGCTAAATATGACTTGAAAACATATAGTTCACTTGTTTTCCGAAAAATAACAACCATCACCAATCTGCACTAAGCAAAGGAATATTATGAATTATGGCAAAATCAAAGATTGGTACATTGAATAAATGATTAATTTGGGCTTATTCTTTTGGTAGAAGGCCCCAAGCATTATCATGCTTTTTCTTTTTCTTCATTTTTAGAAAGGTATTGTTATAGGGAATAAAGCCAACCTCAAAGTTTAATTCCATTAAGGTTACTTATATAAGAAATATATGCATAAGCCAAGTGATCTACAAGTTAAGTTCATTTTTCAGTGTGAGACAAATTAGTAGAATGATTTAAGTATTATAATTATTTATTTATACCAAATTATTTGAATGCATGTCTAGTTAGCAGTATAATATCAAATTATTGAATATATCAATTATAATATTGTTGATTTTCTAACAATTTTGATGTTGTATAACTTTCAAAAACATAGTATCATTTATTTATTATTTTTTAAAAATATAACCATATATAAGCAATTTAATGTTCAACTTAATTAGATAACATTGTTAACTGAACATCCAATCGAAAAACTCATTTTTTTTTTTGTTTTATAGTAGAAATCCTGGGAGAGAGAGGAGGGGAGAGGAGATTCGAACCCGAAACTTAGAGAAATTGTCAAAATGAGCTGACCAGAGTGAAATGGACGGACGAGCTTCATTTTTAGAAGCCCGAACTGAACCGAGCCTATTTGGCCCGGTCCAGTTGGCCAGATTTTTACATGTAATTTCATGGGTTAGGCTGGACTAGACTCCAAAAATAGCGACCCGATCACTATTTTGTCCCGACCCGATTTTCAACTTGGCCCAGTGAACCGGCACCGGGCTAACTAACCCGGCCCGTTTACAGCTCTACCTAAACTCAGTTAATAGTACTAATGAGATGCTCTAAACTAATTAAAGAATGAGAACAATAAAGTCAGAAGGGAATCTAATATTGAATGGCTAACATTAAAAGAAAGTGGAAGACTTTGATCACTGCCTCACAACATCCCCAATATTTGTACTCTTTTTTTTCCTTCCTATGTTCGACACATGTCCACTAACTGTGTTATTGATCAATAAACTTTCCAACTTCAAGAAGACAAATTAAAGTACCATTTTTTTCCTTTTTTTTTAAATTCGATCATGTCATCACAGGAACTGGAACCCGGGTCTCTTCACTGAAGAGTCATATCTGTGGCCATTAGACTAACTCCAATAATTCTTTTATGTTATCTTAGGAAGAAACGATTTGATGGAGTAGGGTTTAACCCATGACCTCCACCCCACATGAAAAGACATGTCCTTGTGGTGGCTAGTGGACTAATGGTTTACAAATTAAAGTACCCTATAAATTCACAAACTTGTGCCATTTGTTTCATCACAAAAACCAAACAAAAACTTGACCCCCATAATTCCAATTTAGTCTTTCTCAAACATTCTGAATCACACCCTACCAACACATACACACACACACTAATATGCAAGAGGAAAAGAAGATGAAGGTGAAGAAAGGGTGGGTGGTGGTGCAAGTGGGCTTAGATGATGATGAAGATGGTGGTGGATTTCAAAGATTTTCAATACCAATTTCATATCTATATCATCCACTCTTTCAAAGGCTTCTTGATAAAGCTAGTGAAGTTTATGGTTACCATACAAGTGGTCCACTTAGATTACCTTGCTCCGTTAAGGATTTCCTTCATCTACGGCGGCGGATGGAAAGAGAAACCACCAGTCTTGGCCACCATTGCCACCAACTTCCGGCGGCTTCTTTGTCATTTCTCACATTCTGAAAGTGTGATTTTTTTTTTTTTTTTTTTTGAGAAACTGAAAGTGTGATTTGGATAAGCTAGCTCCCCACTTTTATTTGTACATGACTTATGCTTAATTTATTAAGTCCAAAATTATAGGCACTTTATATTTACACTGACGCCTTTTTTATGAAATGGTGGTGAATACATATTCTCCAATTTTCTTGTGGTAATTGATACTCTATTCATTCTAATTTTAAATGGCAAGATGAGATTGGTGACTTTGCTACTGACGAAATTTGACTATCTACTTACTTTATTATTTTTTTTGCTAAAGTTTCCAAATTTATCCTTGGGTGGATTGTAGACGTTGTTTTGACTTAGCATGTAAGTTGTGATTGAGAAACTATGTAAGACTATATTGAGAGTTGCATGTGCAGCTAAGATAGTGCATATGGTTTGGCTAAGAAGAGTCACCTTAAGCTCATCAGTTAGAGTGAGTTATTGAGTTTGCTATACCATGGTTAACACATCAGAATTTTAAAAATTTAAAACATGTAGTCAACAATACCAAAATAAAATCACAGTACCCATAGCGATTCTATGATCATGCGTTTTATGCAAGTGGTAAAATCTATAGTTTAAGAATTTTACCTACAATCATTGGCGAAGCTACCTTAGGACGCAGACGGTCGGTGGATCGCACTCCGATCTCGGGAGTGATCCTATTAAATTTGAGTTGACCGCACTAAAAATTCAACCGAAAATCTAGTTCATATAAACAAATGGAGTTAAATTTAAAAGCCAATAAACCTTATTGTCTTGGCTCAAAATATTAAGAATTACGTGGTTCTGTTAAGGTATATTAGTGGATAAATAATTGTTTGTTTGTTATGTACATAGATATATATTCAAAACTTGATAATGAACAGTTTTTTGGAAGTATTTTTCCAATGAATTTTTGTATATAACTCTATTCCATAATAATATTAGTTGTTTGGTGGTAATTAATTTAGAATACAAAAAGTTCATTCTAGAGAAACCATAATTGGAGGTTATGTAAACCCCCGAAAGAATTGTTGTAAGGTATCACATTCATATTTGCCTCTTATTTCTATTTTTTTTTTTCAAATATTGATCTGATATTCGTCCTGCCAAAATAAAAAAAATTCGGACCGTACTGGTCGGAAATCTTAGCTACGCCCATGCCTACAATGCTTTTGTTTGATGAAGATGTAGAGGCAACCAATTGCCAAATCTTCACCAACATAACCACGAACTCGCATGGGTTCATGTATTCCTTCCAAGGTTCGTCCACACATATAAACGAAATCATGGACTGTTGATTTCACAAGTACTTAAGAAGTTGTTTTGTTCAATGAGAAATATAAAGTGAAAAACAATCCATAATTCAACTTGTGTAATTGAGAATTGTTGATAGTAGTAAATCAAGAAGTGTTCTTGATTTTTCTATCAAACGGAGAGCAAAAAGGAATTTGAAATTCTAGAGAGAAGAAGTGAAGAGAAATACCACTAATTTGTAAATTTTCAAGTGGTATTGTTCACTCTTTTTAAGAGTATTGATCGGGGTTCAAAGGAGGATCTATCAGCTTTTTTGAAATTTATCACATCCCTTACAACCAAGACTCTCAACTTATTAAAAAAAAAAAAAAAAAGTGAAGAGAAATCTTCTAACATTTTCTTAATATTTTATGTAGTTAACCAAAACCATAATGTATTGTTAGGATAATCACCGGCAGACGGAAGGGGAAAAATGGGGGCTATTGCCCCCCAAAAATTTTCAAAAGTTCATTCCCCTCCCCCCACAAAAGAAACTTTCCCAAAATTTCTTTATAGTTAAAAATAAATGAAATAATTTACAATCGCCCCCTTCCCCAAAAAAAAAATTGATAAAAACTTCAAATTGTTGTCTTTAACAATATAAAAAGTCATTAATTATGGTTAATATATGAGTATTTTTTCTCATTATTTAAATTTATAAACCGGTCCGTCTTTTCGCCCCGCACTCCCCCCCCAAAAAAAAATGAAATCATGCATCCGCTACTAATATAATTGTAACGCGCCCACCTTCCAGATCGACGACTATCCCTACAAACCAACACGAATTTTTCCAATGCATTTTGTCCTCACTCACACGCATCCTGAAAGCAAATTCCCAAGGTCACCCATCATGATGTCCCGATTCATTTGAAGAATATACATGAAACCCAGGGGCATACCTACTTGGGTGGGGAGGGAGGGCCCTGACGTCCCCCCTCCCCCCAATATTTTTATTTTTTTATTTTTTATATGTAAATTTTGGATTAATTACATTCCCATCCCCCCATTTTTTTGTTAAAAAGATAAAAAGCATGTCAATTTTGTGTGGTAATTATGTATCTTGAGATACTTCATGATGAATATTAACATTGTATTTGATACGAATCAGTCTTGTAAAATTTGGCCTAGCTAGATGGCCGCCTAAGCGCCCCTAGGCAGAAATGGTTCTGCCAAAATCGGTGCAAAAAATTATTTTGGCCGAAAATCGGCCTAGTCGGCAAACAATTACACTATAAGAAAAAACCAGTTTACCTACAGAGAAAGTTGTAGGTAAGTATTTAGAAAATTGTAAAGTGTAGGTAAAATCATTGTAGGTATTTACCTCTTAATCTAAAATGTGGTAAATACCTCGGAGAAAATCTCGGTAATTGAAAAAGCACAAGAATATGTCGGTAATTTATCGGTATAATTTGGGGAAAAATGATATTTTTTATTTTGTAGGTAATTGTAAAATTTAGTGACAATCATTTATGTCGGTAAACTGAAATTTTCTTGTAGAGTTGGGCCTAGGCGCTTTCCTATGCGGCCAAAAAAACCGGGCATAGGCTGCAAAAATCGCCCATCCCATCCCCCCGTGTCGAATCCTGGTTCCGTCCCTTATGAAACCCTTATGGTACGTAGCCTCAAATCATGTTTAACTTTTACAATTGAGTAAAAATTAGTGAATATGTACTTGGTGAGGTTATAAAGATAATTGATAGATCACATATAATTTGTGTGGTTCTCTTTTGTTTGACTTTTGATAGTATACGCTCTTCACATCATTTACATCATTCATGGTTATAATCATTTGCAGGGAAGTTGGGAGAGAGAGACATAAAAGGATGGAGAATAAGATTGCGGGCCACAAATAACGCGTGCATGCAATTATAGTTATCAGAAAATGAGTTGCCCAAAATTTGAGTTGGTCACATGATGGAGACATATTTGGTTTCAATTTGTGTTTATAAAATCCAGCAAATCTGAATTCTTTTACTATAAAATTAATTATATTTGTTCATTTGCTTTATTGTTCTTGTTTTTTAGACTTCAATTTGTGTTTATAAAATCTAGCAAAATCTGATTTTTTGCTAGCCGAAAGATGAGGACCGTTTCGGTTTTGTGTAGTGAAGGACAAAAGAAGAAAATAAAAAGAAAGGCGATTTAACAAGTTGGTATGATTGGTATGCTAGATAAAATTAATAACATTATGTTTATTCTTTGTAAATTGAAAATGATAGGAAAGCTAGAAAAAGTATTTATGCCACTTAAATTGATAATATAAAATATGTTTTCACTTACATCAATAACCACTTGAGTTCCTGATATTCTTCTATAATCTCAATTGTGGATTGTCCCCTTCTACCACTTAATGGGCAAGTCAAAATGCAAAATCACTTTTGAAAAATAAATAAATATATACAAAAGTATAAAAAGTAATAAAAAGGGATTTTTACAAATTATTGGCTTTTCCTTTATGTACTGGCCCTTGAGTACGGAGTAGGACGCACTTTAATTGGTATGGCTGGTAATCGGGCCACATTCCAGCTTTAATTTCACAAAGACGATGACTGTCACTAGAAAAACAAACTATTTATAAAACATAAAATAGTTTTATGTTATATAAAACTGTCATGAAAAGCAAGCACTTACTTTAAGAATGGAGTTAATTTTTGGGACACTAACAAGAATTTTCTTTTTTTTAACAAAAACAAATTTGTTGGAATTTGGTTTGTAGAAATGGTTGTTAACCCAATTTTGACCAAATATTTAAATGGTCTCCATTAGTGAAAAATAGAATTAAATTAATTTGTAAAAATTCTTCTGAGTAGATGAGAATAGATTTGAAATTTCTTAAAACCAATTCCAGGTGAATAAAAAGTTAATGCTAGAAGTTAGCTACTTAAAACTAGAAAATATTATGGAAAATGGAAAATGTAGGGAAGGAGAAATGCTCTATCCCACATAGAGTAGATAACCAAAGTTTCACTAGTACAAAAAATGCTATAGAACCATCAAATATGCATCAGTTTTCATGACAAACCGATGCCTGAAGTGGAGCAGTGGCAATTTTGAAAATAAAACAAAGTCTTTAGGCATCTGTTATTGATGAAAAACTGATACCTATAAACTCTTTTAATTTTTTAATTAAATTAATAAAACTTTAAGTGTCAGTTTTTCATTAACAATTGACGCCTATAGTTGAACTTTAGGTATCGGCTCTTATCAACAACTGATACTTATAGTTTTATTTTTAATTCTTAATTTTTTTTTAAAACTGACCTCATTTTGTCTTTAACTCCCACGCATAAACCCTAGCCTCGTCGCGGCTCATTGCTGGGCGTCGAGTGGCTTCTAGAGAATCGAACATCGCCACGTAATGGTCGAACGCTCCACGAAACGCAAATCGAGTGGTTGTATTTCCTCCCTTTCCAGATCGTCACAACCATGGGGCCCATGGCTTTGAGGCGGTGGAGAAACCCGAGCCCTAACGACCGAGCGAATTTCTCGAGCCTTAACGACTTAGCGAATTTCGCCAATCGATCCGGTTTGTCGTCGCAATGATGCATGATATCGAGATCCAAGATGTGGATCGATCCAAGAAAATGTCGATAGACAGGTTTAAAACCGTGTCTATTAGTAAAACAACCGTGTTAAAGCCACTGGTGTTAAAAGTCCGAACTTTTTTAAGCGGTTTTAAACGATGTCATTTCCTTTAAAATCGCTTGCCTAAAATCGCTTGATTAGCGGTGAGTGACTAAACCCGATGAACAGCGTGATTTATGTTAAATTAGTTGTTTATGTTTCATTTATTCCTTTTCACATATAATTGCTTGCTTGCTAGTGTTTTTCCATTTTAATTTTTGATTTGTTTGAATGCTTTAAGATGATTGAAGATGAATTTCAAAGCAATATGTTCCCTCTTTCCCGATCGCTTGCTACAATAGGTTAGGGAAGCAAACCGAATTTTAGACCCACCGCTCTCGGTTCCTCAAATGGGAGGAGAAAATGTGAGGATTATCTAAATTTCATTTTTAGATGTGAGGATTTCTCATTACTTATCCTTATATCCATTTGCTTTTACGTAGGAGGAGAAAGCACAAGTAATTCAGATTTTGCGAGTTCGTTGTTGGGTGAACACCTGTTGCAATCATGGTTTGGAACCAGACATTACCCGTTGTGATTGGAGGATCATACACTTTCGTCGTGCCCACTGCTTCGATTATCATGCCCGGTAGATGGAGTGACCCGGATCCTATATGGGTTCGTGATCTTCGTGATCTTGATTTTATTGTTGTTGTACCTTTGATCTTTTGAGAGCGCATTGAATCTTGTGTCCATAGTTATTGTTATACATACCATTATAAGCACTAGGCAGCTTCTTATATGACACTCCACACTAGATATGTAATATCACTAACATTATATAACTTTATACAATGAATTTTGATTTTATCGAACCATTGGATTTAATATTTTCCCTTGGTTGTGTAGGTTGCAAATGTGTTGAAATTGGCTTGGAGCTTATCCTTTTGGTTATATTTAGAAGAGGCTTTTAAGCTTAAGAAGATTGGAATTTTTGCATACTGCGTATAGACCGACATGCATTTTGTTAATTATTTTTTCCTTTATCTTTGTTTTAGGATGTATAGAGTGCAACGGGTTTATCTCAAAGAATGGCTTATCTTATTTGGATTTATAGCTCCTATAATGGGAAAAACAATGGCTTATCTTCGCATTCTATCACTTAAGTTATCAAAAGAAAACTTTATGATATTTTATACCGATTCATTAATATTGTTGAAACAGGGGGAACAAGAAGGTTACTAGTGATTGGGTCGTGCGATAGTCGAGAATGAGGCGTAAGATGATTGATTAATTAAAAACAAAGTGTAATATTCTTTAGTTGATTTTGTTTTGTTAGACATCAATTCCCAATTTGTTACTTTCATTTACGAAATATATTCTAGTTTTGGTATTTTTGATTTCGAAAATGGAGTGAGACATTTTATTTAAATGTTTTGACCATGATTTTACTGAATTGAGTCCTCTAATTTATGGACTAAAAAATGTCACTAATTTTTGGGTTGGATTGTTATTTGTGGTCTGGATTTTTATTTTGCAGGTGGTCGGAAATTGGAAAAAATATGTATTTGAAAAAAATAACAATAGACATCGGTTGTTGTTATGAAATGATGCCCAAACCGACTTTATGCGTCGGTTGTTTTTGAAGAACCGATGTTTTTGGTGAACATGTATTGTTTACTTTAGGCATCGGTTAAAACTGATGCCTATACATGTGATTATTAGCATCGCCTTCATAAGCATCGCCATTGGAATCGATGCTTAAAGTCGTTTACAACCGATGCAAATGGTCAATTTTGTACTAGTGTTTGCTCAATTAATAAATTCCAAGTTGGACATATGGGTTTGGGCCCTGGGGGCACCAAAGTTTTTAAAGGGGTGAGGACCTACATCTTGTGGGTTTGGTTCAAAACACACTTTAGGCTGTCCGCCGCCACAAAAATGTCCGAGTCCGAGTGGGCTTAGGCCTTTATACTTTTTGGACCAAATTTATTTAATATCCTTTAAAAATATTAATTAATTAATTTTAAATAATTAATTAAAATTCAATCGAGTGCGCGACGCGCAAGACGCATTTTGAGAGTCTTGTGGCGCGCAACGGTTTGTTTTTTTTCGTAGACATGTCTTTTTGAACCAAAAGATATGTCCTTTCCATCGGACACCTTGATGTCTATATAACGAGCCTCTACAAGTGCATTGCATCCGCTTATTGACATCCTTACCGTTCAAAGCTTGAAAGCCTTAAACACTTTACATTCGTTGTAGTTTCGGCTTTTGCAAGTCCGCTAAGTAGAAACAAATAAAAGTCGTTGTATTTTAGGGACGAATTTGGAATCGTAAGCACTTCAAATACAGGGCGTTTTCCGTCTTACTTTAGATCAGATCGAATACTGAGGCCTCAACTAGCCTAAATTTTCTATACACTTAGTCATTTCTAAAACAAGAAACCACCTTACCAACAAAATTAAGCCATAAACAATTCATGTTAATGCAATGTAACCCGAACCGGATCGATCTGTTTTATCGGTTTAATCGGGAACCATCACATACCTGGTTTGATTATGTACTAAAACCATGTGGTTAAAAAGCGTTGTCACCTGGTCAAACCCAAACCAGGTGACCCCAATTACCGGTTCAATTTTTTTTTTTTCTTGTTATTTTAATAAATAAAATTTCTTTGTTTTATTAAAAACATTGAAATAAATATGTTTAGTAAATTTGCATATAACTTCTCTTTATAGTCGATTTACATATATATTTGGATATCATATTTATTAATTTAATTTTCATTTTTGTTTGTATTTGTTAGTTTTTTTTTACACTTGTACTTGTTTATCTTTCGCATATGGGTGTACACATAAAATCGTGTTCTAAAAGCACTAGGCGCTAGTTGCGCTACAGATCGGGGCCAGCCCTAGTGCAAAGCGGGACAGAGCGGGGTTAGGCGGGCCTAATCGGGAAAAATAGCAAAGGCGGACAAAATGGACCTCAAAGTGCCTATGTAGAGACTAATCGGGACTAGGCGGAGCTAAGGGCGTCATATGGGGCCCACCCCTTTTTTCATTTTTTCCTCTAATTTCATTAAGAAGTTTAAAAAAGAAAAAAATTTAAGTTATAGTTTATATGATTTTTTTCGTTTTCCATCGTGTTCACCCCACTTTCATGGTCAAGCTTTGCTATTACATACATATGTGTGTGTGTACGGGTCAACTAATTTTTAAGAACGGTTTAATTAATTTTTTTAATAAGTTGGGAATCTTGGTTGGAGGAAGAAATAAATTTCAAAGAAACTAAAAGATATAGGGTTCAACCCTGTTAAAACTCTTATAAAGGGTTAGTGATACCACACTTTTCTGGTGATGGTGAACGGTTTAATTAGTTGAGTGAGTGACCAATTATTATCCTAACAAGATTTTAAAACATTGTATTAATGAGTTTAAAATAACTGAGATGAAAGAAGTCTATTTGGACGACCCTAAAGAAGAAGTGGATGATGGTAGTAACGTAAAAAGAAAAGGTCAAAAGTGGATGGAAAGGCCTCTCAAAATCTAATGTGCCATCTTTGTTAGCAAAAAAAAAAAAAAAAAATGTTAGCAAAATAAATGGAAGAATAATTATAGGTCTCAAATCGTGCCCACTTGTGAGGAGGTCCCCATGAATATTCTTACCGATAAAAGAATTAGTGGTTGGTCTTGAAATGGACGTCCTTCTGATCACGTTGACATTTTTCATGGTGATCATATATATGAAATGTTGAAGTTGGACTCAATTATTAATTGTAATAACTTAGAGCTATACGCCATAGCTATCTTTTATTCAAATCCAAATCCATTTTATGAATCTTCATATTAACAATACTTAAATTTTATTGTGCATGTAACTATATATCGTCTATCTAGATGTTCTAGAAATCGAGTTCAACACAAAAGGCGCCACTAAGAAATAATGTATATATAGTAACACCCAATATATATGAATTCTATAACACAATTTGTGTTGATAGTAAAGGTTGAAAGTAGCTAGCTATTATTTGCAGTCACCAATCAATTTTGATGGAACTTTCGATATATAGCCAATATATACATGAATTGACATTTGTACTTCAACATCATTTTCAAATTATACGTATATTCCTCATAGCTAGCCCTTTGCTGCCTTTGCACAGTTGTAAGAACCCTTTATAATCCTGCAAGACATAAAAGTTATTTAGAATATATGATGCTAGGAATTGTTGAAGATATAAAGTTGGGGCACTAGAGACTTGCAGGTACACTCTTTTTAAGTGGAATTATTTACAAGAGCGAAACCTAACTCCGAAAGATTAAAGGTAATTAAGGGAAGACCTGCACCAATTTTCTAACAACTTTTTGCTTCAAATCTGACTTTGACTAAGTAAATGAGTATATCTGAAGTCACCACTTCAAGCTCGTGTTCGGGGTCACTTTGGGCACTTAATTAGGTGGATGACCGAAATAAAACATACGTTAGCCAATTTGGGATGACCTCCAGCTGAGGTCCTATGATGCTTAAGCTCACGATACTGGGATGACCCCGGCTAAGGTCCTACAATGGTTTAATCAGTTCTGGCCATGAGGTAAAAAGTAAGAGCGCATTGAAGTAATTAATTATTGTGAATAGTAAACTTAACTTCTTTAGAATGTGTGTCTATAAATACAAGTTGAAACATTCACAATGGGATGAAGGGGAGTGATGATGTTTGAACTCTTGAGCTCGCCTCTAATAGGGAAGGCCAAGTAACACCTCGATCCCCTAGTGCGAGATGGTGTATCTGACTACGTTCTTGACTTTACAAGTGGTGTCATCTGGAAGGCCTTGTGTTAGTGAATCGATGATTAGAGCCGACAAAATTGACCCAGTCAGCCGGATACTAGTTGAGTTGGGCTTCATTTTTAGCAGCTTGAAAAGGACCGGGCCTACTTTGGACTGGCCCAGACGACCCAGATCCCGACAAGTCCAAATGCCCGATAAAAATACACTTATGGGTTGGGTTAGACCTCAAGAAATACAAATCAATAAATTTCGGGCCAACCCAACCCACCTTGATTTTTTCACTTGGCTAGCCCAATCCAATCCATTCACTAGAGATGTTAAATGGGTTGGGCCTAGCATTTCGTGCAAGAATGGCGGGCTAGAGGGCTAGCCTGGTTAACCTTCGAACTAGCCTAACGGGATTTGGGCTAAACGATTGAGCTAAAAAAAAAAGGTTGGATTTAATCGAGCCAAAATAATTCGGCTCTAACCCTATTTTCCTTTCACTTTAAATGGTCCGGACCAATGGGCCACGACCCATTTAACATCTCTACCATAAAGAGCTCTATAACGATGTTAAAAATTCGGGTTCGGTTCAAACCCGGCCTGGGTAAAAAGTACAGGAAACTTACCTCCCTTAGTCAATTTTGGGCTACACTTATGGGTTTATCAAAATCATCATAAAGTGCAAGACATTATGGTATCATTTTGATTAATGAATTTGAAGTTAAGAATTTGAAAACCATAATAATAAATCCTGTTGAGCTTGTTTGAGTAATCTCATATAATATCTTCAAATTAATAATCAAATCCTCGTCTTAGAGATAGATTTCAAATTCTTGAGTTCTAATTTCGATTTTTGTTTCTTAGAGCTAGATTTCAAATTCTTGAATTCTAATTTCGATTTTTGTTTTTTTGGATTATGGTGGATTTAATTTGTGGTGTATTTTCAATCCATTTTTATATGAAGTCATTTAATATCCTTTCCTCAAATCATCTCAGTCAAATACAAATCTTTCCATCCAAATTCAAACTAAATTATAATTTGAACTCAAAGTCTTTAAAGTTTTTGTAACAAACTAAATTAAGCTCATATGCAGCTTAATTTATTGTTTCTTATAATGAACCTTAAGCTATATAATATTTGTAGCTGATATATATTCAAATTGAAATTTTTAATTTGTTTACCAGGTAGTTCTTCATGAAATATTGCATGAAGCTTTAAAGTATATACAAGCTATTTCTTTTTGGCTTTAAGATTGAATAATATTAATGACAAAACCAATATCATATGTATCTAATTGATATAATTTACATAAGATTGAAGAATGATTTAATAGTAGTATATAATAATAAGTCTACACGTGTACTTGTGTCATAAAGCAAAGGTAGCATACATATATTATATATATATTTAGTGTGTGTAATTGGCAACATCGTGAACAAATCAATGCTTCAAACTATTAATTTCTTCCCGAACAAACCCTTGTTAACCTTTTCAAACATTCAAAAGCCAATTTCAAAGCTAAATTTAAAATTAAAGATCATTAATGGAAAACAAACTAAATATGATTTGGCGCTATCCGTATGTCAAACACTACCTAAGGGCTCCGTACATGGTCTAATGGGCACGTACGTACAAAATCCCTCAATTTATTTTCTAATACAACTTTTAAATTTACTTTTTTCCCTAAAAAGGACCAATAAACCTCTCAAAAAAAAAAGGGCAAAAGATAAACTTGCTTTAATGTAGATATCATATCTATGTCAAAAAAGAGAATAATATATACTAGTGTCCACAAGACCCCACTGAAAAGGCTCCAAAATTTAGTGGTGCTTCTTTGTGTGTGTATGTGTATATATAATATGGCCACAATGTACATTTACCAACACTAGTTAATTCACAAAAGAAACAAAACCTTCATTAATTATCCTCCCCTTCCAAAAATGGAGAGCACTAATATGCTAGAGACTAACAAGAAGATGAAGGTGAAAAAAGGGTGTCTAGCAATTAGGGTTGGGTTAGAAGATGAAGAATTTCAAAAATTCACAATTCCAATATCATATTTATACCATCCATTGTTGAAGACACTTCTTGACAAAGCTCATGAGATCTATGGATACAACGACGTCGGTCCACTAAAGCTTCCATGCTCCGTTGATGAATTCCACCATCTCCGGTGGCGGATCGAGAAGGAATCCGATAGTTATCGCCACCACTTCAACCACCACCACCACCTCTACCACCGTGCCGGTGCCTTATCCTTCAAATCTTGCTAGCCAAGCATATGCTTGCTTTATATTGAAGACGTGAAGTAGCCAAAAAAAAAATGAGTAGCTTTTCCCTTTATCTTTTTTATATAATTAATTTTAAAAATTTGTAAGTTTTGGTAGCCATAATCTGTATCTTATGATATAATTAATTAGTGATCAAGGGAATCAATTAAATACTGAAATTTTTTTCTGGTTATCCGTATTACAATAGGCTATATAATCTTGGCCATAGATTATGCTATTGATTTTCAAGGGTGGATTATACTAATATGATTAATATGAACTTTGAACATCATCTATATATGTGGACAAGAATTGAATATAAATTTATAATGGTCTTCTTTAATGACCTTCTTATTCATTTACTCTGATTTTAATTTTTCATAAAGGGGCACAAAATAATATAAAAATAATTATAAAAACAATCCTTAAGGTTTGAGCATACAAAAAAAAAACATAGATTTTGAAAATTGCAAAAATCCGATCCCATTGAGATTTAATTTTGCATTTTAACCCCTTTATAAGCAAAAATAATTCAAACACTTTAGTATCCCCTAATGTAAAGCACAATCAGACCACATATTTCTTTTTTGTAATTTTGAAACTTTCCTATTTTTTTTGTAATTGCCTCAAATTTCAGGTTGGTTTGTGTAGTTATCCCTAAATATAATTATAATACATCAAAAATAATTAATGGGCACACTTTTTTAACCTAATTAATATATATTTTTTAAAAATAAATAGTAAATAGTAAATATTACATAAAAAATAATTTGTGGGGCACAACTTGATTTTTTAACCTAATCAGTAATTGTAGTAACAAAAAAAACCTAATCAATAATTCAATTTCTTAAAAGAAATAATAAATAGTAAAAAAATGAAAAAAAAATTATGGGGGGCACGTGCCCCATAAAGAGCAATGTGCGTCTGTCTTTGGCAAGCATGATTAGGGATGGCAAGGGGAGGGACGGGGCGGGCGCGCGGATCGCCCGTGTTTAATTTTTTTTTATATTTTTGTCTTATATTTTATATTATTAATAATTTTTTAGTATTATATTTTGTATTATAAATACATATTTTTTTTTATAAAATTTGTCATTATATATATTAAATATAATATTAAATACATAAAACTATATTATTTCTTATAATATACATGTAAAATCTACATTAAATATATTATAAAATAAAAAAAAATTAGCACGGTTCACGGGGAGGGGCAGCCCAAATGGGCGGGCGGGTACCATCGGAGCGGGTCATTTTGTCATCCCTAAGCATGATACAATTAACCAACAATTATGCTCATATGCAGGCAAATTAAATTGCACTTTTGGTCGTGAATTGATTGTAGCTCAGTTGGTTTGAGCATTTTATAACTAGGCTATTGACCAGGATCATATCCCACCCATCCCACCCCTATCGGACTTTATAATTGTACTCCAAAAAAATTGCACTTTTGGTCTTCAACTTTGGCCTAAATAGACGTTTAGTCCTCCTCTATGTTTCAAGGCGGTTGTTTGGCTACCACTATCCTCTAAAGTATTGCACACTAGGTCCTATTTTTCAATTTTACCAATAAGATAACTGTTAAAAAATTTGCATATTTTTGGTCACATTTTTCAATTTTAGGAATAAGATATTCATAAAATTGAAATATAGGACTTGGTGTGCAATTTTTTAGAAGTTAGTGGCATTCAAACACAGCATATTCCTACTACTCTCCTAAAGTTATTGCTCTCTTTACCACAATCCAATGTTTTTCATTTTTTTTAATTTTTGGGATTAATATATTAGTTTTGATAAATTTATAATAATAAATCAAAATGCTTTATTTAGTTATATTTTTAAGTTAACTAATCAAAAGTCCTCCAAATAATTTCTAATTTTGACGACAGATCTAGTGTGAGACACATAATGCTAATTAATTAATTAATTAATATAAAAACATAAAGAGGTGCATATATCTTTTGCAAGAGATTTATATGTTTCCCTGTACTGCCGACTCTTTCTCCTTTAATTAGTCTTAGCGTCATAGTCACACGCCATAATTAAAGATGTTTAGCATCTTTGTTGTTGAAAATGAAGTTCGCAATATTAAATATGAAATTCTTGTCCTGGAATGAACGTGCCTTACAAAAATAGTGATAACAAGGGCCTCCACTAATTATTTTTTTTTATTTTAATTGTTACTATACTTTGAAAAACACCAAATAACAATAGTTCGATTGATCGATCTCCGATTTTCTTCATGATTAGAGAGTGTTTGCAAAAGTTTTTTTTTTTTTAAAGGTGAAGAATTATTGTTTTTTTTTTTGAAACCAAAAGGAAAATACTATCATTAATAGAGCAGATCGAATTGCAATTCGTTACAAATGAAGAGTGGAGGGGTTGCTCTCCACTCTTTGACACCAGACATAGAATACGTTGCTTTGGCTAACATATGAGCAACACTATTCGCTGATCTCCTAATAAAACCACAAGAAACTTTCGGAAGCAAACCAAGTAATTTTCTACAATCATTGATAACATCAGAAAAATAGGAATTTTCCAAAGATTTTCCCCTGAGAGCTTTAATCACAAGCAAAGAGTCTGTTTCCAGTCGAACGGGAGCATCACTCCAATAAGCTTTTAGCCAACTCAAAGTTTCCCTTACACCCACAGCGTCGACCACTTCTGGTAGCAGATTTCCAGGTGATGAGGCAAACTTTGCTGCTATAAAAGTGCCAGCAGAGTCACGAATAATAGCTCCATAGCCAAACCTCGAATCCTCAAAATTAAGTGTCGCATCAACATTACATTTTAGCCAACTATGGTGAGGTTTCTGCCATACACTCGCGCCATCATCAGATTATAAGAACCACTCCACTAAAGGTGTCATTTGTGTTGCTTGCCACTGGAATAAGCTAGAGTTAGCAAGATTAAAAATATGACTTGTAGTTCTACCCCCTTGCTGCCATACTACTTCGTTTCTGTTTTTCCAAAGGGCACATAGTACCATGACTATTTGACACCGTGCATCAGAGTTGTGAGCTTCCCATATCTTATTTAGACAATGAAGAAATGAAGTAGACTCCTGAAGAGGCTCACACTTCAGAATTAATCCCCAGCAGAGCTTAGCAGCATGACAGGAAAATAAGGCATGGGTTGTGGTTTCAACCTCCATGTTGCAGACTGGGCAAAGAGAGGAAATCTGGATTTTCTTTGAGATGAATCTTTCCTTGGTGGGTAATGCATTATGGCAAGCCCTCCAACAGGTACCTACGTAGTGTTTAAAATTAAAACCATTATCTAACTTCTTGCATAGCAGTTTGTACCCTGATTTCACTGAATAAACACCTCTCATGTTGCCTTTCCAAATCCATAAATCATCCACATGATCATCTCTCAGATGGATACTTCGAATAAGATTCTGATCTCTGGAATTAAAAGATCCTGGATGATGTCTAAGTCGCTTCCTTTATACCAGGCTTCATGAGGATGTTTACAGAAATCCCCTCCAATGCTTGATGAGTAGAAGAAACAAAGGGACTGTCATCTGGTAACCAGGGAGCATTCAGAACTGATATGCTCTTACCTTCACCAACTTTCAGCAGACTATTCTGAAAAATAAGATCCCTGGCAGCCAATATACGCCTCCCAATATAGCTCGGGTTAGACCCAAGTTGAGCATTGAACAAATTAACCCCAGAATAATATCTTGCTTTATAAATACGAGACACCAACGAGTTTTCTTCAGATAACAACCGCCATATTTTCTTCCCTAGAAGTGCCAAGTTAAATTCATGGATTCTTCTAAAATTCAACCCCCCTTTAGACTTATGCACACATAACTTACTCCAAGCCAACTAATTAATACCCAGGGGTGCCCCTCCTTTACCCCACCAAAAGGAGTTCATCATTCTTTCTAATTCACCACAAAAATCTTTAGGAAGGAGAAACAAGCTCATAGCGTAGATGGGCATAGCTTGAGCCACAGCTTTAAGAAGGACTTCCTTACCTGCCCGAGATATAATCTTCTTTTTCCAACCTTGAAGCCGAGACCACACCTTTTCCTTGATGAAAGCAAATATCTCCTTTTTATTCCGACCAATAAAAGATGGCAAACCAAGGTAAGAACCATGATTATCCGTTTGTGGAACATTCAAAAGATCACAGATAACTTCTATGTCCTCAGCCTTAGTATTTTTATCGAAAGAAATAGAAGATTTCTGAAAATTCACGGTCTATCCCGAAGCCTTTGAATACAGCTCCAAACACTGTATAATCCTCAAGCATTCATGCCTATTTGCTTTGAAGAATAACAAGTTATCATCTGCAAAGAATAGATGAGTGATACTTGGAGCACCTCTAGCAATCTTACACCCATTTATCCACCCTTTATCTTCAAAATTCTTTATAATCGCAGACAAGCCCTCGGCAGACAATATAAAGAGATAATGGGACAACGGATCTCCTTGTCTTAGGCCACGTTCCGGCACAAAAAAAGTCAGATTCAAACTCCCCGTGTAATATCTTATACCCAACAGTCCTCACACAACATAATAAGATCAACCCATTTTTGGTGAAAACCCATTCTGAGTAACACAACCTCTAAATATCCCCATTCAATGCGGTCATAAGCCTTACTCATGTCAATTTTAAATGCGGCCACACCATCTTTACCCTGTCGCTTCCTTTTGAGATAGTGATTAATCTCAAATGCAACCATAATATTATCTGAAATTAAACTCCGAGGGACAAATCCACTTTGACTCTCCGAAATAATACCTGGTAAAATAAGTTTCAGTCGATTTGCCATCACCTTTGATACTACCTTGTAAGCCACGTTGCAAAGTGCTATAGGGCGTAGATCTGTGATAACTTCCGGATTATTTTTCTTTGGTATAAGCACCAAGTTTGTATCATTAAAACCAACCGAGAAAGAACAAGAATTCATGACCCAAGACTTGAAGAGATTAATTCTGGACCCGTAATATCCCAAAATCTCTGAAAAGATGCTGGACTCATTCCATCCGGGCCAGGACATTTGTCAGGAAACATCGAAAATAGAGCCTCTTTTATTTCCAACTCTGAAAATGGCTCCAATAATGCATTTTGTTGCCTATTGACCAACGGTTGTATGCATCGCATGATAGGATCAACTTCACAAGCTGAGGTAGAGAATATATCCACATAATAACCCACAATGTGACTGCCCAGCCCACTATCCCAGGAGAAAAACTGCCCCGAAGAATTTTTTAGATGTGTGATCGTGTTATGACGCTTGCGAGACGAAGCAACCGTGTGGAAATACCTTGTGTTTGCATCCCCTCCTTTTAGCCAAAATAATTTAGCTCGTTGTTTCCAGAAATCCTCTCGTTGGCCCAAGAGAATGTTGTACTCAGTTTGTGCTTTTTTAAATTCCCCTAAAGAGAACTCATCCCATCCACCTCGAAACAACTTCATTCTCCTTCTAACTTCCTGAATTTTTTGATTGAAAGAATTTCTCAAAAGCTCACCCCATTTGAAATGATCAGCACCACAGGTTTCGACTTTGCCTTGAAGGTTTCCATCCAGACCCTTATTCCACCCATTCTCCACCACGCTTCGACACTCCTTTTCCCTTAACCACGCATTCTCGAAACGGAATTTTTTGACACATTTAATACGGAAATGTTTTCCCAATTCCAGAAAAATAGGAGAGTGGTCCGACATTGATGCTTCAAGGTTCCAAATTTTGCAATTTGGACATAAATTACTCCAATTCTGAGTAGCTACACATCTATCCAATCTTTCCTTGACAATTTGCCGTACCTCTACCTCTTTCCCAACTGAATGGATAATCAATCATCCCCAAGTCCATCAATCCACAGTCATCCATACAAGTGCGAAAACCCGCCAGTAAACTAGGGGATGAACAATATTACCTCTTTTCTCAGAGTCAGATATAAGATCATTAAAATCCCCAATACAACACCAAGGGAGATTAGAATGGGAAGAAAGTTGTCGAAGGAAATTCCAAGAGAGATTTCTTTTGTTACGTTCAGGAAACCCATAAAATCCAATGAGTCTATAGACTGGTGAATTCTCCAAGTGAACCGAAACATCAATATGATTACATGAAAAACTCATCAATTGCGCCACATCTTTCTTCTGGCAGAACAAAGAAATACCTCCGCCATGTCCGACACTATTGACTGCTAATAAACCTTCAAAGCCCAATTTGATTCTAAGAGGTTCCAATTTATCCTTATGAATCAAAGTTTCAATAAGAAAAATAAAAGACGACTTTTTGCATTGGACTAGGTCCAATAAAACTTGAACGTCCGTGGGTTGCCAAGCCCACGCGGTTCAAATAATGGTACTCATTGGTCTCGGTGGGCCTGGAGACCAGAGCCCACTGCTAGCAAGTTTTTTTGGTTCTTAGAAATCGACCTAACCAATTCGGATTTCTCATAAAATAGCCCATCGTTTGGTTCTTCCTCAGTTCGATCACAGCCCACATTAGTGCCCAAAATAATTAAACCAGACTCATCATCAATACATCGGCGTTTATTTTCAGAATTAATTAACTCCTTACCGTTTCCCGCTCCACTGATATTCGAAATGCAGCGTAGAGGATCAGATAGGCTCAATTCGTTCCCAGTTGTAACTGGCCGTCATTAACTCCCTCACAACCTCCTATAACCTCCCCATGCTGCACGAACTTGCCATCCACATAACTACCTATTTCCTGAAAAATAGAGCCTTGATTTTCGTGAGCATAGTTGTTGGAATAACTGCCTTCCCCGTGCTGATGCTGACCGAAATTTTGGCCCGGTGTGGAAGAGCGCAACCACTGACCTCCATCTTGCTGTTGTTGTTTTTTTAAGGAGCCTGCAACCACGAACCATGCGCTCGATCTCGAGGAACAGATGGGTTGTTGAAGAGCTGGGCACAAAATTTATCGGAGTGCCAAGAAAACCGCAATAGAAACAAAAAGTAGGTAGTCTTTCATATTTAAAGTGGATCCAGAGCCATTCTCCACCAAATGTTTTTAACTTCATTCTTCGTTTAAGCGGCATACGGACGTCAAAAGCAACTCGAATACGCATATAGTTTTGCCAAACTCTGGAAAAACTATGTTGGTCAGCGTCAACATATGTGCCAATAAAATTACCCACGTTTTTTCCGACTTTCTCCGTCATAAAACCGAACGGAAGGTCATACACTTGAACCCATAGCTCAGTATGGAATAATTGAACTTTCGATGGTTCTTCACCCACGTGCAATCTTTTAGTAATCAGCAGAAGATTATCGAAAGTCCAAGGACCGTTAGCTTGTACACGTGCGATATCCAATTCATGAAAAATTGGAATAGAAAAATATTTGGCCCTAAATCTTTAATAAAAACTCCCTTCACTGGACGTCAAATGGAAGCTAACATATTTTTCATGGCAAAACGTTTACCTGTCGATATGATAAAAAAATGGCCTACCAAACACCAACGGAGATCTTCAGTTTGTATGTTATCTTCGATTTATCAAGGAGCAAGATGCCTTCTTCTTGTTCCTCCAATTGCATCCAACCACAAAGTTCGTCTATAGATAGAATTTTTTCCGACATAGTGACAAAATAGAGTATGATATAAATAGAAAGAACAAAAAAAAATGGGGATTGACAGACAACAAACAACGAAAATATAATAAAATGCTTGTTAAGGAACAACAAGACTAAACATTCTTGTTAGAGGACAAGACGGACAGAATCGTTATCTTCTATTATTAATAATTCTTTTTTTTTTAGTTAATTATGATATTATTGTTTGTAGAAGTGCAAAGAAATTGGGACTGGATGTTGGTAATATTTAAAAAAAAAAGTTGAAATTTAATTAAGTTAATATAATAGAAAGTGTTTGGTGAATAAGTCGTAGAAGTACTTTTACATACTTTTACATTAACCAAAAGCAGAATCAGAATTTTACCTTGAGGGGCTGGTGGAATTTGATCCAGGATCAATTGTATGGGTTACAGACGCTACAACTGATCAGCTACAATCAATTCCCACAATTTGACTAGTTATATTTGAGTAGGAAGATAGTCGGAAGTAATTAAATATTGTAAAAATGTGAAATATTGTTCACCTTATTTTTAGCTTCACCGCAAGTGAACGGCATAGTTAATAGACAGGGTAAGCAAGGTCGATCCCACAGAGACTAATAAATTTATGCACTAAGTATTGGGATTGTAATTATTATTTTTTTTATTTAGACGATCGAAAGTTGATTGTTGTTTTGTAAACTATGACAATATTTTATCATAAAAGAACAAAGTAAAGAGTTTCGATTGAAAAGATCAAGTGGATAAATGGATTCCAGGGTTATGGTTTGAGTTAATCTCCCTCTTGTTATTCGATTAATGAAAACCAAAGTTATTATCTATCTTCCCTATAAGACGATCACAAAGGTAACCCTCTCTCTCGAGACACAATAAAAACGTTGGTTGAATTATCTATGCTAGCATCTCTACTCAACATAAGATAAACAACTCCCAAAAGTATAAAAGATCAGTTACCCTCACAAATACTCACAGACTTCTCAATCATTCAAAATATTCATGTCAAGCACTCAAGATCTAGTATTAAAACTCATGTCTCGAATTATGAATGAATACATCAAGCATGTTAAACCATTGGCCATATGATAAAACAAGAAATAAAATAAAGTACTCGAATAGGGTTTCAAATAATAACTTCAAATCAAATTAATCATCAAATAAGAGTATCAATTACAAGGTGTTTAGGACATGGGAAACAAAGAATTCATAGACAAATTGTTCTTAACCATATCAAACTAAGTGAAAATAAAAGATACAATGGAGTAAGAAAACTTAAGGATATCGATGATCTCTCGATCAATCTTCAATCCTCAAGCATGTGGATGCAACCTCGATCTTTCTCTCAATTCCTCCAGGTAGAAGAGTGCTCTTTTCTCGTGCTTTCAGGGTAAAAGTCCGTGTGTTCTTGTTTGGGGCCGCCTTCTCAATTCTATTAATATTTAATATAACATGAAAAATATTCACATAATTACAACAATGAATTCATTATTTTCTTCTTTTTCCTCTCGATCGCGATTCTGCATATATAGCATTACGGGTTCACCCTGAATATACTTTTGATCCCGGACCCTTTTCATTGCCCCTAGCTTATATGAATTTATTTTCTCTTGATATATATTACAATCAATGAAGTATAATCATGAAATATTAAATAAAGACAAATAATATAAAAATTCTTACCTTAATAATCGCAGATACTCGATGTAGAAAAATTGAACGATAAAAGTCCTAGTCCTCAATCCCTTCTTTTTCTATTGTAGAGAATTTAGAATGTTGTGAAAATATATGTGGCTTAACTATGTAATTATAGGCTATTTTTTATTTTTATTTTTATATTTTTTTTAAAATCCTAAATTAACCCCTAACACAACCCATGAATTAATTTATAAATTAACCCCTAAAATAACTCCTAAATTAATCCTTATTTATTTTTTTATTTTTTTTTTGTTATCACGTTCTACTCTCCTTAAATAAAATTTCATCCTCAAAATTCGATATCTTACCTAGAATTGAAAAACTTGGGTACTTGACACGAATCTCCTCTTCCCGCTTCCACATAGCTTCATTTACGCTCGCCATGACGTCTCCATTGTACTTTGATCATAGTAATATCTTTATTTCTCAATTGGTGAATCTTGTGTTCCAAAAAACTTCTTCATTTGCTTCCTCATAAGTTAAGTCATTGTTGATTGTCGATCCTTATAATTCACGATGTGACTTGGATCATGAACGTACTTTCTTAGCATAGAGAAGTGAAAAATATTGTGCATACTTGATAGACTCGGTGGTAATGCGAGCGGATAAGCTAAATCTCCAACTCGTGTAAGGATTTCAAATGGTCTAATATATCTCGGTTTCAACTTTTTTTTTCGCCAAATCGAATAACACCTTTAATAGGAGCTACTTTAAATACTTTTTCTCCTTCATCAAATGTATATGTTTTGTCCGTCTATCAAAGATATGACTTTTGTCTATCTTGAGTCATCTTGATTCGATCTTGTATCATAGTTATCTTCTCAACAGGTTTGCCGTATTAATTCGGGCCCGAAATTTTTCTTTCACCAACTTCGCTCCAATATAATAGTGATCTACACTTTCTTTGGTATAGTGTCTCGTATGGAGCCATCCCAATAGTCGCTTGATAACCGTTGTTATAAGTTTAATTCTACCAAGGGTAATAATGTTTCCCAATTGTTTCCTAAGTCGAGCACATATGCTCTCATCATATCTTCCAATATTTGTATAGTCCTTTCGCATTGTCCATCTTTTTGCGTGTGATAAGTCGTAGTAAAGTTTAGCTAGGTTCCCAAGGCACTTTGTAGACTTTTCCAAAACTTAGAAGTAAAAACGCGTATCTCTGTCAAACAATTGACACAGAACTCTATGAAGTCTCACTATCTCCTCAATATAAATTTGTGCATATCGCTCCATACTCGAATGCCATCTAAACGGGTAAGAAATGAGCCGACTTTGTTAACCGATCTACTACAACCCAAACAACCTTGTTTCCCTTGATGATGGTGGAAGCCATACCACAAAATCCATAGTTATGTGCACCCATTTGCATTATGGATGTCAAGTGGTTTGAGCAAACCAAATGGTCTTTGGTGTTCGGCTTTAACTTGTCGACAAGTCAAATATTTTTCCACAAAAGTTCCAATATCTCTTTTCATACTTCGCCACCAAAATACTTCTCTTACATCTCGATACATTTTTGTACCTCCAGGGTGAGCAATATACAACGATGTTGAGCTTCTTCGAGAATTTCTTTTCTAAGCCCTTCTTATTTAGGAACGCATAATCTCCCTTCATAAGTCAAACTACAATCATTTGTTATAAGAAATCCTTTTACATTGTTTTCACGAGCTTTTTCTTTTAGTTTGGTCAAAAATTTATCTCGAGGTTGAGCTTCTTTTATCTTCTCTCTTAGAGTAGTTTGCACCACCAAAGATGCTAGTACTATCTTTGTGCTTTTCGGTGGTACCACTACTTCAATTCTCATCCTGGTGAATTCTCTCACAAGATGTTCTTGCTCGATATCAAATTTGACATTTCTCCTTTTGTTTTATGACTTAATGCATTGGCTACAACATTAGCTTTAACGGATGCTAGCTATGATAGTGCAATCATAGACATTCACCAATTCCAACCACCTTATTTGCCTCATGTTTAGCTCTTTCTCGAGTAAACAGATATTTTAAGCTTTTGTGGTCGGTGAAGATTTCACATTTCCTCCATATAGGTAATGGCGCCAGTGATTTTTAATGCATGCATTACAAAGAACTAACTCTAGGTCATGAGTAGGATAGTTTAACTCATGTGACTTTAGTTGTTTTGAGGCGTAGGCAACCACTTTACCATGTTGCATTAGCACACATCCCAAGCCTTGTTTTGATGTATCACTATAAATAACAAAATCTTTAGTGGGTTCAGGAATTGTTAATATTGATGCGAGAAGTTAGAATTTGCTTCATCTGCTGAAAGCTTTCTTCGTATTTCTCATTCCATTGGAACTTCTCCCCTTTTCTTGTCGGTTGAGTCATAGGCGCAACTATCTTTGATAATCCTTCAATAAATCTCCGATAATAGCTAAACCTAGAAAACTACAAACTTCATTTGTATTCGCAGGTGCATTCCATTCGTTGATTGCTTCAACTTTAACCTTAGGGTCCACTTCAATTCCTTGAGCGGTGATTACATGTCCAAGAAACACCACTTGATCTAGCCAAAACTCGCATTTCTTGAATTTCGCATATAAATTTTCCTTGCGAAGTGTTTTAGCATTATTCTTAAGTGCTCAAGATATTGCTCTCTATTCTTTCAATATACATGTATATTATCTACAAAGACTATGACAAATTAGTCTGAGATCTTTGGATGAAACACTCTATTCATCAAGTCCTTGAATATCTTTGATGCATTACTTAACCCAAATGGCATTACTACAAACTCATAATGTCCATATCGGGTTTTAAATGCCGTTTTTTGGAATATCACTCTCTTTAATTTTTAATCGATGATATCCAGGATCTCAAGTCAATCTTAGAGAAAGTCTGGTTTGTTGGGAAATTATTTTGTAGATTTTGATGAATGCCATGTAAAACTTAGAATAGGAAGTTGGCACCCCATTTTTGTTGTAAATCGCATTGTAATAGATAGGGATCGTCAGTGAGTTAAGTCGGCTATGCCTAAACATGCAAGAAGACAACTAGAGACTAGAAGGAAGACTCATTTGCAAAGGCGGTGAGTATAAAAAGAGAAGAAGGGAACTTGATGAAGGTGCGGTGAGATGCGGTGAGTGAAGTATCGTCAAGTCAACTCAAGACAGTCAAGTCTCAAGGTTGAAGTGACAGAATAGTCATCAAATGATTAGAAAGTGACTCAAGTCACTTGGGGATGTTAAGAAAATGCAATCAAGTCAAGACAATGGAAGAGATCCGTTGCCGTAAATCAAGAGAATTACTTAAACAAGTAATACCTCCATCTGCGCTTTCTTGAAGTGCTCGGTTCGAGAAGCATGCAAAAGGATAAACCAATAGGAAGCATCGCACCATGTCGAACTCGAAAAGCTGAAAAATCATTCATACGAGGAAATGGAAATTCCAAAGATCGCAACAAGACAAGCCAACGACCACAAGTGACTTTCAAAAATAAGCCTATCTCTTCAACGGGCAGATTTTTGAAAGATCACTATAAAAGGCTGAGGAATAACTCTGAGAGAAGGTAACTGAACCACGAACATTCAAGCAAACATTTGAATCAGTAACAAAAAATATTCTCAAATCATTCAAGATCAATCCTCAAGCCTACATTACGAAGGAAATCAATCCAACACTCACCTGTGAAGGAAAGATAACTTCAATCAGTTGAAGAGGAAATTTTTGAAGAATCAAGGGGTCTACATTCCACGGAGGATTGTAGGAAAGTTCAAGGTCGAACCGGTCTCAAGTTTTTGGAGGGCTTCGTGATCAAATCCAAGAAGCTTGAGCAAGTGGCCGAGTCCCAAAGGATCAAGTCAGTTGTGTGATCAATACTTGTATCGGGATCGTTAACCACTCGTATATTGATCAATACTTAGTGGATTCCTCCAGGAGTTAGAGAAGAGAGGAGTAGAAGAATTACCCCATCTTGAACCTCTATAAAAACTTATTGTGTCATTTACATTTCAACACTTTAATTTTTGCATCTTATTTTTATATTTCTTTGATAAATTTGCTATCTAATTGATAATCAACTGAGTGCTAAAATCAAGTATTAAAACAAACTTAACCAAATTCAAGGGTGTTAAGTCTTCCAATGAAAACAAATCACAGTCGAGTTAAGTCTTTAGTCAAAGCAATTTGAGTTATTCTATCAACACTCATTCGAGTCTGTTGAGTGACTAACTCTTTGATTAACTAACTTAGCTGTCCATCAAGGACACAACTGTGAATTATTAACTCGAATATTTAAAATGACTAATTTTAAAAGTTGGTAAGATTTATTCAACCCCATCTTCTAAACCTTACACTCACACCCCTTGGGACCTACAAGTGGTATCGAGCGGTTGGTTCATAGAGCCTTTCGCCTGACCGGTTATTCTTTGAACTAGATCTCCAAATTTTTCAAAGTCTGTTTTAGCACTTGATCTTTCAAAACTCTTTTCACCAAAAATTATTATCATGGAAGCAAATTTAACACGCATCCCTATATTCACAATTGAAGAATTTGATGATTGGAAAATTCGTATGCGGGCTCATCTATCACATTACATGATGAGATATGGATAGTGATAGAGGATTGGCCCTTCGCAAATTTTAAAAGTAAACACACTGTGCGAGGAGAGCTGCATTTGAAGGTGAAGATGATGTTGCTCCCGGACCGTCATGGTTGAACAACCAAGAGTGAATGGACAAATGATGACAGAAAAAGATATAACTTGGACAATGTGGCCAAGGACATTCTTTACAAAACCTTGGACAAAGCCATGTTCAATAAAGTCAAATCATGCAAAACGGCTAAAGAAATCTGGGACAAGCTAACATTGATTTGTGAAGGCTCAGAGCAAATCAAGGAAAATAAACTATCGGTTGTTGTACAGAAATTTGAGAATTTCAAAATGATCGCAGGAGAGACCTTGGATCAACTGGATGCTCGGTTCACAGAAATTACCAACGAGCTATCTGCACTTGGGAAAGAATATACACGAGAATGAAATGTGTGTGAAGATTCTAAAAAGTCTCCCAATTTGAATGGGAAATGAAGGTCATGGCACTAAGACATTCCATGGACCTATCCAAGACATCCAACCATGAGCTATTCTCAGATCTCAAAGCCTACGAATTTGAGCTGAGAAGAAAAGACCAGGAGGAGACAGTTGTGCCCAAAACAGCTGCTCTAATTGTTAAGGATGGCAAGAGAGCTGAGGTCAAAGAAGTCATTGACCAAGAGGAAATAGCCCTGATGGTTAAAAGGTTTAACAAGTTCTTCAATAAGAACTACAAGAGAGGCAAGGGCGAATCCTCCGGAAGACACTCGGCTCCTCCAAGTCAAGGAAGATAGGCCAACCAAGAGAGCAGAGCATCAAAAAGTTGAATATCAAAGGGTGACAATCCAAGAATGGAAAGAGCTGATCAAAAGGTTGAAAATCTATCTTTGGGCTGCAGACAACCATGTCACTATGCCATTGATTGTCCATATCATGTAGTCAACAAATACAGGAATGAAGAAGAAAGAAAGGTCTTTAGAGAGAAAGAAGACAAGAAAAGACAAAGGCAATGTTGGCTGCAGAGATCTGAGACGAGACAGCCAAGTCAAGAGACACACGGTGACTCGAGAGAGTAGTGAAGCCGACTACTCAAGTGACTCGAAGAAGAAGCCCTTGATCTATTTGATGGCCAAGGAACAAGACCAACCCGACCAAGAAGATGAGGTACACTCTAATTCATCACACTCAGATTCTAGTGATAGTAACTATGACACACACACTTCATCACCCACCGATCTTTATGACTCATTAGGCAAAATGATGAAAGACTTTGAACACATTAAATCCTCACACCGACTAAGGAGCCGAGTACTCTAAGTCAAATAGCTGATGAGAATGAAAGTCTAAAATTTGAAAATGTTAAGCTAATAGCAGAGATAATCGCTATAGAAAAGAGGGAGAATGACCTCAAAAATGTGATTGCCTCATTCACTAAGGCATCTAAATCATTGGATGATCTTATTATGAGCCAAAGAGAATGTGGAGACAAGACAGGCTTAGGATTTAATTCCTCTGTGCTATGTCAAGCTCCAAAAGTGATTTTGGAAAAAGGATCTTCAAGCAATGAAGTATCTCTAAAATCCAAAACTCCAAATGGTGCACACACATTTATTCCAAAGCACAATCACAAGCAAACTTGTCCTTGGCTATAAAGGAAAAGGAAAACAACAGATTGAGTGTCTTTGAGAGGCGGTGAGAAAAAATCCACCGAGTTCCTCAAAAACTCCAAAAGGAGATACTCTGTAAAGAAGAAAGCAGAGCTACCAAAACCCCGGAAGTTCTATAAAAGAAACACATATGAAGGGAATGGTAGAAAGTACCAAGCCAAGTGATTGGAATAATGTGAACTATCGGCAAAGACCTATGGAATATAAGCCCAAATGGCAAAGGCCAGAACTCAACAAAGGCCATTCCAAAGGTATAAGAGCTTTCATCAAACACACATATGCACTAGGCACTACACTCGGAGATATCACACCTACCCAAAGAAGGCAATTGCTAAAACACATACACAGCATACGGACAAAAGAGACAATTTGTATGAACCTAGAACTCCAAAGCAATTTGCTAAAGTTAATTATGATTATGGCATCGATAGATGGCAACCTCTTGAGTCAAATCATTTGGCTATAGCTGGTTGGATCATCTTATAATACTAACCTTCAGGACCAGGCAAGTATGGGTACCTAAAACTTAATTTCCTTGATTGCGGAGGTTCAAGGAGCAGTGAGTGCCAGGAACCTGGTACATGGATAGTATTTATTCCAGGCACATGACAGAAACAAGAAAAATCTATCGAAATTCAAGAAAGTCGAGGTGCAAAAGTCATATTTGGAGGAAATGAAGCTCCAGGAGAAATAAGGGGCACCGATCCATCAAGAAAAATGGATTAGAAATCTCGGATGTTGCATATGTTAAACGACTCAACTTCAACTTGCTAAGCATCACCAACTTTGTGACAAGGGTTATAATGTTGGATTCAACATGGGTATATGCCAAACCAAGGACATGAATCCAATGAAGTTGTGTTGCAAGGATGCGAGATAAAATAACATGTATGTGGTAGATTGGTCAATTGCAACACCAAGCACTTGTCTACTAGCAAAGAGCACAACCGAATTAAGTTGGATGTGGCACAAGAAGTCGAGTCACCTGAATTTCAAAACAATTAACAAGCTTGCGAGAAGCAATCTTGTGGAAGGACTTCCGGACTCGATTATACAAGAAGGAGAGTATATGTGATGCATGTCGAAGGGAAAACAAATCAAATCATCATTCAAAGGAAAGGCATGTCCATCTTCAACAAGAATATTACACCGCTACATATGGATCTATTTGGTCGATTGAACCTAGCATAAGTGGGAAGAAATACACCTTGGTGGTAGTAGATGACTACTCAAGATATACATGGACAATATTCATGTGTAAGAAGAAAGAAACTCTGCAGAAACTACCACAATCGATAAAGAGGATTCAAAATGAGAAAAGTCAAACCATTATCAAAATAAGATCGATGAGAGGAACCGAGTTTGTCAATGGTATAATCACTCGATTGTATTGAAATGGTATTGGTCATGAATTATCTGCAAAGCAAGGACTCCACAACAAAATGGAGTTGCGAGAAAGAAGGAACAGAACTCTTAAAGAAGCGACAAGGACCATGTTAGTCAAGAGGGCTACCTAAAAGATTTTGGGTCAAGAAGCAATAAACACAAACATGCCATACTCAAAATAGATGCATGATAAACAGGATAGGTGACAAAGACTCCCTATCGATTTGACAGGGGAGAAAGCCAAATGTTGCATATTTTAGAATATTTGGATGCAAATGCTTCATCCATAACAATGGCAAAGATAATTTAAAGGCTTTTGATGCTAAAGTCGATGAAGGTATCTTCTTAGGATACTCGGTGAAAGCAAAGCCTGAGTACTCAACAAGAGGACTATGGTTACGAGAGGAATCCATTCATGTGGTGTTTGATGAGCAAATATAAATGGAGAAGACATTGAAGAATCAACTGATAAGCTAAATCAACCAACCATGCGGGAAGAGTCCTATCTTCATCTTTGAAGTTTGGAATTATAAACCCGGATGAAGATGAGATATTTCGAGTCTCAAAACAGTTGGAAAATCTGTGACTAATTGATGATGAGAAAGTCGATCAAAGCAACACATTTTGCAAGACGATGAATCCGGCTAACTTACTCCAACCTCGATGTAAGATGGGCGAGAGACCATCCACGAGAACTAGTCATTGGAGATGTAAGAGAAGGTGTCAAAACGAGATCCGAGCTCAACAAGAAGCAATGTTCACATGCTTTATCTCACAAATAGAGCCTAAAGATGTGTCACAAGCATTGGATGACACACATTGGATTCAAGCCATGCAAGAAGAGTGAATCGGTTTGAAAGAAATAAAGTGTGGAACTGGTTCAAAGACCTACCCATCAAAATGTTATTGGCACTAAATGGGTGTTGAAACAAGATGAACGAGGAATCTTCTCGTGGTAAAAAACAAAGCAAGATTGGTAGCCAAAGGATATTGCCAAGAAGAAGGGATAGATTTTTATGAAACATTTGCTCATGTGGCAAGATTGGAAGCCATAAGGATGTTTCTTGCCTATGCGACTCACAAGAACTTTATTGTATACCAAATGGATGTAAAAAGTGCATTTCTCAATGGTTTATTGGAAGAAGAAGTGTATGTTGAACAACCTCCAGGATTTGAACAGAAGATTCTTGGAGATAAAGTATACAAACTCAAGAAAGCTCTATATGGGTTGAAACAGCACCCGAGCATGGTATGATACATTGTCACAATTCTTAATCGGGAACGGATTCACAAAAGGCAAAGTGGACGAGTAACACTCTTCAAAATTCAAGATAGGAAGAGTATCTTTGCTTGTTCAAATATATGTGGATGATATCATCTTTGGATCCACAAACAAAGAGTTGTGTGTTAAATTTTCAAATATTATGCAAAGCAAATTCGAAATGAGCATGATGGGAGAGGCGACATTCTTACTTGGACTCCAAGTGAAACGGTGAAGGATGGAACCTTCATAAGATGGACAAAATACACGAGAGATTTATTGAAGAAATTTGGTATTGAAGAGAAGTCTTCGTGAAAATACCAATAAATACATCATCAAAATGGATATGGATGCAAATGGCAAGTTGTAGATCAAACAAGATACTGAGCACTTATTGGATCATTGATTTATCTCACAAAGCAGGCGACATCAACTTTCTTTGTAGGTGTATGTGCAAGATTTCGATCTGCTCCAAAAGAAAGCCACATGATGGCAAAAACAAGAGGATCTTGAGATATTTGAAAGGAAGCAAGAAGTTGGCTTATGGTATCAAGGAAGGTGGATTCAAGCTAATTGGTTATTCGAGACTCGACTACATTTGGATGTAGAGTTGACAGGAGGAAGAGCACCTCGAGCACGTCAAATGCTTGGAAATAGGCTAATTTCCTGGTTTAGCAAAAAGCAAAATTCAATAGCCACCTCCGGTGACGAGAATACATAGATCTTTGCCGTTTGTTGTGCCCAAGTCTTATGGATGAGACAAGTGAGAGACTATGAAGTTGAAGAAAAGGAAATTCCAATCATGTGTGATAACACAAGTGCAATTGCAATCACTCAAAATCTGTGTTGCACTCAAGAACAAAGCATATCGATGTCGATATCACTTCATAAGAGATCATGTTGAAAAGAAGGACATCACCTTGGAATATATTTCAACCGATAAGCGGTTGGCGACATATTCGCAAAACCATTATGTGAGTCAAGATTTGAAGAACTCAAGCATGAGTTAGGATTAATTGGTGAGTTGACACTTAAAACTCAAAGAAAAGAAATGAAACACGAAAAGAGGAAAAAGAGTTGAACTCTTAAATCAACCTAAGTGAATCAGTAGTATCGGAAAGATAGTTGTACCGAGTTAGTGACGGTGAGTATTTACATGCGAGGAGAGAAGAGTTAAATCGGCTAAGGAACAAGTTTGAGTCATTTATGAGCAAAGTGACAAAAACGCAATGCGTTTTTACTAAGCGGGAATGTTTTTAAGAATGACGTCGGCAAGATAATTTTGACGTACAAAGCTAAAGCCGCACACGAGCTTATGATTGGATATAAATGTTGCCGCATTAAATACGAGACATTAAATGCAAATCGGCGTGCAAGATCCAAGCCGTTGATTTTGATCACATTTCAAAACCACCCGCACGTCCTTTCATGAACCATACTTAAACCATTTCGTCCGTTTCTCTCTCACTTTACCAAAACTGTTCATCTCTCTCTCGAAAGCAAAAGCAAAATTTTCTCTCAAAACCCTTTCAATCCTCGGATCATTTTCTAAGTTTCGTTCGGTAAAATCTTGAGAAATGGCATCTACTCATGATTTTGTCAAGCTAGGAAAGCAAATCCACACAGGGTCTCTGTGGATTTTGATGGTATGGTTAACAGGGTCCGACGACACCCTAGTGAAGAAGATTCTTTGAAACCGGAAACGTCCTGGTGAAACCGTTTCTAACATTGGAGTTTCCGATGACCTATGTGGAAGAGGTCGCACGCGGTTCTCACGTGAACGCCGAGTTTCACGATGAGGGCATCAAGTCCTCTGTTCATGGAAAGGAGTTCATCATTTCGCAAGGATTTGGCGAGAACATCTTGTTACCTTATTCCGCAGAAGCGGAAGGAGTGTCGGAAATTAATGAAGGCGATGTTGAGCCGATCGCCGCTTGGAAGGAAGTAGCCAAGTCCGACTATCTTGAGAAAGTAGTCTCTGACTAATAAAGGTCTGCTTTGAAGGAGGACTACCACAAATTCTTTGGACATCGTTGCCAAATCCATAGATATCAAATTTGGCGGCTTTGACCAAATGTCCAAAGCAAAGTTGATCGTAATGGCTGCGATCATTGAAGAAGAAAGTGAAGTGGGCTGAGTTTGTCTACACGGACTCGCGCGTTAAGAACAAATCCTTCAAGGAGGATGGAACGTTTGGAGGTTCCCTAGGATACGGCCTGGTGATTGGCGGTGATGGAGGTAAAAGGAGTCCTCTTCGACATGGAAAGGCGTTCCATGTAAACAAGAGGATGTTCGATCAAACCTCTCAGGCGCGCACGAAGAGAGCCTACGCTAAGAGAGCGTCACGAGTGAGGGGGAATCGGTGACCCGAAGATACTGATTGTCTCCTCTCCACCAAAGAAGAAGGTTGCCCCCCGCAGTGCTGCTAAGAAGATCGCTACCCTGCAAAGCAAAGAAAAAGAAATCTGCTCCCGCCCTGCTGCCCAAGTCCGCCCCCCGCAGCGGTGTCTCCGCCCGCAGCCGCAGCGGATAAGGAATCTCAAATACCTTCTATTGTCGTCAAGAAAAAGAGAAGCGATAAGCCAAGACGGCCGGCTCCTCGAGAAGAAGACAAATGACACCACCCCGCCGCCCAGGACTCGAAGAAACCTTATACGAACGGAAATCCCTCCGGTACAAACAAAAAGAAGGAGAAGAATTTTCAAGCGCCCGAGCTTGATAAACGGCCGAGTCGGCCTACTCATTTGGAGAAGATACTAAGAGATTCTTGGAGAAGTAGAGTCTCAGTGATCGATAAACGCCAAGTCTGAGCCGAGGCCGATCCCAGAGGCAAGTCGAGACCCAGTTTGAGAGACGTAAGAGCAGTGAGGAACAAGAATAGCAGAGACAACCGAATCACTGTTGACGGGGCGGTTTCTCCACATTGTAACAACGAGACTGCGAGGAGCTCGGCGTGAAGTCCGCTACCCTTAATCCCCTCGGGAAACGAGGGGGCAAGAGAATGATGAAGACGATGTAATCATGCACTCTCCATTGTATCCAAACATCCAAAATCGTCTGCATGAGAGTGGAGGAAATGGAAGGTGAGCCTATCCAGTGCAATTTGAAAGACCAGAATTCATTCTTTGAAGAAGAAGAACTCTTCAAGTTTCTTGAGGTTGACACGATCTTTGCAAGCCTCGACGAGGATAATTGTATCAATATCTGCAGATTCGGAAAAGAAAACGAGCGGGCTAGAAGCGGACTAAGACGCAAAAGCACGTGAGAAGGCGAAAGCCCTCTCACCGGCACCACCGATCATACACACTCTCACTTTGACGCCCTATCGAGAAAGTGATGAGGATCGGACTATTCGTTTCGCTTACGGAAGAGTTGCAAATGCAATAAGCAATGCAAGAGTCGAGAATCCTACATGAGCAAAGAATGATGGAGGGATCGGAGAGTCCTCCAAATCACAATCGAAATAGACCCAATGGGAGTGGTGCGGCAAAGATATCACATCGTTGTTGTTCTTTGCCACCACTTCCCAGCTCATTCGAGAGGAAGGTGTTAAGGAATGGCGATGGCGGGATTGTGGGGACCCCGGTCGAGCCAACCCCTAATGAAGGTGTCTCACCCACGCCCCAACGGCTGAATACTCGGTGGAAACAGCCGGGAGTCCGGGAGACGAGTGACCCCATTCCAAGTCACTCGGTGGTGTGCCGGTGAGGGAGAAACTCCCTCCGGTCGGCAAGGTTGGAGGATGTTGCGGTGACTCCACAATGCATCTCGGAGGCGAAGTGGAGAAGGAACAACAGATTGAATACACAACAAGTTTATCGACTGAAGCTCGCACGTTGTGGATCTGTCTCTCGGTGAAGTGCCAATCGCTCTCCCAGGCCAATGACGTTGCGATGCGGTAGAGGCACAAGAAGGAATCGCCCGGGAGTTAACACTGGCGATGAAAGTGCAATCCATGGAGTTGAGACTCAATGGATGCCACCTCGAAAGACCCCAAGACAGTGACACTGTCGAAAGAGATGTCCAGGCCTCGCTGCATTGAGATGCAGGAGGTAATGAAGGACAACGGGAGGTTGAGACTTCGGGGTAGAGAAATCAAGTACGAACATCCCTCCCGCTATCATTGATCCATCGAGAAAAAGGAGATAAGTGCTCTTCACGATTCCCAGGATAATCTCGATGTAACCTTTCTCGGGATCGGAAGGAGGCGATGAAGATGAGTTATCCCCTGTGGATCGATCCCAAAGACTCGGTGAGGATGTTCCCACCACGAGTAAGTCGATCTCAATACTACTCGCCATACATTCAACTTTGATGATGAGCCACCCATGGAAATCTCATCATCGTTCGATGACGCTTTTGATAAAGCCGAGGACCGAGTCAACTCATTTGGAAAAACCGGTGAGACCGACAAAGCTATTGAGCAGTGAGGCTCGGCAAAGTCGGGTCGACTTCACGGACATGCGGCTAAAACAGTCCACTGCGCAGATCTCTCCAAGTGCAGCAGGTTCGATTCCACAAGGGACTTCACGAGCACCACTTATCATTGAACAAATTCGGTTGCACGTGATGATTCTTTCATAGAATCATTTCCCTTCTCTCTGGAGGTACACGACCTCCCCGAAGAATCGACAAAGATCGCGAGCGCTTCCACGCACTGATCATGTCATTCCATCGAGACACCATTGTTCGGTGACTATGACTTTGACATCTTTGGCGTCGGTGAAAGCAAGAGGTAAGAGTCAAGTTCGGGAGGTGTTCAAAGCCTTATTTGCCTTTGAGATTGAACGGATGGAGAGGCACCAGGCCTGGCTGGACATGAGGCTGGATAACGGGGACGCCAACCTGCTGGCCGATTTGAGAGGCATAATAGTCGAGAATCCGTGAGTGGTGGCAACAATGAAAACAATGCGTGTGGAGCAAGCTCGATATTTCGAGGACATTGTTCAACAAGTTGTTAGTCTGGCGGGTGAGAATGCGATGCAAAGACAAAATTGCAAGAGCACATTGAACAAATGCATGAATCTCATAGTACAGAGATAAAAGCTGCGTGAACATAATAAGAACGAGCTCCTGCGTGTGGAAGAAAATATGGATCGAAAATTGTCTCCTCATGGTGAGATGAAGTTGGTAGTAGTGAATCCAACGCCACCCGCTCCGAGTTCCATGCACTTACTCAGCCAGATTGACAGAACTCAACTATCAACAGACTAGACTTCTTGCTTGCTAGCTTGTTTCGGGGTTCTCTCTCCTTTGATGATGCCAAAAAGTGGGAAGAGGAATACCTAAAAGTCTTGAAGGATCGGTTCGAGAGCGGTATGTGAAGGAAAGACGATTGAGGAAGTAATAAAGAGAGAAGAAAGGTAAGTCTGTTGAGGGGAAGGTTCGAAAGATGTGACCTTGATGATTGCCAAAACCCCCCAACAAGGTCTTGTCACAGCTGATATTATCAAAGCAAACTCCTAGTGACTCTGCCACTCCAACACTCTGTTGTACCAATGGGAAAAGAGAAAGACAATTGAAGCGGGGATGAAGGAAGTGGAAGGAAGGATGAATACCCGAGTTATGGATATTACGAAACAACATGGAGGCATTCCAATAAGCGAGAGACACCTATGTCATTTGAGATCTGGGGCAGAGGCCAAGATCGAGTTGATGAATTCAAAACGCCGCATCTCGAAGGATACTTCGCAAATATGTCCACGGCTCAAGCACAGGATTTATCTTGGGAAAAGGGTCTCACACTATGTGAAGAAGGCGACAGTAGCGGACTACGCGATCGCTCTGCTTGGTCACTCGCTAGTCACTTTGGGAAAAAGAAGGCCCCAAGATACAATACATACACGCCAGAGGCGGAGGAAGAAGCGATGTGGTGGAGGAAGAGGTTTCGAGACCTAGATCTCTGCTAAAAACATTGAGTACATAGATCCAAGCAAGAAAGGAGGGATCTATTGAAATTTGGATTTGAAGTAGCCAACCCGCAAGTGGCTAAGAATAATGTTGAGTATGTGAAGAGAATTGAAAGAGGAAAATAAAAGACAAACTCAGCTATGGGAAGAAAGACAAGAAAAGTGAGAAGAGATGAAGTTGCCGAAAGGCGTATGAGAAAAAGAAGAAAATTTGAAGATGAGAAGAAAAGGAAAAGGTCGAGAAGAAGATGACAGAGTGAAGAAGATAAAAGAAGGAAGCGTGAAGGAGATGAAGTGTTCTTTGTACCCTTCATGTATTTTACTATGTAAATACACTTTATGTAAGTCTTACGTACATTGAATAAAATTATGCAATTTCTATACGTGAGTAGATATAGAACAACATGGTTAGTCTAAGCCCGTTTAAGCTCGATACAATTTTTTTTTTTTTTTTGGCTTAAGCTCACGATACACTCAGAAATGCTTGACTATGTAAAGAACAAGAATGTTATGATAAATAAAAGATCGATTCTAAACATACATTACGTGGTTCTACATTTGTCCGTATGTATCTTTGTTGTTAAATAATTGTATGAATGTTTTAAGTTTTGACATCATCAAAAAGGGGAAATTGTTGGGAAATTATTTTGTAGATTTTGATGAATGCCATGTAAAACTTAGAATAGGAAGTTGGCACCCCATTTTGTTGTAAAGCGCATTGTAATATATAGGGTTGATCGAGTGAGTTAAGTCGGCTATGCCTAAACATGCAAGAAGACAATGGAGACTAGAAGGAAGACTCATTGCAAAGGCGGTGAGTATGGCAAAAGAAGAGAAGACGGAACTCGATGAAGGTGCGGTGAGATGCTGGTGAGTGAAGTATCGATCAAGTCAACTCAAGACGACCAACTCTCAAGGTTAAAAATGAAGGGTCATCAAATGATTAGAAGCGACTCAAGTCACCTGGAGATGTTAAGAAAATGCGATCAAGACAATCGAAAGAGATCCGTTACGTAAATCAAGATTACTTAAACAAGTAATACCTCCATCTTGCCTTTCTTGAAGTGCTCGGTTCAGAAGCATGCAAAAGGAATAAACCAATGGGAAGCACGCACCATGTCGAACTACGAAAAGTGAAGAATCATTCATACGAGGAAATGGAAATTCCAAAAAGCGCAACAAGACAAGCCAACGACCACAAGTGACTTTCAAAAATAAGTCTATCTCTTTGGCAGATTTTTGAAAGATCACTATAAAAGGCTAAGGAATAACTACGAGAGAATGTAACATGAACCACGAACATTCAAGCAAACATTTGAACTGTAACCAAAAATATTCTCAAATCATTCAAGATCAATCCTCAAGCCTACATTACGAAGGAAATCAATCCAACACTCACCTGTGAAGAAAAGATAACTTCAATCGAGTTGAAGAGGAAATTTTTGAAGAATCAAGGGGTCTACATTCCACGGAAGATTGTAGGGAGGTTCAAGGTCGAACCAGTCTCAAGTTTTTGGAGGGCTTCGTTATCAAATCCAAGAAGCTTGAGCAAGTGGGCTATAGTAGCAAAGCAAATTTGCCTGTGAAGAAGTTTTCGAGTCGCACGAGAAGCCAGCTGCGTGACCAAGGCATCTCGCCCGAGTCCCAAAGGATCAAGTCACTTTGTGTGATCAAGACTTGTATACGGGACTTAACCACTCGTATATTGATCAATACTTAGTGGATTCCTCCGGGGAGTTGGAGAAGAGAGAAGTAGAAGAATTACCCCATCTTCGTGTTAGACCAAGTGGCTACGATAATCTAGAGGGGGTGAATAGATTATGCCTATTTTTCGCAAATCTCCTCTTTTTCGAATCAAAAAGTAAATAACAAGAATGTAAATGCGGAAATTAAACAACACTCGTTGATTTAAAGAGGTTCAACCCACCTAGGGCCTAATCCTCTACCACCCCAAGTATCTCAGGGATGGATTTCAAAAAGAAAAAAGATTTTATTAATTACCACAATTAATACAACAACTTGAGGATCACCACAATCCTCTTTACAACACCTTCATGAGGAGATTACCACAATCTTCTTTCACCACCTTTGAAGAGTACCACACTCTTCAAACACCTATCACCTAGATCACCCAAGTGTATTCTTACCACAAGAATACTCACAAGGATGTCTTGTGTTGAATGATGGACAAAATTCAAGATTACAACTCTATGAAACCAATACAAAGATAGAGTGCAAGTGTAATCAAGAATCAAAAAGCCTAGACCTCAAAGATGTGCAAGTGAAAGTACTTAGGCTATTACAACAAGAATGTAAAAATGAAAGCTTGAACAATTTGCGATTTCTTGTTGTGTATTTTGCTTGTGTGTGTTGTGTCTTGTGTCTTCAATTTATCCTCTATTTATAGGAAGTCTTCACCAACATAGGCTCCCAACATAGGCTCCTATATCTTCACTTTTGTCTACAAAAAGAAGATCACAAGATGTAGAAATATTGTACAAAATTGAAAAGCAAATCTTTGCATCACAGATTACAACGGTTGGAATTTTCTTTGTCAAAAATAACATAAGGCGACGGTTGCCCTGTTGAAGATTTCGACCGTTTGAAAAAAATAGTGCGATCCCAGGTAGGGGTTGCGGGGGGTTCGACCGGTCGCCCGGGTGCGACCGGGTCCCTCCCCGGAACAGTCCCCTCCTCTTTTTTCAAGTCCTGCAAGTTACATTTCGTGTTTTCTTTTCTTGGTACAGTCGACCATTTGGGCGGCAAAGTCGACCTCCCCTAATATGTTGTCGATTGTTTTTCAAAAATAAACTTCAAGAAATACTCCAAAAAATTAGTAAAAACATTTTAAATTATTTGGGAGTATTTAGACAACATTTAAAAACATAGTTTTGGTGTAAAAACCAATTTAAACAAAACCATCAAAAGTGTTGTCCAATTTTTATCAAATTAAAAACTAAGAAATACTCCAAAAATTAGTGAAAACATTTTAAATCATTTAGGAGTATTTGGACAACATATAAAAACATTGTTTTGGTATAAAAACTTATTAAAACAAAATCATCAAAATCTTGATAAAAACATTTATCTAACAAACTCCCCCTTTTTGATGATTACAAACCAAAACAATTTTAGAAGGTCGATTTTAAAACAAAACAAATTTTCCGGTCTTAAAACAACAATCATTTCAAGCAAGATTTATCATAAGTACAACACACAAGTTTAGGAGCAAAGAATTTTTCAAAATCATTTTTGCACAAGCTCCCCCTATCAATATGCATATCAAGAACAAGAACACAAGCAACAATTAAAAGCTAAAAGCTTAGCTTTTACAACTTAAGTTTGAATTCCATGAGCTTATAAGGTCCCCCTGTCACAAAACATCATTAGTCAATCATAAAAGTCCATAATACATCAATTGAACTAAGCAATATTCACAACTTATGGCTTTTATCATCCCTAGCTTATAGCTTTTATTGCAAGCTTATTTTCGCTTCTTTGAGCGTATGAGCGTTTTTCTTGTTTCTCCCCATTTGGAATCATCAAAAAGAATGTTAGCACGATAAAAACATCATATATGCATATCAAAGTGCGCAAATTTATCGATTTATCGAGCTTTTTGAAAATTGAAGCTTAAATTCCAAATAAAAGGAAAAAATCGATCAATTGACTTGCAAAAGCTCATTTGATTGATTAAACATGATCTCTATAAACTTATAAGACTTTTCAAATTGAGAGAATCATGTAAGTGATGATTTTTTTCATTGAAACATTTCGTCGAACACGTGGCGTGCGTTGAATAAAACTAGAAGTATATAATGCTTTTGAAATACATTTAAGCCAAAAAATTTCATCACCAATTTAGTTTAAACAACATTCAATACATCAAAATATTAAGCTCATCTCATTCATATGAAATTAGCATCAAGAATTTTGCAAATAAGTCAAAATCTCAGGGTTCAACCCAATTGAGCAAATGGAGTAGAATTCTTACCATTTGATCGGTGAAGATGAGCCATAATGATAATGATCATGCTATATAATGTACATTTTTAAAAAATGCATGAAAACCATTTTTGAATGAAATATATGAAAAATTGGCAAAGGAACGAAAAATGGTCAAAATAAGTTAAAATGAAGAATCTTTGAAACGAAGCGGTTTTAATCAATTTTATGCTTAGGCGACGGTCGAGGTTGAGGGCGACGATCGGCGTTGAGGGCGACGGTTGCCCTCAATCCTTCCGGCCACAGTGTCTGTCGTTTTTCCAAAATCCGAATTTTCAACCAAAAATCCGATTTTTCGCCCCTAAGTTTTAAAGACGTGCAAAATGCAAACGTAAGCCTCATTCAATATGCATTATGCCTAACCGAGCTCAGATCGAAGCAAAACTCTCGGAAGATAGCGGTTTTGTAAAAATGTCCGCTAATTGATCTTGAGATGGTACAAAAGATATCTCAATTTTTCGTTTTGAAACACAATCCCTTAGAAAATGATGTCGAATCTCAATATGTTTAGTACGGTTATGATGAACCGGGTTTTGAGCAATGTTTATAGCGGATATATTATCACAAAAGATAGGAACACTTTCAAAAGAACATTTATAATCCGCTAAGGTTTGTTTCATCCAAAGAAGTTGTGTACAACAAAATGCATTTGAAATATATTAAAGCCGGCCGTTGAAAGTGAAACACAATTTTGTTTCTTTGAAAACCAAGAAACTAGGCAATCACCTAGAAATTGACATGATCCGGAAGTACTTTTCCGATCATCAATATTTCCCGCATAATCCGAATCACTATAACCTTTAAGAGAAAAATTTTCATTCTTTGGATAGAATAAACCATATTGAATAGTGCCTTTCAAATATCGAAAAATCCTTTTAACGGCATCATATGATATTCTTTGGGATTGCTTTGAAAACGAGCACATAGGCATACGGCATGAAGAATATCCGGTCTACTTGCGGTTTAATAAAGTAAACTACCAATCATACCTCGATACTTGGATTCATCAACCGACTTGCCTTTTTCATCTTTGTCAATCTTGACATTTGTTGCCATTGGGGTTGAGCGGTTCTTCCTTCTTCAATGCCAAATTTTTCAAAAGCTCCTTTGTATATTTTGATTGAGAAATATAAATTCCTTCTTGGCATTGCTTAATTTGAAGTCAAGGAAGAAGTTGAGCTCCCCATCATGCTCATTTCAAATTCACCTTGCATTAACTTAGAAAATTTCTTGCACAAGGATTCATTAGTAGCACCAAAAATAATATCATCAACATAAATTTGCACTAATAAGCGATCTTGCCCTTTTTCAAAAACAAAGAGAGTAATGTCAACTTTACCTCTTGTAAAACCATTTTGCAAAAAGAAAAGAGCTAAGTCTATACATACCATGCACGGGTGCTTGTTTCAAACCATACAAGGCCTTTTAAGTCTATAAACATCATTAGGCCTAGAAAAATTTTCAAACCCGGAGGTTGTTTTACATAGACTTCTTCTTGAATAATACCATTTAAAAATGCGGATTTTACATCCATTTGGTAAAGCTTGAAATTTTTAAAACAAGAATAGGCAAGTAAAAAATACGAATAGCTTCTAAACGTACTTTTGGTGCAAATGTTTCATCATAATCAATACCTTCTTCTTGACAATAACCTTGAGCTACTAACCTTGTTTTGTTTGAACAATATTGCCTTGGTCATCGAGCTTGTTCAAATACCCATTTTGTACCAATAATGGTTTGAGATGGAGGACAAGGTACTAATTCCCATACATCATTCCTTTCAAATTGATTCAACTCCTCTTGCATTTCTAAAAACCAATCCTCATCTTCAATGGCTTCCTTAGCATTTTTAGGCTCTTTTTGAGAAATAAGAGCTTTCTCGGCAAATTTTCCTCGAGTCATTACTTTATCAAGGGGATCACCAATAATAAGATCTTTTGGGGATCTCCTTAAATTTCAATGCTACGGGAAGATTAGAAGTATCACATTTATCTTCATGAGGAACATTTGAGCTTGAAGGTTGATCATTTTGAGTAACATCTTGAACAATGGGTTCAACAATATCTTCTTCATCACTTTCATCATTGGGTATACTTTCAACACCCGAAGCTTCATTGAATTTGACATGGATGGATTCTTCAACAACCCCACTAGTCTTATTGTAAACCCGATATGCTTTGCTCTTGATTGAATACCCCATAAATATTCCTTCATTGGCCTTAGGATCAAGTTTGTCTAATTGATCCTTAGTATTCAAAATAAAACATTTACATACAAATATTTTGAAATAACTAATATTTGGAGTTCTTCCTTTCCAAAGCTCATATGGAGTTTTATTCATTTTAGGACGAAAATAAACTCGATTAATGACATAGCAAGCAAGCCGATTTACGGCTTCGGCCCAAAAATATTTTGGAAGTGAAAATTCATTGAGCATGGACCGACTCATTTCTTGAAGTGTCCGATTCTTCCGGCTACTCCATTTTGTTGAGGTGTCCTTGGAGTAGAAAAATTGTGACTATATCCCTTGGTTTCACAAAAGACTCTAAATTCACCGTCAAATTCTCCACCTCGATCACTTCAAATAGACTTAATAGTATCTTCCTTTTCATTTTCAATAAGTCTACACAACTTAACAAACTCATTAACGGCATCGCTTTTATTTGTAAGAAATAGAGCAAAGTATATCTAGAAAAATCATCAACTATAACAAAAGTGTAATGTTTTCCACTTAGACTTGCCGTACCAATATCCCCATACAAATCAAGATGAAGCATTTGTAGGGGTTTGGTAGTGGAAATTTCATTTTGGGCTTAAAACTACTCTTAACTAATTTGTTATTTTGACAAGTGTCACATAAGCCAAGATTTTCAAAATTTAATTTGGGTAGTCCTTTTACATGTTGGTTTTTGTAAATAGTTTGCAAATTTTTGTATCCAACATGACCAAGTCGCCTATGCCATAAACTAGTTAAATCATTATTGGCGACAAGACAAGAAACATTTTGACTAACCAAGTCACTTGTACAAATTTTGTAAAGATTGTCTTTTCTAATTGCTTCACAAATAATTTTATCATTTTTGGAAATAAGACATTTTTCTTTATTAAAAACAACATTATAATTTGAATCACAAAGTTGGCTAACACTTATCAAATTGAACTTAAGCCCTTCTACTAAAAGAACATTACTAAAGAGAGAAAGAAGAGTTACCAATTTCTCCATTTCCAAGAATTCTACCTTTGCCATTGTCGAACATGACCATACCCTCTTCTTGGAGCTTGATGTTGGTAAAAAGTTCTCTCTTTCCGGTCATATGGCGTGAACATCCGCTGTCCACGAGCCATTTTGAATGTTCCATTGTTGTTATAGCCCCTATAACCTACAAAGGAATTATTTTTAGGTACCCTATAATTTTGGGGTCCATGGGGTTAGCCTCGAGACCTTTAGGTCTTCAATAATAGCTAACATTATTTTTCAATCTACAATTGCTAGCATAGTGTCCATTCTTACCACAATAAAAACAAGTAACAATACGAGGACTATTAGTACATACAAAGGTTGGACCTTGGTCTTTTTTTTTTTTTTTAAAAGCATTTTGAAAAGGTTTGTAACCAAGTTCTAACTTAGAATGCTCACCTCTTTGTGCATCTAAAATTTTTGTGACTTTATCCGTACTTAAATTGAATCGATGCACATCCTTTTTCAAATTTTCAATATCATTTGTGAGCGTTTGTTTTTCGGTTTCAAGAGTACGGACCATAGTAAGAGTAATAGCATGAGCTTTATCAAAGAGAGTCATAAGAAGTAAATAATTTATCTTTTTCTAGTTTAAGCTCTTTATGCTCCTTTTTAAACTCTTGTATTTAACAATCAAATTTTGAAACTCATTTTGCAATTCATCAAAATCACATTGTAAGTCATCAACTAGGGAAGAAGATGAAGCATTAGAGCGCACCTCGGTATTTTCATCGTCTATGGCCATAAGACCATGTTCGGATTCTCCTTCCTCGTCGGTTGTTTCAAGTAATTCATCCCAAGTTTTGACGTCCGCATTTAACGCTTCTTTTTCGAAAAAGGCTTTTCTTCTTTTGTTCCTCTTCCGCTAATTTTGGGCAATCGGCTATGTAGTGCCCAGATTTTCTGCATTTGAAACAAGAATTGTCTCTTGGCTTTCTTGCTTTATATTTGTTTACAAATTTAGCAAATTTTCTAACAAGAGCCGCCGTTTCTTCATCATCCTCATCACTAGCATAATAAACATTATTAGAAGAAGATGCTAAGCCTTTAATAATATTTTGCGTACCGGTTTAGAGGTGGATGGTTGAGAATTTTTCCTCTCCTTGAGATATACTTCATAGATGAGGAGGTTTCCAATGAGCTCATCAAACTTGAGTGTCTCAAGATTTTGAGCTTCGTAATTGCCATCACCTTTTTGGACCATGAGCCGGGAAGGGCATTTAAGACTTTGGTCACCTTATCTTCTTCGGAGATGATCTTTCCAAGAGCCACAAGAGGATTGACAATGTTGTCAAGCCTTTCCACCATTTTTGATATGCTTTCACCATCATGCATATTGAAATTTTCAAAGTCTTTCACAAGCATTGTTTTTCTTGCTTGCTTCACTTTCTTTGTGCCCTCATAAATAGTTTCTAATTTTTTCCCAAACTTCATGTGCCGACCGTATGCCTCTTATGCGATTATATTCGGTGGTGGTAAGAGAGCAATGTAAAATATTTAAGGCCTTACCATTTAGAGAGAAAGCCTTCTTGTCATTTTCATCGTACTCCTTGAATGGCTTGGGAGTAGTGGTACCATCCTCCAATTTTGTTGTTGGTTGAGCAACTTCTTCAATGACCACATTCCAAATATCAAATCTGCATCCTTGTAGAAAGCACTCCATGCGGTCTTTCCAAAATGCGTAGTTGTTGGCGTCGAATAGTGGTGGCTTGTTGGTGGAGGCACCGGTGGTGAGATAAGCTTCATTCGTAGCCATGGATCTTTCCTCTTTACTCGGAGCGAGCTTAGCCAAAGAGTTTGGCTTTGATACCACTTGTTAGACCAAGTGGCTACGATAATCTAGAGGGGGTGAATAGATTATGCCTATTTTTCGCAAATCTCCTCTTTTTCGAATCAACAAGTAAATAACAAGAATGTAAATGCGGAAATTAAACAACACTCGTTGATTTAAAGAGGTTCAACCCACCTAGGCCTAATCCTCTACCACCCCAAAGATCTCAGGGATGGATTTCAAAAAGAAAAAGATTTTATTAATTACCACAATTAATACAACACCTTGAGGATCACCACAATCCTCTTACAACACCTTCAAGGAGATTACCACAATCTTCCTTCACCACCTTTGAAGAGTACCACACTCTTTCAAACACCTATCACCTAGATCACCCAAGTGTATTCTTACCACAAGAATACTCACAAGGATGTCTTGTGTTGAATGATGGACAAAATTCAAGATTACAACTCTATGAAACCAATACAAAGATAGAGTGCAAGTGTAATCAAGAATCAAAAAGCCTAGACCTCAAAGATGTGCAAGTGAAAGTACTTAGGTTATTACAACAAGAATGTAAAAATGAAAGCTTGAACAATTTGCAGATTTTTTGTTGTGTATTTTGCTTGTGTGTGTTGTGTCTTGTGTCTTCAATTTATCCTCTATTTATAGGGAAGTCTTCACCAACATAGGCTCCTCTATCTTCACTTTTGTCTACAAAAAGAAGATCACAAGATGTACAAATATTGTACAAAATTGAAAAGCAAATCTTGTTGTCACAGATTGCAGCGGTTGGAATTTTGTCAAAAAATAACATAGGGCGTAGGTTGCCTGTTGAAGATTTCGACCATTTGAAAAAAATAGTGCGATCCAGGTAGAGGTTGCGGGGAGTGTGACCGGTCGGAGGGGGTTCGACCTGGTCGCTAGGGGCGCGAGTCGGCCCTCCCCGGATCGGTCCCCCTCTCTTTTTTCAAGTCCTGCAAGTTCTCGTTTCGTGTTTTCTTTTCTTCGTGCATGTGTCGACCATTTGGGCGGCACTTGTCGACCCCTAATATGTTGTCCGATTTTTTTCAAAAATAAACTTCAAGAAATACTCCAAAAAATTAGTAAAAACATTTTAAATTATTTGGGAGTATTTAGACAACATTTAAAAACATAGTTTTGGTGTAAAAACCAATTTAAACAAAACCATCAAAAATGTTGTCCAATTTTTATCAAATTAAAAACTCTAAGAAATACTCCAAAAATTAGTAAAAACATTTTAAATCATTTAGGAGTATTTGGACAACATATAAAAACATTGTTTTGGTATAAAAACTTATTAAAACAAAATCATCAAAATCTTGATAAAAAAACATTTATCTAACACTTGAACCTCTATTAAAACTTATTGTGTCATTTACATTTCAAAGACTTTAATTTCTCGCATCTTATTTTTATATCTCACGATAAATTTGCTATCCAATTGATAATCAATCGAGTGCTAAAACCAAGTATTAAAACAAACTTAACCAAATTCAAGGGTGTTAAGTCTTCCGCAATAAAACAAATCACAATCGAGTTAAGTCTTTAGTCAAAACGGTTGAGTTATTCTATCAACAACTCATTCGAGTCTGTTGAGTGACTAACTCATTTGATTAACTAACTTAGTTGTCCATCAAGGACACAAGCGTGAAGTATTAACTCGAATATTTAAAAGGACTAATTTTAAAAGTTGGTAAGGTTTATTCAACCCCCTTCTAAACCTTACACTCACACCCCTTGGGACCTACACGGCACCTCTCAATTGATCAAACAAGTCTTCAACCCTCGGTTGCGGGTACTTGTTCTTCACGTGAGTCGATTAAGTTCTCTATAATCGATACACATTCTAAGTGACCCGTCTTTTTTTCTTTACAATAGAACTAGTGCTCCCACGGTGATACACAGGTCTAATGAATCCCAAATCCAAAAGTTCTTGTATTTGCGCTTTTAACTCTTGTAATTCCTTTGGCGCCATTCTATAGGGTGCCTTAGATATAAGTGTTGCCCAGTGTACCAAATCTATTCCAAATTCAACCAGCGATCCGGAGGAATTCCGGACAGATCTTTTGGGAATACATCCAAAAATTCTTGCACAATTGGTACGCCATTAGGTCACTTTGGTTGTCGAGGTATCTACTAAACTCACTAGATATCCTTGATAATTTTTCTTTTTCAACATTTTTCTTGCCTTCATTGTCGATATCACTCATGGTACTTTGCTTTAGACTTAATCCCATAGAATTTTATCTTATCATTTCTTTGGCAGTTTGAATATTATCTTTTTTTCGTTACACTTAATGTCTGCCTGATATCTACTAAGCCAATTCATACATAAGATTACATCAAAATCATTCATCTTAATTATGTATAGATCAACTTTAAGATATTTTCCCCTATATTCACTTCAACATCCTTATTTCTGAGTCGGTTGTTATCGAATTTCCGGATGGCAAGCTAACCTCAAGTGGTTCACTTACTCTAGCACTCTTATGTCTTAATATAACATGGAATTTGGTAGATAAAACGAATGTGTGGCACGGTGTCGAAAAGTACAAGATCATGTATTCTAGAGATGGTTAGCATACCTGACATTGTACCCGGATTCTGATCATCTTCTTCCTGAGTCATGGAATACATTCGACCTCTACCTCCAGATGTTTGTTCTCTTCTTTCCCGCTCACCTTTCAAGAGAGGACAATTAGAGACTTCATGCCCTAGCTTCTTACACTTGAAGCATTTTCCTTGTCCAGCTAAATATTCTTCAAAATGATTCTTCTTGCATTTTGGGCAAGTTGGAATGTCTGCTTGCGTAGTTGGGCGTGCATTTCCATCAGTCTTTATTTGTTTATTTTGATTTTTATTTTTATTCTGTTTTACCCCTTCCCATTTTCTTTCCTCAGACAACACAACCAACTTTTGCTCCTCCTCGTCCCCAGAAAAACTTGCCTCCACCTCATGAGCCATTCTCACCATCACCGAGTATTCCAAATCTCCTTGAGCAGATAGTATTCTTGATAGTTGTGCTCGAAGTCCCCTTCTGAACCTCAGATCCTTTTTCAAATCAGTATCCACTAAGTGTGGAGCAAACCAACTTAGTTGATTGAACTGTCTCTCATACTCTGTGACAGTCGTGTTTCTTTGTTTAAAGTTAAGAAATTATCTCTCCTTCTTGTCCCGATATCATTGTGAAAAAAACTTTTCCATTACAATCACTTTGAACTCATTCCATGTTAAAGCATTCCGCTCTTCCTTGGTCTTAGTCCTCCAATACCCTTCCCACCAATGATCGGTGTCTTGGTGAGTTGGAAGCGCAAAGACATACGACTTTACGTTCGATGTGCGGCCCAACCAATAAGTCAAAAAATCCTGTCTAGCGATCGAAACCATTCTTCTATTGCTATCATGTCATCACGTCTGTTGAATGTGGGTGGACGATAGTGGCGGAATTGTTCCACGACTCATGCATTGTTGTTGTTGTCCCTGTTGTTCTGCACACCCATGAGAACTCAACAATTATATCTCCAGCAGTAGTAGTGGTTTGATTTCTGTATTAGTGTAGTTCTCACCATTGACTTGATTTTCGACGAGCCATATTCCATATTCTAAGTGTTAGATAAATGTTTTTATCATAATTTTGATAATTTTGTTTAAATGAGTTTTTACAAAAAACAATGTTTTTAAATATTTTCCAAATACTCCCGATCGATATAAAATGTTTTTACTAATTTTTGGAGTATTTCTTGAAGTTTATTTTGATAAATACTCGTGTTGGACCATCGCCCTATAGGGCATCCCGTGTCTAAGTTGAGTTTTAAAATAGAAAACGGGACGAAAGAAAAATAGAGAGGGCAACCGATCGACCGAAGTCGACCGTAGGGCAACCAGGTCGATCGTAGGCGACAGGTGCTCGATTGTGCTTAAAAGAAACAGAACTCCTGTTCTCTATTTTTGAAGGGCCAACTTTGTCTAACAGGGGGTCCGTTCCCCTGTGTATTTCTTGTGAAATACTCTTCAAACCCTTTCTCTCTGTGCGACCGGTCGCATATAGCTTTTGACAATGAGAAACTATCCGTTGGGTTTTCGGACAACTTTTCCTCAATTTAAGGGGTTGATTTCTAACAACTATAATCTTGATTTTAATTGCATTTTTTTTTTTTGCATTATTCACTCTCCAAAAAGGAGCCAATGTCCTGGAAATCAATACAAGACCTCTCCTATAAATAGAGGAATCATTCAAGCAACAAGATACAACACAACATACAAGCAAAAGCATACAAGCAAAACACTTTGTCAAAACTCTTGTTGTATTAGCCTAAGCACTTACACTTGCACATCTTGAGGTCTAGGCTTTTCATTCTTGATTACACTTGCACTCAATATTTGTATTATCATTATCGAGTTGTACTCTTGAATTTTGTCCATCATCTAAAACAAGATATCCTTGTTGTTGTTCTTGTGGTAAGAGTACACTTGGGTGATCTTAGGTGTTGAAGAGTGTGGTGCTCTTCATAGGTGTTGAAGTAAGATTGTGGTAATCTCCTTGAAGGTATTGTAAGAAGATTGTGGTAATCTTCAAAGGTGGTGGTGTAATAATTTTGGTAATTATTAATAAAATTTCTTTTTCTTTTTCGAAACCCATCCTGGATATATTGGGGTGGTAGAGCACGTAGTCCCTAGGTGGGGTGAAGCTCTTTAAATCATCGTGTGTTGTTTATTTTTCGCATTTACAGTTTTTAAATCTTTGCTTGTTCAATCGAAAAGGAGGACGGAATTTGAAAAATCGGCATAATCTATTCAACCCCCCTCTAGATTATCATAGCCACTTGGACTAACACTAAGGTCATATGTAATGTATTATTATTATTTACCCAAGTTATTAATGGATTTTGCATGAAATATATAACTTAAAATCTAAATATCATAATATAATGGTCAAATAAATTAGTATCAATTAAAGAACAACTAAGCTTTATATATAATAAGGATTTATTTATCAATTATTGCAATACATAGACCCCTTTAAACCTACTGATTCATGTCTTCATCTTCCTCTAGATCTTCTTCTGGGTCTTTTTCTGGATCTTTTCTCCAGATCATCTTTCAGGGTTCCTTCTGGTTCCTCATCTTCTATCATAGCCTCATTGTTCCAAAACTCAATCCGTTTACTGTATAACCTGACAGTGAATGTCCTGTAGTTGATTTTGGATCGGTCGTCATGCCCATCGTACTCCAATAATGAGGCATAAAGCTTTTCAGCCTTGCCGTTCCAAAATGAGGGGAAGTTATCAATCACTCTACGGGAGGTAGCGCATTCGTTTGGAGTGACGATGACATTCCTCATATTATACCACAACTGGTGAAGTTTAACTATATATTCTCCAATGTTATCCCCCTCAATTTAATAGTTGAAATAATGATTGAGTCAGTTAATTGGATGGTTCGGACCCCAGTCATTATTATTATTGTTCTTTCTTGCAATGTAGCGAGCGCGAGTTCCTGCCATCTATATATATGTCCATTTGCAACCATAAGTCTATTTTTACATTTTTTTTAAAGAATAGAAGATTTCTATTCTTCTATCATTTAAACTGGTAATTTCTAAAGCAGAATATTGTAACATGAATCATAATAAAATACAGCATGACATAAATGAGCATAGTGATACAATTGTACAATATAACTTGCATTAATAATTCTCATACCTTGAGGAGACCGACAAGATATGATGGAGGTGGATGTTATTATACCATTTTATACAAAGTTTGACTTTTATTATTTTATTCTTAAGAAAATGTATACATTTTAATTTTTTATTTTTTTTATTAACAAGCCTACAGAAACGTAGACATGCTCTGGTACCACTTGTAACGACCCAATTTTATGAAATTAAAGTACTCTAAATATATTATTAAGAAAACACAAAGTTATAAATTAAAGTGATCCCAATAATTATCAAAAAGTTGATTTAGAATTTTTAATTCTGAAGGGGAAAAAATAATGATAATAATAATTATTATAATATAATTATAATTATTATAATATAATTATAATTATAATTATAATAATATTACATCTTCCAAATTAAATTTTCCAACAATTATTTCAAGCATAAACCGGAAAAATTAAAGACATAAATCCAAAATTTAGTCCGATCATAATTATTTAAAATATAAATATAGCATGATTTATTCCACCATCCACAACATCATATCTTCAACCGGATTCCTCAACCTGAAAGTCATGATAATAATTGGGGTGAGTTTAACTCATTTCAAGTATGGATATATATATATATATATATATATATATATATATATATCTGTTAATATTTAATATAACATGAAAAACATTCACATAATTACAACAATAAATTCATTATTTTCCACTTTTTCCTCTCGACCGATTCTGTATATAGCATTGCGGGTTCACCCCGAAGATACTTTTGATCCCGGACCCTTTTCATGACCCCTAGCTTATATGAATTTATTTCCTCTTGACATATATTGCAATCAATGAGGTATAATCATGGAACATTAAATAAAGACAAATATTATAAAACTCCCTAGCTTAATAATCGCAGATACTCGATGTAGAAAAATTGAACGATAAAAGCCCTAGTCCTCGATGCCTTCGTTTTCTATTGTAGAGAATTTAGAAAGTTGTGAAAATATATGTAGACTAATTTATATTTTTATTTCTATTTTTTTTTTTAAAATCCTAAATTAACCCCTAACACGACCCCTGAATTAATCTATAAATTTACCCCTAAAATAACTCCTAAATTAACCCTCATTTATTATTATTATTTTATGTTATCACAAGAGCTGTCAATTTTGGCCCAGCATGTGGGTTGGCTCGATTGGCCCAGTAAAATGATCGGGTTGGGCTGTGTTTTCTTGGGCCCGAAATAAGTTGGGCTTTTTTGGCTAGGTTCGTTAGGCCCAAAAAATCGGCCCAACCTGGTCACCCGTTTTTTTCTTTGTATTTTCATGGGTGAGTTCCAAAAAAAGTGGCTCGATTCTATGCCTGGCCCGCAAAAATTTTTGTTTTAGCCTGGCCCAACCCGTTTGACAACTCTAACTGCACGCCATGAGCCTATTTTTTTTATTAGCTATCATGAGTCTTTTAGCTCAACTGGTATTGCTCACTTTTTATAGGAGTGCTGATTATGTAGTGAATCAATGAGGTTTTCAATTTTTTTAGATTTATCCCTCCCCTCCACAGCTCTACTCCTCCCAGCTCATTAAAAAAGCAATACATGTGTACTAAAATCGGTGTTTTAAATACCGTACTGGTGATGAAACCGGCCAACTCATTGGTAAGTGGTTCAATTAGTCGGATCGGTTCAACCGCCGATTTTACTATTTTTCATAAAACTAATTATATTATATAAAATATTAATGTGATACACTGATATAAAACGAAAATATATATATATATATATTTTTTAATTTCTTATTTTTTTATTATTATTTGATTGATTGTCTATGCCTATAGTAAAGATGTTTGTTCAAATTTAATATATTTAAATTTCTTAGAATTCTTGTTTGTATTAGTTAAATTGTAAATAATTGATTAGAATCATAACATAAATAATAAATAATTGATGCGAATTTTTGTATGATTTGAACTATGACATAAATATTTTAAATATTAACTTATAATTTCAATTTTTATAAAAGATTGAAAAAATGAGAAAATAAAAAAATAAGTTAAATCCAGTTGAACCGGTTTTGACTGATACAACCCTCAAAATGGTATTTAGGGCCTTACAGGACCGGTCGACCCCCGAGCTTAGCAGTATAACCTGGGTTCAACCGGCGGTGCGATATGGTATTTAAAACACTGACTAAAACTATGATTTGAGACGTTAAGAATACAAGAAAATTCCAAATTACCGACAAAATTTATCGACATAAATGATTTTATTACTAAATATTATATTAATCTACAGAATACCTACAAAATAAAAAATATTGTTTTTCCTCAAATTAGATTGACAAATTACCGACAGATCACCGATAATTTTTAAATTACCAACAGAAATACTATTATACGTATTTACCAACAGTTTAGATTTTATAAGTAAATATTTAGCTATAATAATTTTTATCTACAACGATTTTACATGCACTTTACAATTATCTTAATACTTACCTTCAGAAAAATATGCAGGTAAACTGATTTTTCTTATAGTGGAAGTAGTAAAAATGTCATGTATTTCTTCCCTTTCTGCATTTACAATTGATCAATATTTACTTTTATTATAAAATAAATAACCCTATCATTGATTTCATGCCATCACTAGGAAAAAGAAAAATAGTGATAAAAGTAGTCTATTTGGATCCAAGGAAAGTGGAAAGATGGTAGAAAAGTAAAAAAGAAGGCAAAAGATGATTGGGATATATCCAAGCCCACTAAGTATATATGTGCATGCCATCTATATCAAATTAACTAGCTAGAGATCTCAAATCTTGCCTTTACCCACTTGTGAGGCCCCCAAACGGTTCTTTCCCACATGTAAGATCGAGGTTCATCTTGAAATGGACCTTCTCAACTTGAGTTTTATTAGGTTCTTCAATATCTCTTCTTTTTTTCAACTTTCCAAAAAAATAGTTTTTATATATAACGGAAGAAAAAACATATAAAGAGGTTAAATAGCCCAATCCATCATATTACAAAGAGTCATCTAAATGGAAAATAATTTTTCCAAATTCAAGATGAAAGAGTGAAAATTGCAAGATAAACTCACAATTAAGACTTGTCATTTCTTCAATTAAAATTAACGTTCAAATGGCTCTAAATAATTGTTTACCTAGAGCTTTAGCAAAATTAACTCATTATTGGTGATTATAAACTCTGCTTATTTGAAAATTTTCTTAACAATTTAAGTGAAAATTCAAATCATTATTTTTTAGTTCTTATATATAAAGACTCATTTCTTTAATGTTTGGGAGGAGTGCAGTGGAGAAAGACACAAGTTCGAATCATGATCAATATCGATCATTATAAAGGGTGAGTGATACGTAGTATAAACTCTTGGTTTATATATAATTTAAAGCTTCATATTTCTTGGTAGTGATATAATTGTAAGATCCCTCAAAATTGTTCAAGACATTTTACATAAATATCATAATCATTAAAAGCTCCTTTAGAATATATATGATGGTGGGAATGTTGAAGATAAAAAGTTAGGCCATTGGAGATTAACATTACTATTTCTTTAATTAATTGGAGCACATCTTATTAGCAATATTATCGATCAGCAATAAATTACTAGAACCCATCAGATTGTATATTGTATCAAACTTATCGCAGCTTTATTTTCTCTTAATTAATATGATCACCATAACACCATTAAATATTTCGATCGAGCCGACATCTTCAAAGTGAATTTCGTTTACTATTATATCAAGCTTGAGCCAAGTTCACAGTAATTGTTATAACTTTTTGAAATGCATTATATTTAACAAGCTAGTTTTCATAATAAATCTAAAAAATATTTTAAAGTACTATTTAGTATGCACTATTTTATCATAGTCAATCTTTTTCAAATCTTGAGTTTCTGTAAAGTATAAGTTAAATTATTGTAAATATATATTTACCTACAGAATAAAACTGTTGGGAAATACCTATAGTATTTCTATCGGTAATTTTGTCGCTTGTCGATATAACTAGAATTTTCTCATGGTGTAAAATCCATGAATGTATTAAAAGAATTTTTTTGAACTTGAAATGTATTTATGACTTGCAACTAATATGTTCTACTTTATCTTCCATGCATCATTTCAATTAAGATCATATATAGATAAATATATGGAAACAAATCAAATCTCTTATGGAGTTATGTGTATGCCAAATACTATGTGTAACACAAAATTTTGCTCCGTACATGGTCCGAAAGGGCATGTACAATTCCACTTTTAATTTTCTAATTCAGTCTTTTTCCAATTGTATATTGTATGAAAAACTAAAAATAAACCTAATCTTATTAATCTAGAATGTCAAATGGAATATTATATACTTAGCATATAAATACACGACCCCACAAGGTCCTATCAATTGATTGATTGCATATATATATATATATATATATATATATATATATATAGGATATGGATCAAATAGGTTCTCCTATTTGGGGTGAAAAATGGGGACACATCCTAACCATAGATCAAGAAATTTGAGTGGTCCATATATATATATATATATGTATATATATATACCCTACCATGTATATGAACTTACACAAATTCACAAAAAGAAGTGAAAACCTTCAATTCTCCTTGGCCTTCAATTTCAATTTGATTAAGCCAAACCAAAAAAAAAAAGGATGGAGAGTATTATTATGCAGGATAACAAGAAGATGAAGGTGAAAAAAGGGTGTCTAGCAATTAGGGTTGGGTTAGAAGATGAAGAATTTCGAAAATTCACAATTCCAATATCATATTTATACCATCCATTGTTGAAGACACTTCTTGACAAAGCTCATGAGATCTATGGATACAACGACGTCGGTCCACTAAAGCTTCCATGCTCCGTTGATGAATTCCACCATCTCCGGTGGCGGATCGAGAAGGGATCCGATAGTTATCGCCACCACTTCAACCACCACCACCACCTCTACCACCGTGCCGGTGCCTTATCCTTCAAATCTTGCTAGCTAAGCATATATGGCTTGTTTTATAATATTGAAGACAAATAGCTTTCCCCTCTTCTTTTGTATTTTCACAAATTTTGTAAGTTTTTGTAGCCATAAATCTATATATCTTGTGAGACAATTAGTGAAGTATATGTCAATTAAATACTATTTTTTTATGATTAATTATCTATATATGTGCGTGTGTGTGTGTGTGCACATAGGCTAATGTTTTCTTCTTAATTGGCCATAGAAAAGGGATAGATTATTATGTTATTGATTTTCGAGTCTAATGATTCTTGATTCTAGTTCACAACCAAGAAAAATATTATGATACCTTTAATTTGAACTAAAGAATTTGCATTTGATATGATGATTAAAAAACTTGGAGTTTTCAAATAATTTTAATTTATTGAAGATTAAAAATCTAGGTAAAAGAATGTTCTGAAAATAATTAGAAATTATATGTAACAACTGATTAAGTTTATCGTTAAAATACAATAAATTATTACTGTGGATTTGAATGAGAAATCCACAAATTATTATTTGTTTTGCTCAATCTCATTAGAAATATTTGGTCTTGTATGGATTAATTTCCAGTTTCAAATGGAAAATGGATTTCGGACTTTGTTGATCTTCGTGTGAGAATCCGGAATATGTTTGGTTTAATTTGTTATCGAAATTCTATTATGATATATGTTTAGAAACGAAAATATGTTTGATTATAGTTTTTAAAGTGTAATTTTGTTGTAAATATGCGTAATTGTGGTGAAAAGCTCCTTAGTTGTATGTCCAAGATCCTATTTCCAAGAAAAATAAAATTGAATATGACTCAATTTTCACTGAAAATTTTCTTAAACAAACATAAACCTATTTTCCAAAAGTTAGGAAAATGGAAAATGACCCTTGGAAACGGGAAGTTGGAACATTTGAAAACACAACCATATATTATATATTAGTGAGATATGTTACCACCATCACATAATCTCATACTCAATTCATTTACAACTTATTGACATTGATAATTTGGATATACAACACAATTGTCTTTCAAAGCATATTTAGACAAAATTAACCAGTCAACAGCTCCAAAGAACTTATAACTTTAATTGAGGACAGAGCATGTATATAGGAAGAAAATGTTATTTTCTATTGGAAATTAAAAAACTAGTGTGAGCCACATAATACTTAATTAATTAAAATTATAATGATTAAGTGGTGGATCATGTTGCAAGAGATTTATATGTTTCCCACTAGTGCCCTCTCTTTCTCCTTTAATTAGTCTACCATAATAGTCACTTGCCACTGTTAATGATGTTTAGCATCTTTGTTGTGGAAAATTGTTCACATCACAATATTAAAAATGATGTTTATTGGCCTTGATTGTTCTTTAGCTAAAAAGTCCCTCCACTAATTATTTTTTTCTTTTTGGTCACCTCAGCTAAAAAGCCCTAATCTTTGAAAAGAACAAGCCCAATTTTTTTTTCATTTTTTCTAAGGTAAAAAAAAACTTATATGTTTTTTTAAGGGCAAAAAATATTTGGACTAGGGAAAAATATTGGATTAAGAGTAATGAGAGCCATTTGGCTACGCTGGCTGGTTTGATTGATGATGTCCGATTTTCATCATAGTCGGCGGAGGATCAACCGGAGTGGTAATTAAACACCAAAGCGGTCGAGAATATTTTCGCCGCCTTCTTATTCTTCATTTCTTCTATCACGTTAAGACCAACTCCAACACAACTTCAAATCCCACACCAAAACACCAAATATCTAAAATACTCCCTCCAACCCAACTCTAAACATTACACCAAATTTGATGTAATGAATAGTGTTACATCAAATTTGGTGTAACACTATTCCTTTACACCAAATTTGGTGTAATACAAATATTCCTCTTTGTCCTCCAATTTCTTCTACTTCAAACTTTAATTCCTATTGTATCCGATATTTGATATATAATTCATTTCTAACATGGTTTTAGTTATTTAAATTTTGTATATAGTTATTATTTTAGATGAACAATTATAATAACTAATAATAGTTAATATTTACCAATAAATTATTATAAACTAAACTTAAAATTTTCGTAAACTACAACAATTAATAAACAAAATTACAATTAATTTAAAAAGCATCAAAATCTATCATAAAATACAAAACACTAACATTATAAACAAATGAGAATAATCGTTTTCAAGACTTTCTCGCTCAACACAAACAAATCAAGGACAAAAATATTCACTTTGCACTCAGGTGTGTGGGATGAATAATCAAATGAGAATAATCGATCATGTGTGGGATGAATATACTAATTTCGAGAATTAGTAATGTATTAATCTTCTTTTGTCTTTAAATATTTATTTTAGGTTTGTCATTTTTATTGTCTAGTGTGCAATTTAGTATTTTTATTTATTGTGATATTAGTTGTAATATTTATTTTGTAATATAATTAATTAATGTAATATTAGTTAAATATAAGTTTTTATTTACTTACATTAATAGTAATAAAATATAAGCAAAAGAAATAATTGCATAAACAAATAAATTTGTTATTCCAAAATGAAAAGAAAATATTAAAATACTCATTTGGCGTAAGATTTAGTGTAGTGGGTTGGAGATGGTTTTTGAAAAATTACACCAAAACACCAAATTTGGTGTGAAAATCACACCAAATTTGATGTCATGGGTTGGAGATGCTCTTATTAAGAGTTCATTCTATCCTTTTTCTTGTTATATTGGTCTTGCTAAAGAGTTTAAGCTAATTAAATGGGAAAATAATATTCGGTCCTATAACTTGTACTATTTGTAGATTTAATCATCTAAGTAGTCACCTTTAAATTTTGGTCTAATATCTTTCAAATGATTTGGACATTTAGTCTGATTTTAATCAGAAATATGTAATTTTACCATAATTGTTAACTAAGGTCGATGGGTACTAATGTATCTAAGAAATTTAGGGATTTTAATATTTCGGTGGCAATTTAATCAAATCACCAAAATTTCCAAGTTTTTGATATGTTTGTATCTGACCGGTCATACTCAATAATTTTCGATAAAATTACACAATTTCGGTCAAATTAGGACTAATGTCCAAAGTTTTAAAAGATATTTTACTAAAATTTAAAGGTGACGACATAGAGAACTAAATCTCAAAATATATAGCCCAAGTTACATGACCAAAAATTTAATTTTATACCTAATAAAATTGCCAAAGATATGCTAGTAAAATCCGACAAATTCATCTATGTACGCCACTTAAAAGGAAAATTGTAATTTTGGTCCCATAACTTGGGGGTGTCAAAACTAGTCCCATATTCGAGTCAGAACTTGACAACGACAACCAAATTTACCACAACAAGAATCCATTTTGTATTTTATAATTAATTAAAGTTCCAAAATGGTTACCATTATATTTAATTTTTAGTGATATGTTTTTTCTAACAATTTGAGTTAGAATTTGTTATATATGAGTTGATTAAGTCATTCAATCTTTTGCTAATTAATAACTGAATTGACTAGTGATGAGAAATTGTAAAATGTCGAGAAATTTATCATACAACACAAGTAATATTACACGTGTACTATGATTAGACACGTGTAGCAGTAAAATGTCATGTAATTCTTCCCTTTCTGCCTTAATATTGATCAATATTTAATTTTATTGCTAACTCTATTATTTACAGCTAAAAGTGATTTCATGCCAATTGAAAATTAACAAAAAAAAATTCAGTGAGAAAAATAGTAGTCTATCTGGACCCCAGCAAAGAAGTGAACCATGGTAGAAAAGTGAAAAGAAAAGCAAAAGATGATTGGGAAGTCCACCAAGTATATGTGTGCCATCAATATCAAATTAACTCGAGATCTCAATCTTCTTTCTTCATTTTTTTTTATACAATGGGGAATCACAATCACTATCATCGAGGTGCGCACTATATAAACTTTCAAATGCATGCGGCGAATGTAGCTTGCAAACCACGCTAACTAGGTGAACCGTGACTAATTAAGTCATGCTTGATTAAGTGGTGCAAAGGTATGAATTCGAACATGAGATGTTTTTGTAGTAAGAACTCATCATACTCTACTAAGTCACCACATTAGAGCAAATCAATATATATATATATATATATAGCTATTAAGATAAGGGAGGAACAATCATCTTTAAGCTAGCCAACTAGTGATCTCAATCTTGCCCACTTGTGAGAAGGTCCCAAAGGTTCTTTCCCACATAAAAGATAGAGGTCGTCTTGAAATGGACATTCTAAGGTTGAATTTTTGGTTCTTCAATCTCTTTTATAAATTAAGACTTGCCATGTATTTCTTTCATGAAATTGACATTCTTGAATGGTGCTAAACAATTGTTGACCTAGAGCTAATTTAGCTCATTAGGTATTGGATTCTGCCTACGTAGCTTGCATCTATATAAATCAAATTGAATTTTTTATTAACTATTTAAGTGGAAAATCATCATTTTCTTGTAATTATTATATATAAATTAAAACCTCATAGTTCTTGATAGTGATACAATTGTAAGATCCCCTCATGCCTCAGAACTCTTCAAGACATTTTACATGCATAATATAATCATTAAATGCTCCTTCAGAATATATGTATATGACGGTTGGAATTATTGAAGATATAAAGTTAGACTTTTTTGGAGAAACATTACTGTTAATTAATTACTTCAATTGGGTTTCATCTTATTTGCAATATCAGCAATAAATTATTTAGTGTTCTAGACGGCCGCCTAGGTCGATCCAATTTATCTAAAATCGCCAAAAAAAATCGTTCAGACCAAAAATTGGGCTAGGCGCCCAGAAATCAGGCCTATGACCCTGACTAGCTAGGCGGGCTAGGCAGCAAAAATCGGCCAAAAATAGTAAAAATTAAAATATAAATGAAAAAAAAGAGAAAAACAATACTATTTCTAGGCGCTCACTTAGGTGATCTAGACGTACTGAAATATAAAATGAGCATTATGATTGAACTTGTATTATTGAGAACTTAACAATGTATACAGCAGGGGTGACTATTTATAGAGGAATGTAGAAGAAGAACAGAGTAACTAACTCTAAGAAATAACTAATTTCAGAACTAACTAAGTACACAAAAGGTACAACTCAAATACACCCCCTACGTAGTTGAATGAGATGAGGGAACCATATGTTGTAAAGGAAGTTTGCCACACAAAAATTGAAACTAAGCGGCGGTGAGAGGTTTGGTAAGAAGATCGGTGGTTGCTCTCCCGGATGGAATATGCCGAACATCAATTTCTTTTGCTAATACCTTGTCCCCGACAAAGTGCACATCGATCTCAATATGCGTGGTCCTGGCATGATAAACTGGATTTGAAGCATGTGCGTTTGCACTCAAATTATCACACCAAATCACCTTTGTAGGACTCTCAACTTGAACCACAAGCTCCTTAAGTAGTGAATGTAACGGACAACATCCGAAGTTGTATCCGCGCAATGACCTATACTCGATTTAGATCGCTTCTGAACACTGATTGCCTATTTCCTGGAACACCAAGTAAGAAGATTGCCACCAAGATTGATAAGATGACCCTTGTGGATTTTCTATCATCCAAATTGTTGGCCCAGTCACCATCGAGAAAATCCCTCAACAACCATTCTAAGAAAGCGGGGATGAAAATGCACCCAATAGTATAAGTGCCTTTAAGATACATGAGTAAGTGTTTACATGCCAAACAAAGTGATTGATTGTAGGAGAGTGAAGATATTGATTCAATTTATTTACAAAGAAAAGAGATATTTGGCCTTGTGATAGTGATATATTGAAGAGCTCCAATGGTGCTTACTAGAGAGAGGGTGTTCAAACGGTTTGTTGTCCTGTAAGTGAAGTTTGGAGGAAATCGAGAGGTGTGGTGGTGGCTTTGCGCAGTGTAACATCTTTCTTTTACTTAGGAGATCATGTATATACTTGGTTTGAGTGAGTGTAAGACCACTAGAAGTTACGCCTGACTGTAAGCCCGGAAAATAATCGACTTCTCCAAGTGTTTTTAAGGCAAAGGCTTGATCCAAAAGTGTGATAATATGTTGGATCATAGTTGGATCATCCCATGTAACTAGTTTGTCATCAACATATACAAGAAGGAGGACAAGTTTCCACGAAACCCCTCGATAAAAGAGTGAGGAATCGACCACGTAAAACCTGGAAATTTTGAGCCATGAAATTTTAAAGAATTTGATTTATATGGAATGTTCAAGATTTTTAGTACATGTGTTGTGACTTCACAAGAGTGCCCAAGTTTCTTATGCCAAACATTGATGTCTTTATTCATGGAAGATCTGAGAGAAAGATTGAAAAGGAGAAAAGAGAAGATGAAACAAAGAGCGGTGAGATTCAACTACATTATTACAAGAAAAAGAAGAAGATGACTTGGATTGGTTGAAGTTGTTGAGATGACTCAAGTCAAGCTGGTAGAGACCATGCTTCAGTTTGCCTTCCGAGAATTTGGTGGGAGAGTTTGTCCTTGACAAGACAACAGTCATGGTAAAACTCAATGAGTACATTGTTATCCTTGGGAAATTGGGAAATTGAAAGTATATTTTTAGTGATGTAAGGGACATAGAGTATGTTATTTAGAAGAAGAGATTTATTTGGTGTGACACAGGAAAGGAAGAAGAGCCTATTTTAGAAATAGATAAGGAAGAGCCATTACCTACAACAAGCTTGTCAGATCCTTGGTAGTCATATGCTTTGAGAGAGAGATTTTCTAACTCGGTTGTGACATGATTGGTGGCACCGCTGTCAAAATACCACCGAGTATCACATTGTTAGATGAAGCATTAATCAAGAAACGGGTGAGGAAGAAGTAAGATAAGCTGCATTGTTAGTCAGTGGCTACGATAATCTAGAGGGGGTGAATAGATTATGCCGATTTTTCACAAATCACCCTCTTTTCGAATCAACAAGTAAATGACAAGAATGTAAATGCGGAAATTAAACAACACTCGTTGATTTAAAGAGGTTCAACCCACCTAGGGCCTAATCCTCTACCACCCCAAGATATCTCAGGGATGGATTTCAAAAAGAAAAAAATTATTAATTACCACAATTAATACAACACCTTGAGGATCACCACAATCCTCTTACAACACCTTCAAGGAGATTACCACAATCTTCCTTCACCACCTTTGAAGAGTACCACACTCTTCAAACACCTATCACCTAAATCACCCAAGTGTATTCTTACCACAAGAATACTCACAAGGATGTCTTGTGTTGAATGATGGACAAAATTCAAGATTACAACTCTATGAAACCAATACAAAGATTGAGTGCAAGTGTAATCAAGAATCAAAAAGCCTAGACCTCAAAGATGTGCAAGTGAAAGTACTTGGCTATTACAACAAGAATGTAAAAATGAAAGCTTGAACAATTTGCGATTTCTTGTTGTGTATTTTGCTTGTATGTGTTGTGTCTTGTGTCTTCAATTCATCCTCTATTTATAGGAAGCTTCACCAACATAGGCTCCCAACATAGTCGCTCTATCTTCACTTTTGTCTACAAAAAGAAGATCACAAGATGTAGAAATATTGTACAAAATAGAAAAGCAAATCTTGTCATCACAGTTGCAACGGTTGAAATTTTCTTTGTCACAAAATAACAAAGGCGACCGGTTGCCCTGTTGAAGATTTCGACCGTTTTGAAAAAATAGTGCGATCCAGGTAGGGGTTGCGGGGGGTGCGACCGGTCGAGGTGGGGTGCGGCCGGTCGCTCTATGGCATGTGCGGCCGAGTCACCTTGACCGCGTTCTCCCTTCCTCTTTTTTAAGACTGTAAGTTCTGTTTCGATTTTCTAATCTTTAGGTACCGGTCGACCACTTTGAGCGACCGGTCGACCGCCCCCTTTGAAATGTTGTCCGATTTTTTCAAAAATAAACTTCAAGAAATACTCCAAAAAATTAGTAAAAACATTTTAAATCATTTAGGAGTATTTGGACAACATTGTTTTGGTATAAAATCTTATTAAAACAAAATCATCAAAATCTTGATAAAAACATTTATCTAACAAACTCCCCCTTTTTGATGATTTCAAACCAAAACAATTTTAGAAGGTCGATTTTAAAACAAAACAAATTTTCGGTCTTAAAACAATAATCAATTACAAACAAGATACATCATAAGTACAAGCACACAAGGATAGGAGCAAAGATTTTTCAAAATCATTTTTGCACAAGCTCCCCCTATCAACATGCATATAAAGAACAAGTATACAAGCAACAACTAAAAGCTAAAAGCTTAGCTTTCACAACTTAAGCTTGAGTTCCATGAGCTTATAAGCTCCCCGCCACAAAACATCATTAGTCAAGCATAAAAGTCCACAATACATCAAATGGACTAAGCATTATTCACGAACTTATGGCTTTCAAGAGTCCTAGCTTATAGCTTTTCTTGCAAGCTTATTTTCGCTTCTTTGAGCGTATGAGCATTTTTCCTGTTTCTCCCCTTTGGAATCATCAAAAGAGTGTTAGCACGATAAAAACATCATATATTCATATCAAAGTGCGCAAATTTATCGATTTATCGAGCTTATTGAAAATAGAAGCTTAAATTCCAAGTAAAAGGGAAAAGTTGATCAATTGACTTGCAAAAGCTCATTTGATTGATAAAACATGATCTCTATAAACTTATATGACTTTTCAAATCGAGAGAATCACGTAGATGATGTATTTTTCATTGAAACATTTTTGTCGAACACTTGGCGTGCATTGAATAAAACTAGAAGTATATAACGCCTTTGAAATTCATTTAAGCCAAAAATTTTCATCACCAATACAGATTCAAACAACATTCAATACATCATAAATATTAAGCTCATCACATTCATATGAAACTAGCATCAAGAATTTTGCAAATAAGTTAAAATATCAAGGGTTCAACCCAATTGAGCAAATAGAGTAGAATTCTTACCATTTATTCGGTAAAGATGAGCAATGATGATGATAATCGAGCTTAATGAAGTCCAAAATATAAAACATATGCAAGAAAATACATTTGAAGTGAAATTTTAGTGTATTTGGCGAAGGGGACGAAAAATAGACCAAATAAGCCATAATGGCCGAAATCAAGACGAACCGAATTTAACCAAAATTTGGTGACGAGCGCCGGTTATGGTTGAGGGCGACGGTTGCCCTCAACCTTCTCACCACTTGTTTTGATAAAATTTCCGAAATCCGAATTTTCAACCAAAAATCCGATTTTTTGCCCCTAAGTTTTAAAAACGTGCAAAATATAATCATAGACCTCATTCAATATGCATTATGCCTAACCGAGCTCGTATTGATGCAAAAGTCTCGGAAGTTAGCGGTTTAGTAAAAATGTCCGCTAATTGATCTTGAGATGGTACAAAAGATATCTCAATTTTTCGTTTTGAGACACAATCCCTTAGAAAATGATGTCGAATCTCAATATGTTTAGTACGGTTATGATGAACCGGGTTTTGAGCAATATTTATAGCGGATATGTTATCACAAAAGATAGGAACATTTTCAAAAGAACATTTATAATCCGCTAAAGTTTGTTTCATCCAAAGAAGTTGTGTACAACAAAATGCCGCGGAAATATATTCGGCCGGCCATTGAAAGTGAAACACAATTTTGTTTCTTTGAAAACCAAGATACTAGGCAATCGCTTAAAAATTGACATGATCAGGAAGTACTTTTCCGATCATCAATATTTCCGCATAGTCCAGAATCACTATAATCTTTAAGAGAAAAATTTTCATTCTTTGGATAAAATAAACCATATTGAATGGTGCCTTTCAAATATCAAAAAATCCTTTTAACGGCACTTAAATGAGATTCTTTGGGATTGCTTTGAAAACGAGCGCATAGGCATACGGCATGAAGAATGTCCGTCTACTTGCGGTTAAATAAAGTAAACTACCAATCATACCTCGATATTTGGATTCATCAACCGACTTGCCTTTTTCATCTTTGTCTATCTTGACATTTGTTGCCATTGGTGTAGAGATAGTTCTTCCTTCTTCAATTCGAACTTCTTTAGAAGCTCTTTTGTATACTTTGATTGAGAAATGTATATTCCTTCTTGACATTGCTTAATTTGAAGTCCAAGGAAGAAGTTGAGCTCCCCATCATGCTCATTTCAAATTCACCTTGCATTAACTTAGAAAATTTCTTGCACAAGAATTCATTAGTGGCACCAAAAATAATATCATCAACATAAATTTGCACTAATAAGCAATCTTGCCCTTTTTCAAAAACAAAGAGAGTAGTGTCAACTTTACCTCTTGTAAAACCATTTTGCAAAAGAAAAGAGCTAAGTCTATCATACCATGCACGGGGTGCTTGTTTCAAACCATACAAGGCCTTTTTAAGTCTATAAACATCATTAGGCCTAGAAAAATTTTCAAACCCGGAGGTTGTTTTACATAGACTTCTTCTTGAATAATACCATTTAAAAATGCGGATTTTACATCCATTTGGTAAAGCTTGAAATTTTTAAAACAAGAATAGGCAAGTAAAATACGAATAGCTTCTAAACGTGCTAATGGTGCAAATGTTTCATCATAATCGATACCTTCTTCTTGACAATAACCTTGAGCTACTAACCTTGCTTTGTTTGAACAATATTGCCTTGGTCATCGAGCTTGTTCGAAATACCCATTTTGTACCAATAATGGTTTGAGATGGAGGACAAGGTACTAATTCCCATACATCATTCCTTTCAAATTGATTCAACTCATCTTGCATTTCTAAAAACCAATCCTCATCTTCAATGGTTTCCTTAGCATTTTTAGGCTCTTTTTGAGATATAAGAGCTTTCTCGGCAAATTTTCCTCGAAGTCATTACTTTATCAAGGGGATCACCAATAATAAGATCTTTTGGGTGATCTCCTTAAATTTTAATGCTACGGGAAGATTCAAGTATCACCTTTATCTTCTTGAGGAACACTTGAGCTTGAAGGTTGATCATCTTGAGTTTCATCTTGAACAATGGTTTCAACGATATCCTCTTCATCACTTTCATCATTTGGTATCCTTTCAACCCCTGAAGCTTCATTGAATTTGACATGGATAGATTCTTCAACAACCCCACTAGTCTTATTATAAACCCGATATGCTTTGCTCTTGATTGAATACCCCATAAATATTCCTTCATCGGCCTTAGGATCAAGTTTGTCTAATTGATCCTTAGTATTCAAAATAAAACATTTACATCTAAATATTTTGAAATAACTAATATTTGGAGTTCTTCCTTTCCAAAGCTCATATGGAGTTTTATTCATTTTAGGACGAATATAAACTCGATTAATGACATAGCAAGCGTGTACTTACGGCTTCGGCCCAAAATATTTTGGAAGTGAAAATTCATTGAGCATGGACCGACTCATTTCTTGAAGTGTCCGATTCTTCCTTTCGCTACTCCATTTTGTTGAGGTGTCCTTGGAGCCGAAAAATTATGACTATATCCCTTGGTTTCACAAAAGACTCTAAATTCGCCGTCAAATTCTCCACCGATCACTTCGAATGGACTTAATAGTATATTCCTTTTCATTTTCAATGAGTCTACACAACTTAACAAACTCATTAACGACATCGCTTTTATTTGTAAGAAATAGAGCCCAAGTATATCTAGAAAAATCATCAACTATAACAAAGGTGTAATGTTTTCCACTTAGACTTTCAGACCAATATCCCCATACAAATCAAGATGAAGCATTTGTAGGGGTTTGGTAGTGGAAATTTCATTTTTGGGCTTAAAACTACTTTTAACTAATTTGTTCTTTTGACAAGTGTCACATAAGCCAAGATTTTCAAAATTCAATTTGGGTAGTCCTTTTACATGTTGGTTTTTGTAAATTGTTTGCAAATTTTGTATCCAACATGTCCAAGTCGCCTATGCCATAAGCTAGTTAAATCATTATTGGCGACAAGACAAGAAACATTTTGACTAACCAAATCACTTGTACAAATTTTGTAAAGATTGCCTTTTCTAATTGCTTCACAAATAATTTTATCATTTTTGGAGATAAGGCATTTTTCTTTATTAAAAACAACATTATAATTTGAGTCACAAAGTTGGCTAACACTTATCAAATTGAACTTAAGCCCTTCTACTAAGAGAACATTACTAAGAGAGAAAGAAGAGTTACCAATTTCTCCATTTCCAAGAATTCTTCCTTTGCCATTGCCGAACATGACCATACCTCTTCTTGGAGCTTGATGTTGGTAAAAGTTCTCTCTTCCGGTCATATGGCGCGAACATCCATTGTCCACGAGCCATTTTGAATCTTCCATTGTTGTTATAGCCCCTATAACCTACAAAGGAATTATTTTTAGGTACCCTATAATTTTGGGGTCCATGGGGTTAGCCTTGAGACCTTTAGGTCTCCAATAATAGCTAAAATTATTCTTCAAGTTACAATTGCTAGCATAGTGTCCATTCTTACCACAATAAAAACAAGTAATAATACGAGGACTACTAGCACGCACAAAGGTTGGACCTTGGTCTTTTTCTTAAAAGCATTTTGAAAAGGTTTATAACAAGTCCTAATTTAGAATGCTCACCTCTTTGTGCATCTAAAATTTTTGTGATTTTATCCGTACTTAAATTGAATCGATGCACATCCTTTTTCAAATTTTCAATATCGTTTGTGAGCGTTTGTTTTTCGGTTTCAAGAGTACGAACCATAGTAAGAGTAATAGCATGAGCTTTATCAAGAGAGTCATAAGAAGTAAATAATTTATCCTTTTCTAGTTTAAGCTCTTTATGCTCCTTTTTCAAATTCTTGTATTTAACAATCAAATTTTGAAACTCATTTTGCAATTCATCAAAATCACATTGTAATTCATCAACTAGGGAAGAAGATGAAGCATTAGAGCGTACCTCGGTATTTTCATCGTCTATGGCCATAAGACCATGTTCGATTCTCCTTCCTCGCTTCGGTTGTTTCAAGTAATTCATCCCAAGTTTTGACGTCCGCATTTAACGCCTTCTTTTTCGGAAAAGACTTTTTCTTCTTTTGTTCCTCTTCCGCTAATTTTGGGCAATCGGCTATGTAGTGTCTGGATTTTCCGCATTTGAAGCAAGAATTGTCTCTTGGCTTTCTTGCTTTATTTTTGTTTACAAATTTTGCAAATTTTCTAACAAGAGAGCCGCTTTCTTCATCATCCTCATCACTAGCATAATAAACATTATTAGAAGAAGATGCTAGGCCTTTAATAATATTTTGCGTGCACCCGATTTAGAGGTGGATGGTTGAGAATTTTTCTCTCCTTGAGATATACTTCATAAATGAGGAGGTTCCCAATGAGCTCATCAAACTTGAGTGTCTCAAGATTTTGAGCTTCCGTGATTGCCGTCACCTTTTCGGACCATGAGCCGGGAAGGGCGTTTAATACCTTGGTCACCTTGTCTTCTTCGGAGATGACCTTTCCAAGAGCCACAAGAGGATTGACAATGTTGTCAAGCCTTTCCACCATTTTTGATATGCTTTCACCATCATGCATATTGAAATTTTCAAAGTCTTTCACAAGCATTGTTTTTCTTGCTTGCTTTACTTTCTTTGTGCCCTCATAAATGGTTTCTAATTTTTCCCAAACTTCATGTGCCGACCGTATGCCTCTTATGCGATTATATTCGGTGGCGGTAAGAGAGCAATGTAAAATATTTAAGGCCTTACCATTTAGAGAGAAAACCTTCTTGTCATTTTCATCGTACTCCTTGAATGGCTTGGGAGTAGTGGTACCATCCTCCAATTTTGTTGTTGGTTGAGCAACTCCTTCAATGACCACATTCCAAATATCAAATCCGCATCCTTGTAGAAAGCACTCCATGCGGTCTTTCCAAAATGCGTAGTTGTTGGCGTCGAATAGTGGTGGCTTGTTGGTGGAGGCGCCGGTGGTGAGATAAGCTTCATTCGTAGCCATGGATCTTTCCTCTTTACTCGGAACGAGCTTAGCCAAAGAGTTTGGCTCTGATACCACTTGTTAGTCCAAGTGGCTACGATAATCTAGAGGGGGGGTGAATAGATTATGCCGATTTTTCGCAAATCACCCTTTTTTCGAATAAACAAGTAAATGACAAGAATGTAAATGCGGAAATTAAACAACACTCGTTGATTTAAAGAGGTTCAACCCACCTAGGGCTAATCCTCTACCACCCCAAGTATCTCAGGGATGGATTTCAAAAAGAAAATTTTTTTATTAATTACCACAATTAATACAACACCTTGAGGATCACCACAATCCTCTTACAACACCTTCAAGGAGATTACCACAATCTTCCTTCACCACCTTTGAAGAGTACCACACTCTTCAAACACCTATCACCTAAATCACCCAAGTGTATTCTTACCACAAGAATACTCACAAGGATGTCTTGTGTTGAATGATGGACAAAATTCAAGATTACAACTCTATGAAACCAATACAAAGATTGAGTGCAAGTGTAATCAAGAATCAAAAAGCCTAGACCTCAAAGATGTGCAAGTGAAAGTACTTAGGCTATTACAACAAGAATGTAAAAATGAAAGCTTGAACAATTTTTGATTTCTTGTTGTGTATTTTGCTTGTATGTGTTGTGTCTTGTGTCTTCAATTCATCCTCTATTTATAGGGAAGCTTCACCAACATAGGCTCCTCTATCTTCACTTTTGTCTACAAAAAGAAGATCACAAGATGTAGAAATATTGTACAAAATAGAAAAGCAAATCTTGCTGTCACAGATTGCAACGGTTGAAATTTTGCTGTCACAAAATAACAAAGGGCGACCGGTTGCCCTGTTGAAGATTTCGACCGTTTTGAAAAAATAGTGCGATCCAGTAGAGGTTGCGGGAAGTGCGACCGGCCGACCTCACCCTTGACCGGTCCCCCCTCTTTTTTAAGACTGTAAGTTCTGTTTCGATTTTCTAATCTTCGTGGGTCGACCACTTTGGCGACCGGTCGACCGCCCCTTTGAAATGTTGTCCGATTTTTTCAAAAATAAACTTCAAGAAATACTCCAAAAATTAGTAAAAACATTTTAAATCATTTAGGAGTATTTGGACAACATTGTTTTGGTATAAAATCTTATTAAAACAAAATCATCAAAATCTTGATAAAAACATTTATCTAACATGCATATTTTGAGAACCACTAGGAGTAGATGATGCAGAGTTGGAGCCAAACCGAGAAGTGTTTTGTTGTCCTTGAAAACTAATATCAAACCTTATGTAGCATTTTAAGGCAACATGACTTGTTTTGCCACACAATTGGCAAGAAGGCTTCCCATTGCCACGAGAACCGTTGAAAAAGCGACAACCACGTCCACAACCTCTATTGAACCTTCCACCACCTCTCATTTGATTGTAAGCAACATGTGCAATAGGGGAAAATTTGAGCGGATCCATAAGCAACATTAAAAATTACGAATTTCTTTGTAGTATTGTTTTGTAGCCTTAGCTCATGAGTTTGCAAGGCAAATTGAACATCCTGTAATGTAAGAGATTCAACTCTAGAAGTGAGATTTACAACCACCGATTCATACTCGCACCCGGACCTCCAAGTATATACAAAGATTCATCATCTCGAGATTATGTGTCCAATTGAATTTAAATCATCGCCTAAACTGCGTAGTTAGTATGTACGTATCAATACTCAAGTCGCCTTTCTTAAGAGTTTGTAGCATCAATCTTAATCGCATTGCTCTAGCTTTTGTTTGTGTGTGAAAGATGGTGGATAAAACACTCCAAACCTCATGTGCGGATCGACAATGGGCCGAGGTAACCTAACATAGATTCACCGATCGAAGAAAAGCGGCCGGCTAAGGAGAAATTGATCCTTCCTCATCCAGGTTTAAGTATTCAACACTAATCTGCAGATTGGTTGAAGAACTTGCCTCAAGATGCGAGGAATATATGTACCAAACAAAATATTTTCAAATCCATAGGCTCTAATCAGAGAAAGCACTTGTAATTTCCAAGAATTGAAGTTGTTTCTATCCAATCGCAGAGTCATCGAAGGAAAATGCGGAATTGTGCTGGTAATAATGGAGGAATTGTTTGATACATGTTTTTATCTTAATTTTGATGATTTTATTTTTACACCAAAACAATGTTTTTAATTGTTGTCCAAATACTCCTAAATGATTTAAAATGGTTTTAATATTTTCCGGAGTATTTCTTCAAGTTTTATTTTTGATAAAATTGGACAACACTTTTAATGATTTTATGTTTATAAGTTTTTACTTCAAAACAAGGTTCCTAAATGTTGTCTAAATACTCCCGATTGGTTTAAAATGTTTTTACTAAATTTTTGGAGTATTTATTGAGTTTTATTTTTGACTAAAATCGGATAATTTATGTCTCGAGGTCGACTGGTCGTCAGAGAGGACAACCCGTACCTAAAGATGAATTTTGGAATAGAAAATGAGACGGAGGAAAATTGGCGGTCGACCTTGGTCGACTCATGCGTCGACCCGTCGACCGACCGGTACATGGGCGTATTATTAAAACAGAACTTGCATTCTCTTAAAATCCATGAGGGGGAGCGGTTGGGGTGATGGTCGACCGGTCAAGGTCTATGTCGACCTGTCACCCCTTGTAAATTTGCTGTGTTCTTTTCTTTTCTCTTACGATCGCGCGACCGTCGCTCCCTATCCTTTGATAGCAAAATTCGACCATTTGACATGAGACATATTTTCCTTAAATTGTGGGATTGATTTCTAACAGCTATATTCTTGATTTTAATTGTATTTTTCTGTAGATTTTCAATCCCCAAGAGGAGCCTATGCTTGATCAATCATCTCCTACAAATAGAAGAATTTTGGAGCAACCAATACAACAATTGAGAAACAACACAACAAGATACACTTCAAGCAAATATTTGTTCTTCATAGTTATTATACTTGTTGTAATTTTGCCTAGTTTATCACTTTCACATCCTTGAGGTCTAGGCTATTCTTGATTACACTTGCACTCAATTGTATAATTCATTATCGAGTTGTAATCTTGAATTTTTGGGTTATCATTCAACACAAGATATCCTTGTGAGTGTTCTTGTGGTAAGAACACACTTGGGTGATCTAGGTGTTAGGTGTAAGAAGATTGTGGTAATCTTCTTGTTGAGGTGTTGAAGAATTTGGTATTCTTCAAGGTTGAAGATTGTGGTAATCTTCACAAGGTGCCGTTGAAGATTGTGGTAATCTTCAAGAGAGATTGTGGTAATCTCAAAGGTGGTGTTGAAGAAGAGTGTGGTGCTCTTCAAGGTGTTGTAAGTTGAGTTTGTATTAATTTTGGTAATTAATAAAAAAAAATTTCTTTTTGAAATCCATCCCGGATATACTGGGGTGGTAGAGGATTAGGCCCTAGGTGGGTTGAACCTCTATAAATCGACGTGTGTTGTTTACATTCCGCACCTTTATTATTGTCTTTGAGCATTCGGTTCGAAAAAGAGGGTAAAATCGAAAAGATGGAGATAATCTATTCACCCCCCCTCTAGATTATCGTAGCCGCTTGGACTTACAAGTGGTATCGTGAGCCAAACTCTTTGGCAAGCTCGTTTCACATCGCGAGTGAAGAGGAACGATCGTCGGCTACGAACAAAGCTCATCTTACCGGCACCTCCACCACCAAGCCACCACTATTTGATTCCAAAAATTTTATATTTTGGAAAGAAAGAATGGAATGTTATCTACAAGGTTGCGGGTTCGATATTTGGAACATCGTCATAAATGGAGAATCAATTCCGATAAAAGACACACCACACACCTCCAAAGGCCTCAAAGATCTAAATGATGAAGAGAAGAAAATCATCTCCTTAAATGGTAAAGTTCTCAATATTTTATATTGTTCACTTACTAATTTGGAATTTGATCATATCGTAGGAATTGATCGGCTCATGGAGTATGGCAAAAATTAGAAGCCATTCATGAAGTATATGCAAATGATAGGAGCAACTCAAAAGCATCTACTTCTCAAAGGGATACAATGTCAAATCTAAGGAACAAGCCTCTTACAACTTCCAACTATGAAGAAGTTGAACATTGTCTTATGGGCATCAAAGAAAAAACGAGGTATGTCTTAAACCATCTACTTCTTATGATATTGTTATTCAAAATAATTATAGTGATTTGCAAATGATTTTGATGATCTTCAAAATGAATTCCAAAATTTACTTGTTAAGTACAAAAATTTGAAAAAGGAATTCATTGTTTTGAAAAATGAAAAGTATAGTTTATTTACTTCCTATGAATCACTATCATGTGCTCACACCACCACACCGACAAGGTTAGAAACCTTGAAAAACAAAATAGTACTCTTGTTGAGGATATGAATTGCATGAAAAATGATTTATCGAGAATCAAACTTGAGTACCAATAAATTGTCCAATATTGTGAATGTTAATGGTTGTGATAATTTGAATAGTGAACTTGATCATGAGCCTAATATTGTCAAGCATATTAAAAAGAATCGAGTTCTTATGCATGTTAGTAATGTTACTTGCTTTTATTGCGGTAAGAAGGGACACGTGTGTAAATACTTGTCGGGCTAGAAATAGCTCGAATTATTATTGGAGACCTAAAAGTCTCAAAGTTAATCCCAAAGGACCTAATCACTTGTGGGTACCACAAAACAATGTTATATTAGGTACCGTGAAATAATAATCGAAGAAAATTCATACCGCCAAAAAGACATCAAATGACCTTCTCATTTGATCAAAGAAGAAGACATCACCAAAATGAATTTCCAAGAAGGAAATATTTTCAACAAAGGGAAGAATATAATCCTTGGAGATGGAGCAATTGGAACAATCATTATCAACAAGAAGATTTTCAAAGGGGAAGATATCATCAACAATGGGAACGGCACAACCCATGGAAATGGCGAAATTGGTAAATCGTATCTCCCTACTTATACATATGCATTTTTATTTTAGTATGCATGTTTTTATTTATGTCTATATTGCAAAATGAGTTTTCATAATTTTAAAATTAAGGTCCTCAATAAATATTTGTGTTTTTAAAAATCCTTTGAAAATGAGACCTTACATGTTGTTGTTAAACTCTTATGGATTTCTATAGCATAAGCATTTTTATTGTGATATCTCTTATTACTTGGCCTACACTTGTGCTATCATATCTTGTGCAAAAATTGTTTAAGGAATTGTGTAGGTTATATATCTCATATTCATTGGCTATCGTTTATTTCTTCATCAAGATATTCTTAAACCATCGAGGTATGTTCACTCGTATTTTTCCTAGTACTCGATATTGTGTTTATGTCATGTTTATGCACATATCTTTCATATTATTTCATTTCAACCCCTTAAGTGCCCCTAAATGATTTTGTAAATTTTCTCAAAAGGGCACTACTCGCAAAATCTCATTTTTCTCGTATATGTGTTTTCTCGAAACTCATATTTGTTGGATTTAATCCATAATCATCTTTTTGTAAAGTTTTAAAACTTTTGGAGTGAAAAATCGAATTTTTGAAAAATCGGAGAACGAAAAAATGCTTTGGGGCCGGTCGCAGGGTCGATCGGTCGCCGCACGCCGTCGGCCGCACCCACCTCGGCCGGTCGCCCAGGCTTATTTTTTGGGTTAAATTATGTTTGTTCTTTATTTACAGAACATCTTCTTCAAACCTCGCACACACAGCGCCAAATCACCCCTTCTCCTATAATCTTCATTTCTTCATCAATCTTTACGATTATTGTTGCTAATCCACTTCTTTTTGCAAGAATTTTACATATATGGCACCTCCAAGAAATTCTACCGGTCAAAATCCCACTTCCAAGCGAAGAAAGGGCAGAGAGGGTTCTTCGAGAAATCGGCAAGAGGAAGCCGAACAACGGAATATTCGAGCTACCCAAAGGAGTGTAGCTCAAGAACGTGATGATATTGAAAACCCGGTACTCTCCAATCCTCAAATTGCCGAACTCCGCGGGACGATTTCATTCAACAATTGCCGTTGGGCAAAAAGTAAGAAACCTTTTATACCTCAAGCTCCTCGCTCTAATAATGTTTTAGATTTTATCAACAAATTTGCGGAGTGCTACTATGAAAATTTGAACATGGGTGCAAAATCGATAGCTCAAACGAAAATTTGTCGATTTAATTCGTTTACAAATGAATATCCTACTATTAGAGGATTCTTTGAAGAGCAAGGGTGGATGTACTTATGGGAGCATCCTTATGTTTTATATGATGATGATATAATTCTACATTTTTATGCCAATATGTGGGTTGAATATGATGCTCAAAGGAAGCCTCTTGCTTTGAATTCGTTTGTAAGGGGTCGTCATTTTAGATGGACTCCCAATGACATTTGTCGGATTTTACATGTGCGAGAAGGTGGTTGGGACTATTTTTCTTGTGCTATTTGGGATGATGAGATGTTGGGGGTTTCTATGAAAGAAGTCGAGACTTATTTGAGTGTGTGGCCAAAATATTCATTGTTGGCAATGACTCTTGAACACCGGATTATATCGGTTATTGTCGCCTATTGCATATGTGGAAAAGCGGGAAAAATGCCTAGCAACATGGACTATTTTTTGACTTATAAGATTGCTAGAAGGGAACCGCTTAATTTTGGCGCTATTCTTATTCAATGTCTAATTGAGTCTATTACTCAAGGAAATAAGAAGTTTGTTATGGGCAATTGGATTTGTAAACTTCTTATACAATCGGGACTACCTTAACGGAGTGTAATTCAAGGTATTTCAAAATGATTTTGACATTGATAACATCTCCCAAATGGTCATTATGCGCAAAAATATGGGCATCCACCAACTAAAATGGCTAGAGGAAGAGGCCAAGGTTCCCCAGATCCAAACGACTTCTTTGATGATGCCGAGGCAGTGAGATTGGCGGAGGAAGGCGAACCGAGCAATCCGAGGGTAATACTAGGTGCTCCACCGCCAGGAGGTACACCAAGCCGAGTATGATGATCTAAGAACATATCATGAAACTAGGTATGAGGCTTTGGAGCAAAAGACCTCCAAAATGCAAAAATCAATCGACAAGTTGAAGAAATTGATCAAAGATCTTATTCCGGAACTTGCTTCTCTTGACGATGAATGATATCCCCACCCCTTTATTATATTAGCATTTTCTTTCTTGTCCATGTTGTGTATTTCTATGAACTATCTTGTAAAACTCTATTGCACTAATGAGATTTGCTTGTTTTCTTGAAAGGGTTAAAATAGCAAGTTGAACATGACTTATGGATGATCATGATATTGATGGAGTATTTGATGGTAAAAATACTCTAGTTTGGCATTGTTTGATAGTTGGTATGAAGTACTTGATGGTAAAAGTGCTTCTCTTAATTTTTGATGCCTTGGTCATTTTTTGGGACATTTGTAATGTCTTATATGCATTGTTTGATGCTTGACATGTATTACTTGATGATTCTTATATTTTTGCTTGATGGCATTTGTAATGCCTTGACCTCTTATTTGGCTATAAATTATCTCAATTGGGTTGAACCCTTGAGAATTTACTTTGTTTAGGCCTATTATTTGTTGGATATATGTTGAAAATTGTTTTTGGTGATGATATAAAAAAATTGGCTTAATTTCTTTTGCAAGGGCTATATACATTTTCTTCAAATTTTGACGCCCGCCAAGTGTTCGATAAAATATTTTAATGAAAGATTCATCACCTACATGATTCTCTTATTTTCAAATGTCTTAAATTCTTATTGAGATCATGTTTTTGGCTAACAAAATGAGCTTATGGATTTCTTATGATACATTTCTCCCATTTTTTTTGATTCTAAGCTTAATTCTTTCAATGGTTGATAAATCGTATTGTTGGCGCACTTTGATAAACTTGTATGATATTTTTATCATCCTAACATTCTTTTTGATGATTCCAAAGGGGGAGAAACAGGAAATTGGCTCGTTAGCTCAAAGAAGCTAATAAAAGCTTGTTATAAAAGCTATAAGCGATGGCATCTTAATAGCCATAAGTTGTGAATTATATTTAGTCCAATTATTGCTTGATGGACTTATATACTTGTTTACTGATGTTTTGTTGACAGGGGGAGCTTATAAGCTCTTGAACAATATGTAAAAGCTAAGCTTTTGGCTTACGGTTAATTGCTTTTACATTATTCTTAATATGCTTATTGATAGGGGGAGCTGGGAGCTTGTGCTTATCTTTGGATAATATTTACTCCCTTACTTGGTTGATTATGTTTTTTGGAAATTTTGGTTGCTTCCAAACGGTTAGATGTTTTTAGGAAAAATCGTTTTTTAAATTGTCCTCTAATTTTTCTAAAAATTGTTTTGGTTTGTAATCATCAAAAAGGGGAGATTGTTTGATACATGTTTTTATCTTAATTTTGATGATTTTATTTTTACACCAAAACAATGTTTTTAATTGTTGTCCAAATACTCCTAAATGATTTAAAATGGTTTTAATATTTTCCGGAGTATTTCTTCAAGTTTTATTTTTGATAAAATTGGACAACACTTTTAATGATTTTATGTTTATAAGTTTTTACTTCAAAACAAGGTTCCTAAATGTTGTCTAAATACTCCCGATTGGTTTAAAATATTTTTACCAAATTTTTGGAGTATTTATTGAGTTTATTTTTACTAAAATCGGATAACATTTTTGCTCTCGAGGTCGAACGGTCGCCGAGAGGGCAACCCGTACTCGAAGATGAATTTTAGAACAGAAAAATGAGACGGAGGAGAAATTAGCCACGTCGACCGGTGGCGTTGACCGGCCGACACCCATGTCGACCGGTACCCAGCGTATTATTGAAACAGTAACTTGCATTCTCTTAAAATCCATGAGGGGGACCAGTTGGGGTGATGGTCGGCCGGTCAAAGTCTATGTCGATCGGTCACCCCTTGTAAATTTGTTGTGTTCTTTTCTTTTCTCTTATCGGTCTAACGGCCGCCTCTATCCTTCGACAACAGACACCTTTTCCTTAAATTGTGGGATTGATTTCTAACAACTATATTCTTGATTTTAGTTGTATTTTTCTGTAGATTTTCAATCCCCAAGAGGAGCCTATGCTTGATCAATCATCTCCTATAAATAGAGGAAGTTTTGGAGCAACCAATACAACAATTGAGAAACAACACAACAAGATACACTTCAAGCAAATATTTGTTCTTCATAGTTATTATTCTTGTTGTAATTTTGCCTAGCTTATCACTTTCACATCCTTGAGGTCTAGGCTATTCTTGATTACACTTGCACTCAATTGTATAATTCATTATCGAGTTGTAATCTTGAATTTTTGGGTTATCATTCAACACAAGATATCCTTGTGAGTGTTCTTGTGGTAAGAACACACTTGGGTGATCTAGGTGTTAGGTGTAAGAAGATTGTGGTAATCTTCTTGTTGAGGTGTTGAAGAATTTGGTATTCTTCAAGGTTGAAGATTGTGGTAATCTTCACAAGGTGCCGTTGAAGATTGTGGTAATCTTCAAGAGAGATTGTGGTAATCTCAAAGGTGGTGTTGAAGAAGAGTGTGGTGCTCTTCAAGTGTTGTAAGTTGAGTTTGTATTAATTTTGGTAATTAATAAAATTCTTTTCTTTTTGAAATACATCCCGGATATCTTTGGGGTGGTAGAGGATTAGGCCCTAGGTGGGTTGAACCTCTATAAATCAACGTGTGTTGTTTACATTTCGCACATTTATTATTGTCTTTGAGCATTTGGTTCGAAAAAAGGGGTAAAATCGAAAAGATGAAGATAATCTATTCACCCCCTCTAGATTATCGTAGCGCTTGACTTACAGGAATCGGAAGCCATTCTTTGTAGAAGAAGAAGCAGGAACAGAAAGAGAGAAAAAATCGCCAGAAGCAACTGTCGGAGAAGATTAACGTAACAGAATCATCGTAGCCTTAGCTCTTGATACCATACTGAAATATAAAATGAGCATTATGATTGAACTTGTATTATTGAGAACTTAACAATGTATACAGCAGGGGTGACTATTTATAGAGGAATGTAGAAGAAGAACAGAGTAACTAACTTCTAACAGAAATAACTAATTCTGTAACTAACTAAGTACACAAAATGAAGCACAAGGTACAACTCTAATAAGGCGTTGGGCCACCGCATAACTAGCGCCTAGCGATTTCTGCAACCTTGAAATTATTGTATCAAATTTAAGTGCTCATAGCTTTATATTTTCTTAATATCATTGATGTGCTTGAACTGATCGGACACCAAGAAAACCTTAATCATGATCAACTCTTCCAATCAGATGTCAAACAACATGCAAAGTGCTAGGAAGTGTCCCTGTGTAGAGATTTCGATGCTCAAGTTAATTAGTCAACCAAGAAGAATTCGTTTGAAGAACTATAGATGATTTATGCTGGAAAATCAACATGTTATTGTACGTACTAATTAAGAATCTATTACTTATGCGGATAAAGCATATCTCCGAAAATCTGGATTATCAATATTAAGGCAAGCTTCCCTATCTCAAGAACAATTCTTAATATAGTAAACTCCTTATCAAATAAACTATTAATGGAATAAATAATAATCTATAAACAATCCCCATATAGGGAACCAATCTAGCCATGCCGGCTATATATCATACAATTGGCTGGCCAGGTGTGATTTATCATATATATATGTGCAACCATGGTATAATATTTATAAATCACCATAATTAATGCTATATAAATCACGCTAAGACCATTAATAATATTTGGAGCAGGAATATTCTTCAAAATGAATTCTGTTTACTAGTTCATATCAAGCTTGATGAGCCAAGTTCAATTAAAATAAGTTTTGACTTTCAAATTAAGATGGACTAAATCAATAATACCGTATTAATTAATAAGTAGACTTACATACATCTGAAAAAGATTTAAAAGTATTATATGATTAGTCTACGCCTAATATTTTTATCATAGTCCGTTTATGTAGCTAACACGAAACTTTGCTCCGTACATGGTCCGAAAAGGGCACGTACGTCAATCAATCTTTCAATTTTCTAGCTAATTCAATTTTTTTTGAATTTTTAATTGCATAAATAATAAGAAGAAGAAGAAGAAGAAAAAAATAAACCAACTCTTATTTAAGATTCATGATAAAATATAATTATATACTTAGTCCAAGCAATTTTTTTGCATATATATACATAAACCCTTCAATGTACATAATAATCCAACACAAAATTCACAAAAAGATAGAAGTGAAAACTTTCAATTCTCCTTATAATTGGCCTTCAAATTCAATTAGAAGATTAAGCAAGAAGAAACAAAAGATGGAGGGTACTATGCTAGAGACTAACAAGAAGATGAAGGTGAAAAAAGGGTGTCTAGCAATTAGGGTTGGGTTAGAAGATGAAGAATTTCGAAAATTCACCATTCCTATATCATATTTATACCATCCATTGTTGAAGACACTTCTTGACAAAGCTTATGAGGTCTATGGATACAACGATGTCGGTCCTCTAAAGCTTCCATGCTCCGTTGATGAATTCCACCATCTCCGGTGGCGGATCGAGAAGGAATACAATAGTTATCACCACCACCACCACCATCGTCGTGCGGTGCCTTACCCTTCAATTCTTGCTAGCCAAGCATGCTATATATGTTTTGGTGAAACATGCAATTAATCTATACAATACATATGGAACCTTTGTGAATCCTATTGAGTTTTCCCTCATTTTTCTTAATTTTTGAAAAGTTTTGGAAGGCATGATATCTTAGGCTTTATTTGGATGATGGATTTGAAGTCAAGAAACATATAAATTAAACTGTTTATGATTTTCTGTAAATGTATATATAGCCTATTAATGCTTTTCTGGGAATTAGAAAAGGTAGTAGATTAAACTATTGATTTTAGTTGTGCAAGAAACATATAAAGGTTACGTTTGGATTGGAAATTTGGTGATGATCTAAAATTAAGAATTTTAAGTAACTGGACTAATATATCATAATTATTCAAATCTGTAAAATAAAAATAACTCAAAGTACATTTTAAAAGAACTCAAATTTGTAGTAACTCAATTTTTTCCAAGAAATGATTAATATTATCTATATATATATAAAAACAAGAAAGTCTCTATTCTGGGAAAGTTCCGCCCAAATGTTGATGCCAAGCATGGAAAGTTGATTTTTTAATTAATTAATTAATTAATTATGTATTTGAAACAGATTTTGGCAGTATTAATGACTGATAGAAAAATAAGCAAATAGTTACAAAATTGACTGTTTTTCTTTGCATGTTTGAGATTTCTGAGAAAACTCTTCGTAATTCGTGAGTGGACTAATAAAATAGATATGTTTGTTAAATATAGTGGCAGCAACTACTAATTAAATTTAATGTTTGCTACCCAAAAACGATTGCAGATATTGATAATAAAATTTAGTTTATTAATTATAGCTGTCAAGCACCGAGAAAACACCATTCAAATTTTATTAATTATAGCTGCCACTTTATTGGGCACCGAGCAAACACTATTCAAATTTTGAAATTGGCGTGAGTAATTATCTCGGTCTTTGATGGTCACCGAAAAAAGTGGCATTCAAAATATGAAGTTAGTCTATTGTCTTTCTTGGGCACCCAAAAAAGTAGCCATTCAAAATTTGAAGTCGGCTATATCTGAATAAACATTTATTGGGAAGCTGAAATTCATTTCAATTTTTTTCTAAAACTCTCTTATAAATAGGCTCCATCCATTCAAATACACACTATTTAGCTGCAACTACACATAAACAAAAACTTCAGCGGAATAGCTCAATAATCCCTTGAAAATATACTCAACAATGATAATGCCATTTGTTCATGTTCGCAGTGTACCTGCATATGTCAATCACTCAAACGTTGTATTTCTCAAATTTAAAGGAAACAAAACTTGAATACAATCATTAGGTAAATTTGAAATTTCATTTAATATGTCAGCCATTATTTTTGGTTTTGATTTTTTTTTTTCTTTTTCTGCAGTTTCATTCATCTGAAAATGAAAATTTTCAGCAGCGCCTGGAAACTCTCAATGAGTGTAAAAAGATTTCAGTTTAGAATGTAGTTTTCCTGACACAAAGGTATGAATATTGTTATTTTCTTTCTGCCTATATAATGAACTACCATTTTGTATCTTCAACAAATCGAAAAATTCTAGCCCATTTAATACGAGTCTTTTGTTTGCAGCAAAACCTTTTATTGTAGCAGACAACACAGTGAAATACAACAAACCAGTAAAACGCAAAGTAACTCCATTGTACATATAGGTATGTTCGGTGTTTTTGCATATGTCGTCACTCTTTTAAATGTGTATTTCATATAAATCGCATGTGTATGCTATATTTAATATTCTCATAAATCAACAATGGGTTGTTAATTCAGAAATCAAGAAATAAACAAAACAAAATTCTCGCAGAGAACACAAATATGTAGTTAAATAGAAAAGTAAAGAAAGTTTAAAAATCACGAGACTTCATTGAGGAGACCAGAGCATAATTTTACTGTTCAAATAGATCCAAAAACTTGGCTTTTAAGATAAGCAAAAAGTGTGTTATTGTAGAAAGAAAATACATGTATCTTGAGAAGCATAAAGTCTTCATCTTTTGTCATTTCTTGAGTGTCGTTTGAAAAGATCTCGAAAATTTTGGGATGCTTTTTACGAATCCACAACAAAATTTGGAATTTTTTTATTAAAAAACCCAAAAATCAAGAGCTGTTTCGAATTTCTTCGGTGTAAACATAATATTTCCATTAAATTCCCATTTAAATTTGTAAAGTAAGAAAACAATAAAAAATTTGCATTCGAGATAAGTTAGAAATTTGTAGAACATGCAAAAACGTAAAAGGAAAAAGTTATTTTGTCCGAATATTTTTCATTTGATAAATCTATTCTATCACAGTAGCCAGTCATAAATCAACCCAAGTAAAGACAAAAACAACCAAAAACTCGGAATCTCACCGATTACCATTGGCTTTTAGGGTGTCTACGAAAACATGGAAATGGAAGGTCGTGGAAAATTTTGCAGCGAGGAACGAGGAAGAGAGATCGATGCGACAGTAACAGCGGCAAAGTTCGTGAAGGATTGGATCACCTGGACTATGAAGAGAGAACTAGGGTTTTGAAAGACAAATTTTTAGAGAGTGAAGATGGTCTTTGGTGGATAGGTTTCGGACATCCAGATGATTCTATTCCCTTTTTTATTTAATCATTTAATTATAATTCAGCTGGGCTAATTTTTTTTTTTTGAGTGGCAGTTGGGCTAAATTGGTCAGTCCACATACCAAGTGGATCTTTTTTAAGAATTTATAAGGTATTTATTACATAATTTTAGGCTAAGTTTAATCTGTTAAAAAAAATCCAATTACCGGTTAGATTTTTAGTTTTTATTTTCAGTGTTCTTCATATATTTGGTTAGAGATGATAATTGAGTTGGTCCGTATAATCTAATAAATACAAGGGTATGGCCTGCTAATATTGGCCCTTTTAAATCTGGGGTTTTCTGGTTGGGGCGTTTAGCCTGATCGGGTCCAGTGGATAATTGTTTTTACGTATTCATCTGCGTAAATTCATATTGCTAATACATATTATTAAAAATCCTTAAGTTCATATACCTGAAAAGTCTAAATATCAATAAGAATTAAATCAAAGTATGTGTAAACGTAAATCATATTTTCAAAAACTTATCAAGATAACAGTTCATTTAGTATTGATATTCAGAATAATTTATAAATTAACTTTTATACTACACACAAATATAAATAATTTAAAATAGTTGACACGTGCAAAAAAAATCAAATCAAAATCACTATAAATGAAACAATAGTCTAAAAATAGTAATTTAATTTAATTCTTACACATGCATTCCACATGTTCCAAACTTAAATTTTAATGCATTCATATTAGTGAAATATGATTATATAAATTCATGTAAAAAGTGAAATGCAGCTTCATTATTATAAATTTGTGCAAAATGTATATAATACCTAAAAATACATTCATGGCTTTTAAAAACACTCCCATTTCACTAAAGTAAAAATACCATAAAGAAAGGTAAAACATTGAAAGAAAGACATTACCGTACCTCTATAGCCTGCACGGTTTCCAGTCAATAGTCTATAAACACTGAAATATTTGGGCGTTTTTTGCTTGCAATATGGAAATTTAGATCTGATAATTTTTGGAATGATAGGTAAAAATTCGAAGCACATCTAAAAAGTAAAAAATATGAATATGACACTTCCTTCGAAAATAAATTTCCAGATCCCATATAAACAAATATAGATCTCAATATTTTTGTAATGTTCAACACAAAATCCAGAGACAACCAAACTAAAAACCACCAAGGAAAAAAAGGATATATTAGACTATTAGAACAGAAAGTTTCAGATCTATAATAAAATATATAGATTTGAAAATTTTTGGTCTGTTTTTTACGAATTCGAAGCTAAACAATTTTGAATCTACAAATTTATGATTTGAAAACTCAAAATGCAGGATAAGTGACGATTTTTTTTCTGCACAAATGTAAAATAAAATTTCAAGCCGAATTGTTATATGCGGTTCGGTTAAATAAAATTTTCAAGTCGCAATTTTATGAAGTAAAACTGAAGGTATTGGTTGAAGCGGTGGCGGGCGGTTTTGCGGTTTTAATTAACAAAAAATTATGTAATTTACACATTAATATAATTTTGTTACGATCTTTTAAAGAAAAAGCCAAAGAAAAATACTATAATTAAAAAGTGATTTTTTTTAACAAGGTGTATTTTTGTGTATAAACTGTACATTGAAATATATTTTATTTCAGCTACATTCAATATATAATGCAATGTAATGTTGTTCTATTTTAATGCAAAATATAATGCATTGTAACAATATTAAAAGAATTTAATAATATTTTATTTTACCCTAAATTATAGAGGTATGGTGCAGTGCGGTTTTGGCGGTTTTTCAAAACCTAAAATTATAAATGCACCAACAATGCAGTGCGATTTCTATCTAATATTTTGAATCGCGGTTTTTATTATAAATTATAATGAACGGTACGACTTGGTGCAATTCGAGCGGTTCGGGCGATTTTTTAAAATTTATGATCACCCCTAGGAGGCGTGTGAAAGGACAAGAGAAATTACATGGAGAGAATTTGACAACCATTTCTTCTTTGATTTACCCAAGGCATTTGACAACCATTTTTCCTTTGTTTTAGATAAGGCATTTGACATTTTACAATCATATTCTGTTTAGGGATCAACAATTTATTATTATTATTATTATTATTATTATTATTATTATTAATATATTAGCCTATAATTAAATTTCTTTTATTTTGAGAATAATCTCTTTAGTTTAGGGAGGTAGTATGCTATTTTATTTGTATTCTCATTCATTATTATATTTTTCATTAAATATTTATTTATCTTTTTATTTTACATTAACTTTTTGTATGACATACATTATAACAATAAATATTAACTATTTTTGTGTAAATTCAATTCGTGCATCGCACGGGTGGATTACTAGTGATTTGTAATGATTACTAAGTCCGCTATTTCGAACATTTTCTGGAAAAGGGATTTAGACCATCCCCTCATCTTCTTTCCTAGGAAATGTGTGAGCAACCATTTTTGTTATAGTTAAGATACACCAACATAAACAAGAATTGGCTTTAAATTGATCACGGTTAGAGCATCTCCAAAAGAGTGATTTATCTTCTTGTTGGAAATTGGTTTGAGAAGTAATAGTTTAATACCTAATTTTGACCAATTTTTTAGTGACTAATTAATTAATTTCGGAGGAATTAAATATTAAAATAAAATTCTACGTTTGAGTGATGAGTGTGGTATATTTAACTTCTCAAAACCATTTAGTGGTGAGTGAGAAATAAAATACACAAGTTAGTCACTTGGAAATGGGATAATGGGAAGGTGAAAAGACACCATCCACATGGGAATAAAATGTTCATTTTATTCAATATATAAGTAAGTATGTTTGTAAGAGTGTACAAGATGAAATAACTATACACATGTGAGGTGTGGTGGGCAAGGCCACACACGCGCGCGCCGGCCGAGGTCGTGAAAGTTACAACTTAAAAGCTTAAGCGCAGACTTTTAAATGAAACAAACACCACTCGCCCACTACTTGGAATTCTGAGATAGTGCCCATTGAATGAGTGCCCACTACCCGGAGGTTACAACCCATTATCTTGAAGTTCTTGCCTGCAAAGAAAGAGACCCCAAGACCTATTTGGAAGTCCTCTAAATAGGAGCATTGTTGTTGTTCGAGATGACACACTTTCATACACATTTTCCATTCTTGTACTTGCATAAGTGTACTCGATTTTGTACATTTGATTCGAAAAGTGCCTTGAAATTTGCAAAAGATCTTTGCTATTTCAAGGCGACGAAGATGTTGTATCTTTGGGGATAACACGCCTTAAACCAAAGACTATACGGGGCGTGTTTATCTTGCGGATAGAGTTTTTACTCGCCTCCTAATCTGCAATTTCGATTTTCTTTGTAATAGTTAGTTCTGATTTCCTTGTAATCCGGTTCTGAGTAAATAAACACAAGATTTTCAACATTTTCAATTTAATTGGAACAAAAACTGAACTCCATCACTGCATCAAAACTGTGTAATTTTGAGGATGTGAGTAGTTTTGTGCCATAAATGTCGCAACACGTCATCGTAACTACTCTAAATATTTTTTTGGTTTTAAATTAATACATTTAGTGTATTAAAATATGCACTAAAATAAAATACAATGGAATTATATTCTTTTTAGTAAAACTGTTGAAGATAGAGTGTAAATTCTACACTAAAATTGTGAAAATTATTTACTCGCGTTTTTGCTTACATAAAGCATGAGAAATAAACCCCCAAAAAAAAAAAAAAAAAAAAAACTATTCTCATACATGTATATGATAATCAAATAATTATCTTATTACAGTACAAAATCAAATTAAAGTATTTGGTTAAAGTTACCTATTGTACTGTATTTTTTTTTTTTTTTTAGAATTTCAATTTCTTCAGATTTTCCTTTAACATATTCAAGTGGATTACAACAAATTCACTCAATTACTTATTGGGTAAATTGCAATTTTAGTCCTGTAACTTTGGGATAGTTGCAATTTTAGTCATTTATCTTTAAAAGTTGCAGTTTTGGTCCTGGACAATTTTGCCCTTGTGGCTAAATAGCATTTTTGGTCATTTATCTTTTTAAAGTTAGCAATTTTATAGGGATGGCAATGGGGCGATCGGGGCGGGTTGGCTAGGACCCAGACCCGACCCGTGCCTAGAACAGCGGGGACGGGTCGACCCGCCACAGTCTCGGGGGACCGGTCGACTGTTCTTCCTCATTTTAAATTAAAAAATAAAAAAATATATATATTTATAAAATATTATTTACAAAATTTGTTATTATCAATTTATAAATATTAAATATAATATAAGAATACATAAAAATTATATTATAATATATATTATATATGCAACATATATATTAAAACATATTTTAAAACTAAAAATTTTAGGCGGGGCGGGCGGAGTGCTCATGAGCGTAAAGTGATACTCGGACAACATGCCGCTTGTTTTCCGCATTATCTCAAGGTTTTTCTATCGGCCCTGCGAGTTCTTTTTCAACATATTGATTACCCTAATATGTTATCATATCCTGGTGTTCTTGTGCATACATCGTCAAAATTTGATGATATCTCCTGTAGGGTATACATCTTGGACACTCGCCCGATCCATTTTCTCGGAGAAAATTCTCCTTACAAATTGTTAATTATATAAAATAATAAATATAACTTAAAGTTCTTAATAAATTTGGGTTACGATACCATTTTAGGCAAATCACTTAGTCAAATAAGCCAATATTATGTGCATAAGGGTATTCTTGGTATTTTAAAAATATGAAATAACCCACAGGGACCAATTTTGCAACAACTTGAAAATTACAGGACCAAAAATTGCTTAGGTATAAAACTTACAGGACCAATTTTGCAAAAACTTTCAAACTTACAGGACCAATTTTGACTCAATAGTTACAAGACCGAAATTGTAAACTACTTATAATTATAGGACTAATTTTGCAATTTTCCCATTACTTATTATTACGATATGAATATAATAAAACTGGCTGGTCAACATTACCAACTAATTAATTATTTAAACCCTGAAGTTAGTGTATGTCTCCATATTACTATATATATTAGGATAATTACGAAAAAAACCCTAAGGTTTGGGCTAATTACAAAAAAACCAAAAGGTTTTTGAAAATTACAAAAAAACCTTTGAGGTTTGATTGTGTCTTCAAATTAAGGGGTAAATGTATATTGTATGAAAGTAAGGGGAGCTTTTGAATATTTTTGCATATGAAGGGTGAAAATGTAAGACAGATCAAATCTAAAGGGATTTTTGTAATTTCTAAAAATCTCTAGGTTTTTGTAATTTCTAAAAATCTCTAGGTTTTTTTGTAATTAGGTCAAACCTCGGGAGTTTTTTGTAATTATCCCTATATATTATGTAATGTGTGGATGAAAAAGGATTCGTGGCATTGTAAAGTGAAAACAAGTGTGAGCCACCTGAAGACATAGTGGTGCATTATGATCAATTATATTTGTAGGTTCTCCACTGGGAGTAGTCAATATTAATGATTATATTAGAATCTTGGTTATGGAAAATGAATTTTCACAATATTAATAGTAGTATAATTGGTCTTGAACTAGTATGCTCCACAAGTGAGTGACAGAAAGGCCTTGCAGTGATTTACTTCTTTTATTTCATCACGAAGCCAAATAAAAAATAATGTACACAATGAATAAAGACTTTAATATTTTGAAGGAAAAAAACAGAAGAATCATCATCACTAATAATCTAAAAAAATTGTCATGCTCAAATACTTTGAGAATATAATTGTTGAATAATCATCAATTAAAAAATAAAACAAAATAATATTGGAAAGAGGAATTGAACGGAAAAATGCAAAAGAAATGGGGTGAGAGAGGCTCGAACTCTCGACCTCAGGATCACTCAACAAAGCTATGAGACCTACGCGCTAGCCAACTGCGCCACCACCCTTATTTCTTTCTTATCAAACTAACCTTTTTATTGTATGTTCAATCCATGTAGCGACAATAACAAGTGGAAGAGATGAAATATAATTCTTGAACAACTATGCCCTAGATTTAGGTTTTGGTTTTCTTGATTTGAGGGGTGGGAGATGGTGGTGGGGAGGGGAAAAGGTTGGTGTTCAAAAATTCAATTACAATGCTCTAGCTTTGGGTGTTAGTTTGGATGTGAGATTGTGGCAAGGAGAGGGGAAATGGCCATTGGGCAGGGGCGGCTCTGGGGTGGTCGACTTGGCGCCGCCGCATAGGGCTCCTGCTGGCAAGGGCCCCGAAATTTTGTATATATATACACACATTTAGTTCAGTTACATACATATAAAAGTTGATACAAATAATATGATAGTAAGTTGGCATAGTGGCATAGAAATATCATGTTTGACCTTTGAAGTGTCTCAGTTCAAGATGGACGCAAAAATTCAAGTGACTTTTTTGTATCTAAGTAAGTTTTTTCTCTACGAAAAATTACATTGAACGGTCTTTTTGTAAATTTTTTTAATTTGATTCAAATCTTAAAGTTAAAGTATGTTATTTGCGTTATTACATTTTATTTTATATGTTAAATCAATGAAATTACATTTGAAATATTGATTTTAATTTTTTTTCCTCTATGGTAAATTATATTTAACAATGTCCACCTATCCTCATATGAGTCAAACGGCTTGTCTTATATTCAGTTCCCTGAACCTGAATATGCTTTAGTCTCACTCAATTCTACGCTGATTCAAATTCTGCCTTCAATTCTTTGTTCATCACCAATACCTGTACTGCTGTACAGTTGTAAAATGTTTGATTCAGCCCAAGGTACTACTCGTACATTAGGCTATTTATAAAATTCATTTTTTCCGATCGAAAAAAAAAATATCTATACAGTTGTTCTAACAATAGCTTTTATCTACTTGACAATTTTCCTTAAATAGTTGACATAAAATTCTCTTCATGATGCTGTACATGTAATCTGATAATCTGTGTTGAATAGGTACCATCAATAACAAGACTTGTACACGAAGAGGATCAATGGCAAGAAGCTGAAAATAGAACTTGAGTTGTTTTTTTACGGTTTCGTGTACTAATTGTTGCTCAAGTGTGAATGCTTTTTTACTGCCTATGTGGAGAACAATGAATCAATATTGAAGATATTTTCTTTTGACAAAAACTCGTATGAAATGGTTTTACGGCTTTAATTATTTCGTGAGACAGAGATTCTAAAATGACATATTTTAACTTACTCATTTAGATTTGGATCTAACTTGCTTTGAGTTGTGAAATGTGTTGGATCCGTCCGTGAGACGGGTCTCACATAAGACTTATTCCTTTTCTTTTCGTAACTTTCATCTACAATTCTGCATTTCCTAAATTGGCCGCATAGAAAAGGGGCTAAGAGAGTATCAGAAATATAGTAAAACCCCAAACAAATCACTTCAATAATTTTCCAATTAATAATGGTCTTAGAACCCAATTACAAACTGAAAATTTTAACCATGGATTTTGAAAGAAAGGTGTGAAAACACCAACATCTATGGCATAAAGCACAAGCTTCAAGAAAATTACTTTCTTAGTGTTTTTCCTCCAATTAAATTCAAGATCCAAAATAGTATTAGTTCCAATAAATCAGCATGGAATTGCAGCATCAAACCTTAACGTTGAGATACATATTAAGTGTTTGACATGTGCCATCATAGGAAAAATGTCATCTATCCAACGTTGTAACTAGAATCTAGTAAAAATCTAATGTTAAGAACATATTTTATCATATCAGTTGAGAAGCAAATGAAGATAAACAGAAATTTCTCTAATTTCCTGACAGATCCCCAATTCCACGAGCCAGCAAAGATCATCCAACCTAGTTTCTTGCATCTGTATAATATGCCGTGCAATTTTAGTTGCAGTTATCTTCAGCGTAAGATCAACACATTCATAAACCATTTCTGGAAAAATGTAAAAAACAGAAATAACACCGTACTAAAACAAAGAGGTCAAGCAGCTTTACCTTGAAATGGAGGGCATCTACTGATTTCTATTCCAACGAATGGAAAACACCATGCTGTTTGATATTACAGCCAACTCATTTCATTGAGGCATTTTTGTGACTTGGGTTTGGAAAATTGGACTGGCTAAAAACTTCACACCATGTGCAATTGCACAAACTGCCAAGCATCTCACCATCACCGTGTTGGTCATCACTAGTCCAACAACAGAGTGTCATCAATCAATAAGATAGCAAAATTGCAATAACACAATGCAGTATCCTGTGATTGTACAACATGGACGTAATTTGCTGCCATTCTAACATGGCTATCAATTAGAAATACATTAAAGTCAAATCAAATATGAACTGAATAAAAGTTCAGTTATATTATAAGTGTATCACTGATGCCTCTTGGTTAAGGCAACAAATTGCACAAGCATGACATGCCTTTTGGTTATACCAACAAGGTTAGGAATCGAGTTAGCCTGCTTGGTGGCAGAAAATCAAGCAAAATACATCTTTGGTTCTGTTTTCTGTCTTCTCGTCAAACATAAGGTGAGGTGGTGTGGCACCAAAATGGAAACAAACGAATAGTCGAGCCAAAAAATTGAGAATTTTGTAATTTTGGGTGACACGTGATGTCAAGTCAGGAAAAGTATGTTACATGTGCAATATTTTGTCAAAAACAATGGGTTATGGTCACGCTAAATTTTCATTTACCAAATTCCCCTAGCCATTACATCTAGCATTCTATCTTGAAATTTATTCATATCCATTACGTACCTTTCAAAGCCACAGTATTGGATGATATCACAAAAATGTCAATGATGAAGACCACAGAGGAAGGAAATTCCCAGACCTACAAATAATAATTTTGGAATTAATATAACAATGCTGTAAATATAAAACAACACCGTAAAACTTAGAAATCATACAAATGATGGTCTTAGGTGCAAGGCACTGTAAGTCTGTAATTACCTTGAGGGAAAGATAACAAATGGGTGCACTTTCATTAGATAGATCAAGTATAAGCAAGAAACTTACCATCATGGCCATGAGAAAGATCTTGAAGTAACTGGAGAAAAGGACTACAAGCAACATATGTTTCCACCTGTCAAGTTAAGAGGCACATGAATTAACTTTCCTTCCAGCAAGAGGCAGACTGAAATAATCAGAAAGGCAAGAAATTAGGGAGGATGTGACATCAAGACCTTTTTCTTGACTCACTTATTCACACCACAACTTTGTCCCACCACAGGTTTTTATCAAATCCATTACTTCAGTAACAACCTATGTTTGTATAACTTCACAAGTATCAGCAGCAAGTTATGATGTCGTCTGTTGATATTTTCACATGCAATTTAGCAAAAATTTGGATGACCATGACATAACAAATTGCCATAAACTTTGACTAATTGGTGGCTCATCCTTGTAGCAACCATTTTAAAACTGAAACTGTTAACTTAGCAAATCTATCCAAAATCATGGAGTAAAAACAACGAAATGCATCAACCAGGCTGTTAATTAACCAATCAAATGAGTTCCTCAATGAAGTTGGAAGATTCCAAATAGTATCATTTCTGTCAGTTAAGTTGGCTCACTGGTAATACAATTTTCAAAAAATATTGGTTGACATTTTCTATTACTCGTGTGGTAAAGTGACGAATTGTGGAAGACAAATTCCAACATAAAGCTTCCAAAACCTTCAATTATATTTAGAAGAAGAAAGTTAAAATCACGAGTCGAAGTGAAAAAAGAGCCCTTTGATATCAAAATAGTCATACTACTTTATCACATAACCAAACTACCCAAGTAACATAGATGGGAAAAATACATTTTTGGACCTTCATCTTTGTCCGTAATTCAACTTCAGTCGGTCAGGCAACCATCATCACATTGAGTCCCTCGTAAATGTTTGACTGTTCATGTGCAGTGCCTTTCTTGGCATAAAAAAACATTTTAGTTTTGGTTTTCTCATGTTTGAACTTTCTACAGCTTCTTAAATTTGAACTCATTAAATTTAATCCCCCCATCTGTGACTCCGTTAGCAATGCATGGACATTGACAGCGAGGACTGGATCCGTCGACAAATTAAAAAGCTTAAGGAATAAAATTGATGAACAGTAAACTAAAGGGATAGAGTTTAAACAAGTTGACAAAGATGAGGGACCAAAATGTACTCATGGCTATAATAGCTCCATTTATTAAAGAGCGTCAAACATAATGTGAACCAACAGCTTCACAAACTTATATCCAGAATAAATAGGAAATTTTTGTGTTAAGAAATTGTGAAGATACATTTAAACAATTTTAAAAATATATATTTCATATAAGATGTGTCACCAACCACTGCCAGCTCCATTTATGAAAAGCATAATAGAAAAAACAAAGAAGGAGCATACAAAATCATCAATGAGGATGTGAGTACAAGGAATAGATAGAACAAATGTCAGCAAATAAGTAAATATTTACCCATATAATCCAGCTGATGCACTCAGAAACTTCCTAGTGGCATGAAACACGACAGAAAGAAAAATGAGGTTCCCAAAGATGACACCAGTGAGCATCTGGACAACACCAGCATCAAAATGCATAGTCAAGTCGTCTAAATCCATCATCATTAGTGGCTTTTCAAAGAGCATGTGAATCTACGCTATAATATATGGATCCAAACCTTTCCAAAATCCAGTAGTAATGAAGCAACAGATGCAGGCGCACACCCTTCCTTTTCGTTTGTGTTCAAAACCCACATTCTGTCTAGAGCAGTTAAGGCAACAGATTTACTACATCACATTCAAATGTATGCAAACATATAGCAGGACAGTGATTACTATTAAGATACTAACAGATAGTTCACAGTACTTAAACAAAGGATACAGAGATCCAAAATAAGGTATGACAAAACCAACTTCCACAAGAAGCTCTGCAGAACAAACAATTCATTTGCACACTCTGTAAGTAAAACCCAGTTTTATTTATTCATCTAAATAACAATGTTAAAAAAAAAATTACCTCAAAATTGACAGTCTCTTTACTGAACATATTGTAGAATAAATGTCTATACGCTTTGGGCTTGTGCAGTATCAAATCAATTATGAGGATCTAAACAATTTATAAAGAAAATTAGAAAAAAAAATATACAACTAAAACATATCGGATATGAGAATTTGTATTCGAGTTTTCAATTACCATTACTTCACACTCGATGTACTCATCAGCAACGGCTTTGCAGTTTTTCCTAGAATAAATTCAAGATTAAACAGAAAAGAATTATAATGTAAAATCAAATATGAAATTAAGAGAAAAGAGAGTGGATGGAGGAGATGAATTACGCATCTCATGAGGCGAATATTTCCTGGAGAATACTGAATGTAGAGTGTCTTGATAGGGAATCCACACTGCACGCATCGGAAATCAGTTGTACCTTCCGCTTCGCTGGAGGAACCACAGCTCGCCATTTTTTTGCAACTTCTCTTCTCTTGTTTTTCTCTGGTAATAACTAAGAAGTCAGAACGGAGAAGATGCAGCACTTAAATAAATTATTAAATTTTATTCATTTAAATAATAATTAAAAATATGTTAATAATTGATATTAAGTTGAGTGAAAAATTTATATGATACAAAAAAAGGTGAACAAATTTGAATAAAAATAAATTCTAAATAATTTAATATTAAGTATTAATTAGTAGTTGAAATTATATAAAATAAAAGTATACTTATTTTAGAATGGGAGTATGTAAAGTGAGAAAATCGAGTGTATAAGGGGTCTAATGAGAAAATAAGAATAGAAAAAATGAGAGTATAATCGGGTAAAATGAGACAATAAGAGTCCTATAATTATTTTAAAAAAAAACCTCAATTTAATGATGTTCAGTTTTAATGTTGTTGAGAACAATTGGAGAACTTTGCCATTGAATTAAAAAGATACAGGTTAATTTATGGGGCGGTTATTAATTAACCTCAAAATCTATCAATACACCCACCATTTTAATTATAAATATGTCATCAATTGAAATTACTAAAATATCCTTAAAAACCACAAAATATCTAAATACACCCATCTTCTTCATTCCTTTTATATGTCTGTGTTTTTGTTACAGAAAACTTACATTCAAGATTTCTAAAAAAAAAAAGAAACTTACATTCAAAGATTCCATCAATGTTGCTGTTCGGTTTACACGATTGAAGATAACATGATATTCAGAAGAAAGCTACAAAACGTAAATACCTAAATTCATTTTCTAACATAATCAAACCTGCAAAGTTTCATAAAGACAAAAAAAAAACAATTTTCCTGTATATAAGTGTTCTCTCCTTTAACGTTTGACATGGTTCGGCGTCGAACTTGGCCGTGTTTTTTGTTTGGATTTTTTTGCCTTTTATTCTCTTGCACCAACAATATCGCTTTTGTTGGTTGGATTTATGTTTTGGGGAAAGGATAAGGATTTTTTTACTAGGGGAAGGGTAAATTAGGGAATGTTAGGAGGTGTATTGAGTAAATAGATTAATTTTAAAAAAGAGCAGTGGGTGTATTAAAAAAAAGAGAGTGTATTAATAGATTTTGGGGGTGTGAATAGTGCATCCCTTAATTTATTTATTTTCATATTAGTTAATCCGATTTTGTTTGGTAAAAATTAAAAAGATACATGTCGATTTTCCAAAAAGGTGCCCCAAACTCATCTCTTGATAACTCGAATTCATAATCAATAAAATCATAAATCTAACATTCTTGTCCATAAGCTAGCATAGCTAGTCAATTATCGCCCACTTATTCCACTTAATACAATCGGATGTAATCATGGGCATATAATTTTTCTTTAGTTTTTTTAAAGGAAATACCACGAAATACTTTGATTTTTGAAAAAATGATAAAAATACCACCATATCACTAATCTACCTCATCCAGGACCTAAACTCCCCAAATATACCCACCTGTTAAGAATTGCAAAATGACGATGGGGTAGTTGAACAGAGAGTTTCCTTCGAATTGATCGGTGAAGATATACCAACTTGTGTCGTGAAGAGACGGTCGATTCGTCACTGAAATCGCATTAGACACCAATCGAAAGATTTGATGACAAAGAATGCAGATAGTTCACCGAAAAAGCGTAATGCAAAAATGTGAATGCAATTCCACTTGATTGATCGAAGCATCGTGAATGCGGTATCAATTGGTTCAAGCAAAGATTTCAATTTCAATAATTCCAAAGAAGAAGTTTCGCATAAGTCGACCGGCCGCTTTTTATCAATTTTTACCCTCCTCCAGTTTCTTACGTTTTCATACCTAGGTTAAAGCAATTTCTTACTGATTTTTGGAACTCGAATTCGCTCGCATTTTTGGGCTGAAATCTAGCGCGTCGTGTCCATACGGTTTGAGTTTGATGATTTTTGCCATTTGTGGTCTTTGTTGAAACTCGCAAGCAAATTTCACCGTCGACGACTCATCGCAGATCACTCGGGCCGATATTTCGTTAATTTCGCTTTCTCGGTGCACGAGATCGAGAAACTTCTCGATTACTCCGTCTATGGCGGTGGTACCCTCCCTTTCGCGCCGGACGAAAACAACGAGTCGCCGGAATTCACCCCCGTGCCGCCGAGTAAGAGAAACCCTATTTTTCCGGGTGAGATCACTTTTGGGATGAAATCTAGTGCGTCGTGTCCGTATGGTTTGATTTTGATGATTTTTGCCATTTGTGGTCTTTGTTGTTGTGATACTCTTCTCGTGAAATCATATGTGATGTTGTTGTTTGGATATTCTTCATTGAATCTTACAGGAGGTTAAATCCAATTTTCGTGTTCTTTTATTATTTTGTGATTTGAAGTTTTTCGTTTGTTTCGATGTTTGAAGTTGTTTCTTTTATGTTTTCGTATTTCCATTTATTTATTCTTTTTATTGTTTTTGATTTGTTGTGTTATCTATCCGACTATGTATTTTTTTATATCTTTTATAGTAAATGAGGGATTTTTTGTTGCTTATTATGCCGAGCACTTTATTGGTGGGAAGGCTATGGACGTCAGCGTTTGAGATAGAGAATGAACAAGCAAGGCTCTATCCGCTTCACAATCATGCTAAGTTAAAGCTGCAAAATGGTGATGACGATGGCAACGACATTGAGTTTCTACCTCCACTTCCTAATGATTTTAGAGCATTGTTGTTTATGTAAATCTTAATAATGGTGTAATCGGTTGAAACATGTATAAAACATGTAAGAAACAATTGTGAAACAGGGGATCATGTGATAAAAATTTGTAGTAAATTGCTTTTAAATTTAGAGAAATAATGTAGTTTTTTATACTCTTCTTGATTTTTTTGTCATCCTTGTAAATATTGATGTTTGCTTCATTTCGATGTCTCCGCATGCCTAATCTTGAACTAAAGATCTCACGTATTCTAACAAAGTTGTTACTAGTAGGTATTTCCCGCTACGAGATGATGCATTCAATAATTCTACGATGTTGGAAGTCAATACAAAGTATTTTTTGGTCCGACGGTGGAGTCGTGTCCATTTCTCGTAGCCGATGATGGACAAGTAAGCTCAAATTTTCTGAATTGAATTTGTTGTTCCAATATTTCGTTTAGGATCTTGAATGTGCGATCCATTGGAATCGATATTCTTGTTATTTCAAAGTTGGTATACTCTCTATTTTCTTTCAATTTTCTCCATGCAATCGTGGAATTCAATAAAAAGTTGGCTAAGTGAAACATATAAGAAACATAAATGAAATAGGTATGAAACAACAAAGAAACAACAAACATGTTTCAAAACAACAAAGAAACATAAAAGAAATCAACGCAAAAAAATCGGCGGAAAATGGGTATTTTTGTCTAAAATCATTGGAAAATGGGTATTTTTATCCAAATTCAAGCGGAAAATGGTATTTTTGTCCAAAATCGTGAGAAAATGGACATTGTGAAGGGATTGGGTATGGAAAATGGGGTATTTATGTCCTTTCTCTTTTTTTATCTCATCCACCCCATTTTCGAGTATCGGCCCACCCCAATATATTTCGACTATGCCACTTACCACATAATATTGGAGATTATGTGCAATTTGATGTGGTTATCACCATCTTCTACTCTCGAAGATTAGTCATAAATCTCACTCTTGAGGAAGATAAAGATCTTGGCATTCATGGATTTCCAATCGTTTGAGCCGTGAAATTCCACCTTTTCCAACTTCCATATTTCTCAAATGCAACATCCAACGTAGACACAAAATTTTGAGCCTAGGGAACCCATCATGTGGTATCACCATTTTAGAACCAACATATGCATCATTTAATTTGAGGTATAATAACTTAGCAACTTCGCCAAGATTGGCATGGGATCTTCATCGAGACGAGTTCGAACCAAGCTCAAGTACGAAAGATTTGGAGGAAAATCACTTGCACTTGGTAACATTGTTAGCTCACCATACGAGTTTAAGTTGTGTTAGACGGTGCAAAATACCAAGGCCGTACATATGGCTACCGCTCGTCTAAAACCAAACCATCTTAAGTTTAGGCAGGACAAGATTCTCTAACATAGCTAACGAGGTACATAATTTCATTACATCGGTGTTTATGTCCAACTCCACACCCATTTCGAAGACTAGTCATGTGTGTTGGGTCCTTGGGCATTCGATAAATGAGGATGTAGTTCAATGTTTGAAGATTCTTCTTGAGTGTTAATTTTTGGAGCGCGTCGAAAATGGCCAAAAGAATGTAAACATGACGCAGATTTTCCATATGCCATATAAAACTTGGCACTTTGACGAAACAATTTTTGGCTATATCAAGAACCTCGAGGTTTTTAAGCGGACCAACGAGATTGGGAGCTTTCTTATACGGTTGTTTCTTAATCCTAAGTACCTTAATCCAACCAAAGTGACCCAATTTCATTAGGCAACTTGTTCAAACCAAAATCTTCAAAGTCGAAAGTACCCTAAGGAGTTCGAAACTCTTCCAATAAGACGGACCACATGCAATGTCTTCCATGGAAGAAAGAGAGCGAAGACGTTTATTTGAATTGGTCGAGTAAACGAACCTCCTTCCCGCATCGCAATGTATAACGCGATGATGTGGCTTGTCCAAGGATTGAGAATTTTCATCTCTTAAAATCTCAAAATTTATTTCCTCCTTTGCTTTCGTGATAGATACCTCACGAAAAAAAGATCATGTACGCAACAACTTTTAACGCGATCGTCTATGCTCATCTCCTTCACTTGAACCATGTTTCGATTGATCGGCTCATCTAAATAACTTCTCGCTATCTCCTCCATCGTTTCTTCTTCTTCCTCCTCTTGTGGGACCAATCCTTGCGCGATCCACACATGTACCAACTTTTCGCGCGGATAGTCGCGTCTTCTTTGAAGAAGGCTAAACACAAGAAGCATGACTTGAGTTGCGGAGGCAAATTGTGGTAACTCAATTCCAAACTTGATGATACACTATTTTTGCCTCTTCCCAAATGAGAGTTCATTCCTTTGAGGACTTTCTCCCATTCGCTCTCCGTTTGTCTCTGTTTCGCTAATAGACCTCCCACCATTTGTGATTGCTAATGGTAGACCATTGCATTTTTTCAAGATTTTTCTCCTATATTCTCCAAGTCTTGGGGACATTTGCCATTAATGTCTTCAATGAATGTCTTCTTTAAGAACAATTGCCAGCTTTTATTGGGGTCTAAAATTTTCATTTCATGCACGATCGAGCGAGACTTTGTGATGTCTCGGTTGCGACTTGTAAGAAGCAATATACTTGCTTGATGTCGAGAATAAGAACTTGTTTGAAGGAATTAACACAAGTAAATAGCATTTTAAAACACATAACTAGTGATGTTTAACCATTTAAGCGAGATTATTAAGCTTACTAAATTAGCGAGGTTTTACTATATCTTAAAAAAACTTGACACGTATTTTTATTTTACAAATTGCAACTCTTTTGAGGAGATATTGTGGAGGTAATTTGTATAACAAATAAAAACCTCAATGGGGAAATTTGTAATTTTGAAAGATCTTTTTTTTTTTTTTTGTAATTACACTAAATTTCATTTGTAGTATTTTAATTATTCCAAATATTAATTATTGGACTACATGACTAGTTGGATAAGGTGGGCACGGTTAATCCTCCTGTCTAGTAGTTAGATTCCTCTTATCCGTTTATATTTCTCTTTTGATAGGCCCCATCCTGCATCGCTTTAACCCCTCTCCGCCACGCCAAGCGTTATGGCCTAGTATGCCGTCTAACTAACATTTAGTGCTTTTCGAAACACTTGTGGGAAGACAGTTTCAAGTTTATTTTATTTAATTTTATTATTTTTTAAGTGAAGTTTTTTATTTTTATTTTGAAAGCACATGACAATGTTATTCGAAAATCCTCAAGACGTGTAAAAAAAACACATGACAATGTCATTCGAAAATTCTCTAGAAATAGCGTCCATCATTTAGATTACGATTTTAAGTTATTTTACTTGTTTTTTTATGAGGTCTCTTTTTTCTATCAAAGGTTTTCCCATTGGGATTTTTTTTGTTTTTTTTTTGATATGTTGCAACGATACCTCTATTTTAAAAAGCTAGTTGCGTGGGCTTAAAATGATTCACTATATTTTTCTTTGTAATAATATCTCGCATTTATTCAAAAATATTATTCCAAATATTAATTATTGGACTACATAACTAGTTGAATTAGGTGTGTGGGAAACATTGTTCTATATATTCTGTCTAGTTGCGATTAATCGTTGTCAAGTGTTAGATTTCCTCTCCGTATACATTGTTTTCTTTCGATTAAACCGCTCCCAAGTACCACCTAATCTCTCCTCGCTCCATTTAGGCACTAAGCCTCGGTTTTACCTAAACTAAATAGCGCTCTAATGCTTTTTTAAAACACTTGTGGGAAGATAGTTTCAAGTTTATTTTGTTTTATTTTATTATTTTTTTTAAGTGAAGTTTTTATTTTTATTTTGAAAGTAAATGAAAGTTATGAATTCCTAAAAAAAAAAAAAAATGAAAGTTATGAACAAATTATAAAATCTAGAAAATAGAATTCAATATAAATCAAGAGCCAGAAAAAACCTACCTTCTTCACATGGAAAAACAGTCGCCAGACATTCCCAGTGTTCTTCTTCCCAAACATCATCCACCACTACGAAATACCGCGTGCCCTGCAGACGTTTGTAAAGCATCTCTCGCAGGCTTGCCACCTCCAATTTCTCCATCGTGTCCACTATCTTCACTTTGTCCTCCCTGGGCCCCACCAGCTGCATCACCAGCTCCTTGATGATCTCTCTCCTTGAACTCACTCGAAACACAGATCCAAGCACGCCGCTCGAATCTCCCGGCGACGACGGCGTGGTTGTACACTACCCTCGCCAGAGTCGACTTTCCGATCCCGCCCATCCCGACGATGCTAGCGATGGAAAGCCCTTCTCTCTCCTCCAAAATACCCCTCCGTAGCAGCGATTCCACGTCTTCTTCCATGCCCACGACCTGTTTGTCTTTTTGCCAAGGAGACAATCGACGCCGATATTCAACAAATTCTGATTTCTCCTCAGTAATTTCTTCGATCCCGTACCGCTCGCGGCTTTTGGCTAGGGCTTCGAGCTTGGACCGGATACGCTCGATCTCTTCTCCGACCCGGTCGAGGTGGTACACGTGGCGCGGCAAGTAGACGAACCGTCCGATCAACCCTCGGCTCCGTCGTGGCGCGTCGATTGTCAGAATGAACGTCTCGATGACGTCATCGGCGTCTTGAGTCAAATCTCTGATGTCGGAGATCCATTTGCGTATGCTCTGGTTGTCGGCTTGCTTTTCGGCTGCGTCTTTGAGGAAACATTGCATGGTTTCGAGCTCGTCTTTCAGCCACTTTACTTGTGCATCTACTCCTTGCAGGAAACCCACCTTCTGGATAGCTAATTGGCCTAGCTTTTGCACCGCGAATGAGAAAGCTGCCTCCGCCATATTTTTCTCTGGTTTTACTCTGTGTAAGCTATTCTATCTCACTGGCTTGAAATAGCAATGTGGGCAAGGAGATTGCAAATGTCAACTGGTTTTATGTTGATCTGTTCTACCAAAAAAAAAAAAAGAAAAAGAAAAAGGAGAAGGATAAGCCAACTGGCCTCAAGGCCCTCAACCATAATGATGGAAAAATGGTGGATTCATCTGAGTTACTTTGTATTGGTTTTGATCTCTAATTTTGAAGTGTATCAATTTCAAGATTCATTTTTTTTTCTTCCTAAAATATTTACCAGACATAATAATCAGGTAAATTTGCCTGCTGAAAAAATGATTCTGCGTCTAGCACTTTGAGATTTTGACTTTTTTATATTGACAAAAACTCCTGTCAGACGAGTCTAACGCCAAAACCGTTAGAGCGGATCCAAAACCGATCGGTGGCATTTTGTAATATTAATGATGGTGGTTTTAAGTCTTTTCGGGGACCACCGGTATTAATAGTCATTTTGAAAAGTATTAGTCGTCCTTCTAAAAAGTATTAGCGATTCTTATGAAATGTATTAGTAGTTTTGGAGAGTATTATAGTAGTTCTATTGAATATAATTAATTTTTTTCCCAAAATGTATTAGCGATTCCTCGGAAAAGTATTAGCGATCCTCGAAAAAGTATTAGTAGTTTCTTTAAAAGTATTTTATTAGTCCTTCCATATTAGTTTTTTTGTCAAAAGTATTAGTACTTTCTTTGAAATGTATTAGTAGTCCAGTGAAATGTATTAGTTTTTCCCCTTAAATGTTCTTAGTAGTTTCCTGAATAGTATTAGTTTTTCCAATAAAAGGTATTAGTAGACCAATTGAAAAGTATTAGTTGTTATCCTGAAAAGTATTAGTTTTTCTCTTGAAAAGTATAATATTTCACCTAAAAAGTATTAGCAGTTAAACTGTAAAGTATTAACAAAAGTATTAGCAAAAATCCCAAAAAAGCAAAAGCAACTTTTGTCAATGTGTAAAAACATCTTTAATTTTTAAGCAAATGTGAGTTCTACATTTTAATGGAGCGAGCCAACCAAAAAGCAAAATATTTTAACCTTCCATTTACAGATTATGAACGTTTTAATGGAGTGAGACAGAGTAATATGTCAAACATACAAAATATCATTAAAATCAAAAAACCTAGCAACACTTTTAATCATATTCAACCTGGGCAGTGACCATTAATCCAAGAGGCAAATTTCAATTAGTTATTATTAATTTATTAATGAACACATTCTGAAGGAGTGTCCGTAAGGGGAGAAAGCAAATGAGGAATATTAGGTGATGACATCAATAGCGATGGGGTGTTTACCTGAAGAGAAAGCGAGCTCGTGCGCTTAGAGATAAATCTTTGGCGAGTTCTGGGGTTTGAAAAGAAGATGGGTTGGACTGGGTCAGTTATATAGGGCTCGGTCTAATCAGTTGACAGATCCGTGATCCGCCCCGAAGGCAAAGATCAACTCTTTTATATTTGATAATAAAATTAAGGGATAATTACAAAAAGCCCCTGAGATTTGAACTAATTACAAAAAAATCTAGGAATTTTTGAAAATTACGAAAAAACCCTTGAGGTTTGTTTTTTGTCTTAAATTTAAGGGAATAATTGTAATATTTCTATAAAATTAGGGTGGTTTTGAAATGTTTTTTAATGAAGGGGGAAAATGTGAGACTGAATAAAATCTAAGGTTTTTTTTTTATAATTTTAAAAAATCTTTGGGTTCTTTTGTAACTAGCCCTAACTTCAGGGGTTTTTGTAATTATCCCTAAAATTAAAATCCCTTCATTCCTATGACATATTTACTAAAATAGTGAAAGTTTCACCCATTTTAAGCAATGACTGGTTGACCACTTATATTCCATATATGCCTCGTTTCCACGTTCATACCAAACACTTGTTATTTCGATGGTCCTTATCTCAATCAAATATTATAATGATAGTGTCAGTATAGTTCATTGCCTTAAAGGTTGACTTTAAATTCCTGTAGAAAGCTCCAGAATTTCTTGATAAATCATTTTTCATAGTGGTAAATGTTATATATAATTTTCCTAATGCGTGATTTACAAAACCAAGTAAGGAATCAAAATTTAACCACCACAAGCTTTTATATTTTTGCAGCGTAAATCAGAGTGTAAGAAGTTGAGTTAATTCATCTCAATTCGTGTCCTAAATGCTATTTGTGGAATTGAGTTTCTTGTAGTAGTATGAACAAACTGTTAGGAGGATCACACTTTCCTTTCAATTTCATGACTATATGAGGTTGAAGTGGTAGATTAGCAAATCCTATTTCAAATGGATGGTGCGAGTGTTTGTCAAATGCTCAACAAGGGATCACGACTAGAATGTTGTATCTTTCTTCGAGCTGAGACAGATCATCAAATCTTTCAGTTCTTTTCCGAGACGAGGCTCTTAACGAGTATGATTCATCTTAGCTTGCTCGGTTGATTGCTTTCTGGCTTTGATACATAATGATTTGAGCATGTCGTATATAATATAGTGGTTGGTGTCTATCCAACTCTTTCTGCGATCACTTCATTCCTTTCTACTTGTCAACTCGTTCAAATGGCGTTCCTCGAATTTCAAGCCTGTCATATTTAACATTATTTAACGAGCCATGGTTCTTCAGCTCAAGAGTGAACCAAATGATTGCCCAAAGCTAATCAATTATCCGGCTTTTTTGATTCATCAAATCAGATGAGCCTATTGTATACTATCATCGAATGTAATGAAGGAGATAATCTAGCCCATATAATGTTTACATTGTATCCTCACATACATTATTTGTGTCATCAATGTTTAGTTGATAAAATTTTGGTAGAAACCTGTCATATATATTCACAAAAAAAAAAAATTGTTGAGACTCCTACAAGGTTAACATGTTGTAAGTTCTAACTTCTATCTAACCATGCCTATTAAATCTAATCAGGTAAAATGCAAGTTTGGTTAATGTGGCAAAATTGATGATTTTTAAATTTCCTTCGCAAATTCACCCTGAATCATTTTTTTTTTAATAAGTCGAGATCTTGGTTGAGGGAGGAGATAAATTTCAAATAAACTGAAAGATACAGGGTTCGAACCCTGGTTAACACCCTTATAAAGGGTTAGTGATACCACTTGAGCTATAAATTCACCCTGAATCATTGAAAATGTCTATTATTTACAGGGTGTTTGGTTGAGCTTATCACTACAAGAATTTTGCTCATCAACAATGGATAAAATACGTTGTCGTTTAGTAAGCAACCGTTGTTGTAAAAGACCCCGCTAATTGACAACGGTTTATAACCGTTGTCCTTCATAATAACAACGGTCATGCAACAGCCAAGAACCATTGTGTGTAAACGTGAAATACAACAGTTGTGACAACGGATAAACACCGTTTTTTTGTAAAGGTTTACGACAACAATAGACTACAAGGGTCCAGAACCGTTGTTGTTATTAATCATAACTTATTTTACAACGGTTTATGACCGTTGTCCTCTTCTGCTACGGTTGTAATTGTTGTCTTTGTTTCAAATTTTTTTAATACTACAGTTTTTGACCATCCTAGTTTTTGCTAACAATTTGTATAGTTAACTAGATCGGATGCAAAAAAAAAAACATAATAATAAAATACAAGAAAACAACTTAATTAATCAAAACATAAATTGATTTGATCCATGTCTACAAAGGAACAAACTATCAAATTATGACGTTCATAAATTATTTTTAACAAGTATCTGATAGCAAAATAACGTTAGATTCTTTGTTGACGAGCAGCTAAATACTCCAATTCATGTTCTTAAAACCCAAAGGAACATACTTCATCTCCGTAAACCTGTTGAGCATGTGAAGTTACATTTGAGAAGAGAAGAAAAAAAGTTGACGGATCAAGTATATAATAATAAAAACTGCACTCTGTACATTTGGAAGAGTCAATAATCATAACAAAACGACTATACGATTAAGAGGAGCCACTAGTACAAAAAATGCCATAAAAATCACCATATATGCATCAGTTTTTAGGAAAACGGATGCCTGAAAAGGACCGGTAGCAATTTTGAAAATAAAATGAAGCTTTTAGGCATCAGTTGATGATTCAAAGCCGATACATATAATCTCTTTTATTTTTTAAAATTAAATTAAAAACATTAAGCATCTGTTTTTACGAAAAGACAGATGCTTTTAACTCAACCTTATGCAGCGTCTGTTACCAACAACCGATACCAATAAACTTTTTTATTTTACTTTTTTATTTTTTAATTAGCGCATCCTCAAGTTAACACACCGCTAGATCTTCCGCTCTCCGTTCATCGACGCCTTTCTCTCACGCCCGCTGCGACCTCCTCTCGCCTCAATTCCCGCCGCCTCTCCTTCTCCAATCCCAGGTCCTAAATTCTGAATCTTAATATTTTCATTGTTACTTATTCTCATCCATCGTAGATCGTGGCGATGAACTAATCCAATTTTCTAACTTTTTTTTTTTTGTATTTTCTGTAGTGTTCAAAGTACAAAATCTCAAGGTTGGAACTGATTTTATTCGCTGTTCTCCTACGAATTTTCTGTGTCTTTTTGCAACCTAGTGGATATTTCATGAAATTAAGCTTCGCCGCCACTGTGGCTGCATCTTCACATCTGATGGCAACGAAAATCTTTTTCTACTCATTTGGCAGAAGATTTTTACTTCCTTTGGCATTTCTCGGTGAGGACTTTTTCAAACAGTTTCGGGGCATCTTAGCCGAGACTTGGAAGCAGAAACTGAAGAAGAGTGCTTAAAGGTAAAATTTTAACTTTTTTCGATTGTTGTTCGATACGATAATCACAAACATGTATTAATTTATTATTATTTTTACAGAAATAATTAGCAGCAGATTAAGAAGTGTTCATATATAATGACTTGGACAGAGAATACTGGGGAATTCAATCAATATGCTGTCACTATCGTATTTCACAAAGTAAAAAAACAAGCACAATTACCTTATCCTTACTTTCAATAATTTTAAAGTCAATAATTAAAACGGCCTGTTTGAATGTTAATTGCTATAATTTCCTTCAATTGATAAGTTTTTCGTCTTGTACTTCTTTTTTTCTTTATCCATAATCTACAAACAGAAACGAAGCTCTTCGAGTTGCTTTCATCACGGTTGAAACTCTTGAGGGATGGGAGAGTGCACACAAAATATTTCTCAAAACTTGTGAAGGCTGATTTCAATGGAAAATACAAGGTATAAAGTTTCTTTTCTGTTGTTCTAAAGTATGTTAGAAAAATTATCTGGTTGTTTTTTAATGGGAGTGACAAATCATCACTACTACGACTGTTTAGTGTGGGCAAAGATCGCCTAGTGAAATACTGGGATGCAGACAAGTTTGAATTGCTTCTAGCTAACTCTTGAAGGTCATCATTCTGAAGTCTGGTTCCTTGCAGTCAGCAATCGTGGTGATTCTTTTGTTACAGGATCTCATGAGAGATCTATTCGCCGCTGGGATCGTACTGAAGAGCCTTACGTTATCGAGGTATTGCTTTGTATACAAGCTGATTCACTTTAATATGTTTTCATGGATATTTTTCTTCTTATCTGAAAATTATTATGTTGAAGGTACTAATGTTGCATATTATCTTCTGCTAATTTTTCATACAAAAATGCATCCCAAGTGATATTACTAGCACTGTTTGTTGTTCAGTGAAAACATATTATATAGTTAGGTAATTTTTAGAAGCTAGTGGTAGCTACATGCCTTTTTTTTTTCCCTCTCTGTTTTGGGAATGGTGTGAAATTATTTTTCTTGCATATGTTATATATGTGTCACGATGAGTGTATAGCAGTACTATGACCATGACTAAAGAGGTTCTGTGCCCGGAGTCCAATGTTGGTCCATATGAACGTCAGTCATGTTTAACCACTGTTTTTACTACCAAAGGTTGCTAAACATTTTTCAATCTTCACTGCAAGTTTATCATCGTTGATGGTTTCTCAAAACAGTGATAAGCTATTAACATCTTTCTCATGATTAGCTTCTTCAGATTGTTATTTAGATTCTATTGGTTTTTAATTGATTGATATTTTTTCTGCAGCTCCAATGAACTTTGTCGAAGGTGAAACAAAACTTATGTTGATCCCTATTGTGGTAGCTCCTGGTGGATGCAGAAGCACCTGGTTTTCAAAAAGCTCCTGGTGGTGCTCCTTATATTAATGTTGCATCTCTTATATTGCTTAATTTCTTGATTATAGTTCTTCTGTTGGACTGGATTGTGAGTAATAGTTTTTGGTGGATGCAGGGGCTTCATTTGATATGTGACCGGACATTTAGCAACTTCTTGGTGATACAACATGGGATACATGAGCGACGTAGGCACTCCCTAGCTTGATTAGTATTTGTTGGTTTTAGTGTTTTGCTAAATACATCTAGTCTTTTTGGGCCCCTTGGTTCATTAATTCGATATAGTTTACTATTCTGGAATGCCTAATTGTGTTTGATGCTTGAGCTGAAGAAAGTTGATTATCTCATTAAATTAAAATAAGCTTGACTTAGAAATGGTTTGCAGGGTTGACCTTTGTCATTAGTCAAATGACGATGATGAAGATGAAGGATGTAGCCCTCAAGAAGCACTGCTGGAGAAGAGGAACAAAACTGATTCTAACGCCAATGATCACAGAAGATGTTGCACCTTTAGGTCGCATCAAATAGAAAGTCGGCAAAAATTTGATTCTGGTACAGAAGCAACTTCTAATTCTTTGGTATCACACTCAATTGTTTTGGAATTTCTATACCATCCATAAAATCTTTTATCTCATCTGATAACAATTTTTTTACTAGGTTACTATTTTAGTTTTTGCAGTAATGATAGCGACTTCCATGCTGATATGGATTGGTTTGGGAAATAGTCCTATCGATTCTGCAGTCGTTGATCAGGCATGTATTTGTGATTCTTGTAACTTTGAAGCATAATCATCATCGCAATCAGGCGAAAGATTAGATAATATACAACACAATCTGGGCACTTATGTGGATGCTTGTCTCATGCATCTGGTTTTCCTTTTATCTGTTTTTTGTTTTGGTAACTGATAAGTATGAAGAGTTGTTTTTATTGCCCCTCTGGCCTTACTACTGTGTTATTTTAAACACTGACATTTTTCTTGAATTTAATTTTCTGTTTATGTAGCCAAAGGTTAAGCATCAAGTGTTTACCCTGCGATTATCCCTGTTGAAGATAAGAAAGTCATTGGAAAGGTTTGTCCTCCATTACAGCATTTTGATACTAATTGATCTTAACTCATTTTTGAGTATGTGACATGGCATCTTCGAGCAATATCCCTGCGTTTGGATATGTCAGTTTGAGGTCTTTTTTTAGGATTATTCTGATTATAGAGGTGTCTTAATTATATATAAGGATATGTCAGGGTGCTATGTTGTAAATGCTATATAAAATTTAAGTATATCAAGGGTCATGCTGACTATCTACTTTTTGACTGTGATCACTTTACTTTTCTGTAGGTTGATGTTGATATTGGTTCTTCCACTGTGGAACCAGGTTCTGCCATCTCGCTGCGGCGTGGAACTGGTGTATATCATGACATGTAAGTTGGCAATATAGTTCATTCTTTTGATGATCTGAAACTGTAATGTATTCAGAGAGCAATATCAGATGAAAATATTACTCTGGACACGACCCTCTGGTGTAAATAGTTCTATAGTAAAGGGTTTATGCATCTGTAATGCTGCTAAACTTGTCCTAGGCAGAACAGTTAAACCATTTTATTCGATGAAATGTTTACATGCATCTATTATAACTGCCAAACTTGTCACTAGCAGAAGATTTGTTGAAGAGCACACTTAATTTGCAAGATTTTTACATGTAATTGCCATCTTTTTGTATTTATATCATATTTTCAGCCACAATTTTGAGGTTAAGCCAGGTTATATGGTACTTGCAGTCCCATCAAAAAAATCCTTTCTTTATCAACTACAAATTTGACAGTTTTCTGAAGCAGCAAAACATGCTAGTGTTTGTTGTCTAATGAACCATGCACTATCTCACTAGTCACAAATATTGGCACAGATTTGGATTTTATGAAAACACGAACCATTATCAGTGTGTCCAAACCATTTAAATTTATATCATGAAAAAAATATTTGTTATCCTGTAATGAAAAATTCGAGAAAATGTGTTATGTTTAGGTTAGAATTTGTTACCAAATTTGTCGGTGAGCCAATGAAAAATTCGAGAAAATATATTAAGTTTTTTAGTTTTTTCTGTATTTGGATTTTATATTTGTTCTTTCTTGGGTGTAAAACTTTTGTAATGTTGGTTTCATTTTTTAACTATTATAACTTTTCAGGTCATTGTTGAGAAGGCAGAAAGAAGTGAAGTTTCATTTTTTAACTATTATAACTATTAAGCTTGGATGCTACTATTTGGACTAGTACATTTATGGTTCAGAATCGGATACATCATTTTCTTTCTCATCCTCACCCTTCTTTCCACGTCTGCAGTTTGTAGTTTGATGAGTTAGATTTTATTGGGGCCATAAATTTTAATTTTAATTAATTAATATCTAACCCCTTCGTTTTCATCATCATATATGAAAAAATATTTGAGTGGTGTTTGGTGAGATGTACCTTGTATAATTATCTGGCACATAATGGATATATGATGGATTAGCTATAGTTTTCACATTTCTGCTAGTGGTTAGATGTATTTTGCTTTATGTCTGGTTCATTTTTTGTGTTCTTTCTTGCTGTACATTGGAGGGAAATAGAGGTGTCATCAAGTATGTTTTTTGAAAATTTTAGGGCAGATTATCAGTGATCGGGATATGCATATTTTTCGTTGGCGTCACTTTTGTTGATTGATTTCTAATTCATTTGCAGCAAGTATGACTTATTCCGCAAGAGCAAGGTTCGTATTGATGTGGAGAAAGTGAAACCATATTACCTCTCTCATTGAAAAGGTAATAAACTTGCTAGAATTACACCAAACCTCAGGGGTTATTTTGGTAATTATCCCTAAAAAAAATTAGGCCCAGACCACCTATCACTCGACTTGTGTACCAAAAATTGTGGGTACCCCTTTTGAGATTTGGTTTTATGGAATTACTCTCCCATAGTTGCTAATATGTGCCCTGACCTATCTGAGACAGAAATCAGCTTAGCTGTTTCCAAAACCTATTTGTGTCTCTACATTGGTTGTACGTGAACTTGAAATGTTTTTGCCTCCCCTAATATTGATGAGCAGCACTTTAATGAAGTTTGAGTAGACTGAATAATATGTCTATGTTGCTGTTGTTTGATGTTCTATAAGATTGGTGTTGCTTTTCGATCCACTTGTTTGTTACCATCATGCATGTTTTTCATCTAGATGTGTTATTCGCTTGTGGTACTTAGGTACTTGAAATACTTGACAAAGAAATATCTCAAGAAGAACATTGTGCGTGATTGGCTCCGTGTGATAGCTTCCAACAAGGACAAAAATGTATGAATTGAGGTATTTCAACATTGCCGAGAATGAGGCAGAAGAGGAGGATTGATTAATTAAAAACAAAGTGTAATATTTTCAGTAGTTGATTTTGTTTTGTTAGACATATCTATTCCCAATTTGTTACTCAGACGAAAAATATTATTCTAGTTCTGGTATTCTGGACTGGAAATGGAGTGAGATATTTTATTTAAAAGTTTTGACCAAGTCTTGAATTGAGTCATCTAATTTATGGACTAAAAAATGTCATTAATTTTTGGGTTGGATTGTTATTTGTGATCTGGATTTTTAATTTGCAGGGAGGTCGGAAATTGAAAAAAACATGTATTTAAAAAAATAACAATAGGCATCGGTTGTTGTTATGAACTGATGCCCAAACTGACTTTATGTGTCGGTTGTTTGTGGAATGCTTTTGGTGAACATTATGCATCAGTTTTTGCTTAGCAACTGATGCCTATTGTTTTCTTTAGGCATCGATTTCTCAGTTTTTGCTTAGCAACCGATGCCTATTGTTTTCTTTAGGCATCAGTTGAAATCGATGCCAATACAAGTGATTTTCAGCATCGCCTTCATAAGCATCACCGTTGGAACCGATGCAAATGGTCAATTTTGTACTAGTGAGCCTTAAGGGAATGTTGTTTAGCAAACAATAACAGACAAATAGCATACTAACGCTATACTATAAAATTACACATATGTGGTATTTCAACAGTAATGATGGTTTATGAACCAATCTCTATCTTCCCCATATATTTATGCATTCACCATAGCATAATTAATCATTCTCACTAAACCAACTGTTAACAACATATAGTCTATAGATATCAACAAAGTCAACTGAATCCAAGAAACTACTGAATCCATTCAGATCATTTAATATCGGTTTATCTTTTTTACACATGCATTCAGTGTCTAACATAAATGTTTAAGATAGTATATGTATTTATACAAAAATAACCCAAAAAATAGTAGAGAAAATTAATTATAAGCTCAACAACATACAACACAAAATGCTCATGGTTATTGAAACTAAACTGTTGTACAACGGAATTACACGAAATAAACTGTAATTCCAATTTCTACACAGAATGCTCAAAAGCATACAACACGACTTTCTTTAACTATGTGTACAACAGTGTGTACAACAGTGTATACACAAAATAAACTCCAGTTTCTACCACCCTAAAACTATTGATTTAACACACTGTCGTACACACCATTGTAATTCAAACACACAATTGCTTATGGTGATTATACCAAATTAATTGGATGAAGATATATCAAGCCATGAAAATAGATATAACTATCAATATGAAAATTTAAGCCATCAACGACTAATCTCGAGAAATTAAAAGAATAATATTGTAGGCATCAGAGATACCTTTTCACTGATGTATATGCATGTTCTTGGACACGTTATGTCCACTCTGATTGCACTTCATCAATCTAAACTTTTAGAATACTCAACGTTCGTTAACTGTGAGACAAAAAAACATAGATTACTTTAATTGGCTCCAATTACTCAACAATTTGCAAAAAAAACTTGAGATAGTAAAATTTTAATATATATAATTAATATTGATCGCAATGTAGCCATGTCTATAGTTGCATCTTCTACAATGTGCCTCATGTAGCGGATCACAAAATAACTACATTGGAATTCATCAGGTTGAATAGAAGCCTACATTAGAAACAATTTGTAAATGACCAATCGAGATATGTTGGAACTTGGAAACTTTGTTAGTCACAAGTTTTCTTACCTCCTTAATTATTTCCCAAGTAGGTTGTTTCTGGCTATTCTTTTAGATTTTCATATTGAACATTCATATGGCTCTGCATTCACAAGAGTTTATTCTACTATTAGTGCATTTAACATACAAAATAATAATAGACATGATTTAAATAATAGGTATGATTACAAAAAATTCCCTAAGGTTTGGGCTAATTAACAAAATCAGAGATTTTTTAAAATTACAAAAAACTCCTTAAGGTTTTTGACTTGGTCTTACATTTTCCCCTTCACAAGCAAAAAATATTTCTAAACTCCTTAGCATCCAAACTGTTGCAGGTCCAAATATACATCTAGAATCACCTAGATACCGCTTTACACCAGAAGTTTGGATTATGATATAGATATTTTTCTTACTTGCTGCTTAAAGATATAACTTTTAACCCGTATGGCACCCATTACTTCATTAATCTCCTATGGCAATTTCATAAAATGCAAATCCTCCAAGTCAAGCCATAACTATAGTATACAAGGGTGTAGCAAAGAAGGCATTCTTTCATACAACTCTGCACATAGACATACATTTAGTGTTTCTCTTGTATATTCCAAACTTTCATTACTGTAGTAGCATAGGGAGAATGTAAATGGCATATATATGAATCTGGAAAGCCTTTAACAAAAGTGCATATCATTTGCACTAATTTCAAAATCCAGAAACTTCAATGGGTGTCTATATATTATATATAAGTCACCAAAAATTTTCCATTGCAACAACCAATTTCTAAATTTCAGCCTCCTAATTACATATTTTCAATGGAAAAGTAACATCTCAAGGGTCAAAGCAAGCAAGTTCTACACCCACTACTCGTTATCCCATGTATAAAGTAAAAATCCTCCAAATACTCAATAAGAAATATATCATCCTCTTATTGGATGAAGATAAAACTTCGAAGCACATATCAATTTTTTTAGGAACAATAATTCTAGTCAGTAAAATATTTTTGTAATTTAAAAGACAAATTAGGGTTCTAACAAATGGGGGTTTTTGGTGGATGGGGAAAACTCACCAACGAATCAGTCAAGTAGTCGTATATCTGAGATGGTAAAGGGACCGAGCATTCCGGTGGAGGAGCGCTGGTGGAGTTTCAGCGTCTTCCTTATTCTTTCTTCAACTTTTGTCTGTCGTATGGGTCTATATAGACGTGTTAAAAATTAAGGTTAGGTTACGGTTCCACTCTTATTTAGGTAAATTTTGAGTTTGAATTTGAAATTGTCAACGGTCACAAACCGCGGTTTTTGTATTTTTTTTTTAAAAAAATTGAATTTTGAAAAAATCAACGGTCAAGATTGTTTGACCATTGATGATCAACGGCCAAGATTGTGTGACCGTTGGCAAAACCGGCGGTTTGACGTAATTTGTTTTTTTTTCACAAATTTTTCCTATAAATACCCCATATATTTCACACATTTTTCCTCACACCAACTCTCTAATCTCTCAACTCTCTACATTCTAATCTCTCAATTTCAAGCTTCAATTTCAAGTTTCAATTTATTTTTTAGTAGTTTCATACTTTCATTTTAGTTTCATTAGTTATTTTAAAAAATGTCAAACCGTGGAGGATCTTCTCGTCAATCCAAGGGGAAAAGTTTGGCGTCCGAGCAACAACCACCACCACCACCATGGTTTGAAGAAGCTTTCGATTTGAGCGAAGATGAGATCTAGGCATGTTTTGCTAGTTTTGGTGAAGCTCAACAAGAAGGTAGGGTTCAACCGGAACCGTAAAATCCAACTCAAACTCAAAGTCGTCGAGCTACACCACTTAGATCCGATATTTTTTTGGTGCACTTTAAAAAAATTCCGGAGGTTTCAAAGTTACTTGCAACTATTGCACCAATTCCTACAAGTTTAGAGGAGGAGGCGGTTAGAGGAGGGTCTCAACTCGTTGGAATTCTACATATAAAATGATAAATGATAGTTACCAATTTTGATGATTACGAAGAAAGCGACACTATTGATACCGGATCAAGCAATGAGTCACAAAATGATTGAAGAATCACGTTGTCACCTTCCCTAAGGTAAGTAGAAGGTAAAAGAACTACGTAGGGTTTTGATTCCTCTATGAGGATACGTAGGCAATTTTATTTTAATATTCAAAGTTAAATTTAAATTTTTTAACTTAGAATATTAAAATAAAACTCAAACCCATTTTTTTTATTTTTTTCCTTCTTTGTGGTTTGTACTTTGTAATTTAAATTTTATACGAAATTGTAGTAACTTATAATTTTATTTTTAAATTGTACTTTGGAATTGTAATATCTTAGAATTTTTCATTTGTAGCTTGTAACTTAAATTATTTTTAATAAAGTTGTAAATTGTAAGTTGTAATTTTACTTTTAAAGCAATAAAGTCATTTTTTTCTTACTCAATTTTGTTTCCTCATCAATTGTGTTAATTTATTCAATATTAAAAATTTGGAAAAAAAAAACCGAAAATTGGGAATCGAACAAAAACGCTGGTTCATAAACCGTGATTGTTCGAACCTAAACGAAACCATCTATAAGATGGTTAGGTTCCGTTCCACCATTTGGGCTAACAGATGCGTGATTGAATCGTAACCGTGATTCGGAACCGTTGAACATGTCTAGGTCTCACTATAAGAAAACTTGTTTATAATGACAGAAAATATCATCATTATATGTCAAAACCCGTCACCAAAGAGTTTTAATGACGGAAAATGCAACTAATGATATATCTTCTATCACCATAACATACATCAAAAAGCACAATCCAATTGACAACAACTACAATTCAAACAACAACAAAAGAACCCTAGTCCCCGATCCCAAATCCCAAAATGCAACAATTAAGAAACCATAATCTCTAGGTTATTGATCGACTGAAGCTCCACGAGAAAATTGACATCTCCCAATCCTGTAATGGTCAAATTTATTCGTCAATTTTAGTAAAACTACAACGAATTTGCAAAAAGGAATCTAAAAGATAAAACCCCTTCTGTACAAAACTGAACTATGTGCATAAAAAGGATAAGCTATTAGAGTAGTAGGAAATGTATCTACTGCGGCGACGGGTACCGATGGATGGGCTTAAGATAGCAAAGAGAAAACAGACGGGAGAGACAAGGGTTTGAAAGTAAATAGAAGAGAGCAGTCAAAAAGAAAGTGAAGGGATGAGAAACCACAAATTGGGAAAACCTATACACGAGAAGGTTGTTTTTCACAGATTTGATTTAGATTTAAAAATTTGACGAGGTTTTAAATTTAATAAAAGGACTATTCTATATTTTAGATTTGGTGGGAAATCTATGGAGCCTAAAACTTTTATCCAATAATGAGGGGATATTTTTTAACACAAATAATGATCGGATTAGATCTTATTAATTAGGAAACTTGGATTTCCTCATAAAAAATCTAACACTTTAACTACCAAATTTTTTACCCTCATAAAAATTTCACAAATCCCTCTTTTAATGACGATTTTTCCGTGCCCTCATTAAGTTTTCGTCATTATAAATCGAAATTCTTGTAGTGTCTAAAGGGAAGCATCTCTTTTTCTTTCTTTTATGAACAGTAGGTTTTTTCTTTTATTTGAAAAAATCTTATTATTTTTTAAAAGCATTAGTTTTTAATCTTTTATTGAACAAATTAATGTTTTTCTTTTTTCAAAACATTAGTTTTTATTGTATTTCAAAAAATTATCTTCTCCTTAACAAATGGTTTCTTTTGGGATAATTACAAAAAGTACCCTTGCGATTTGACCTAATTACAAGAAATCCAGCTAACTTTCAAAATTACAAAAAATACTCTGAGGTTTGATTCATTGTTAAAATTAAGGGGTAACTATAATATTTTTATAAATGTGAGGGGATAATTTGAAGTAATTTTTGATTATGAAGGGGTAAATATTAGACAAAATACATGATTACTTTTTGAGTTTTTGTAATTTTGAAAGTTAATTGGGTATTTTTGCAATCAGGTCAAACCTCAAGGGTTTGTAATAACCCTTTCTTTATATGGAATACGCGCTGAAAGACAACGATCAAACCGTTGTCATACGTCCAAACAACTGTTGTTGTTGGCAAAAATATGCGCTAATATACAACGGTTCCCCGAACACCGTTGTTAATACCTGAAACGACAACTGATCTGCTAAGACCCGTTGTCTTTCTGAGTGGTGTTGTTCAGCATTTTTCTTGTAGTGTTATAAGCTCTTCAAAATATCTTGTTTGAGAGCTTATAAACTCTTTAAATTTGTTTCATAAATATTTTTTTAAAAAAAGGTGGGGAATGTCGGGTTTTTTTTTTTCAAAATAAGATTTTATTTCAACAACCTCCTTTAATTTTGACTATCTTAATTACAAAATTATCAATACTAACATCATAAAAGACCTACAATTTGTTAGATAAATATTTTTATCAATATTTTGATGATTATATTTAAATGAGTTTTTATACCAAAACAATGTTTATGAATGTTTTTCAAAATACTCTTAAATGATTTAAAATATTTTTACTAATTTTTGAGTATTTCTTAGAGTTTATTATTTGATAAAAAAATTGGACAACATATTTAATGTTTTTGAGTTAATTGGTTTTTACACCAAAACAATATTTATAAATGTTGTCCAGATACTCCTAATTGATTCAAAATATTTTTACTAATTTTTTGGAGTATTTTTTGAAGTTTATTTTGATAAAAATCGGACAACATTTCAATTTGGAGGTCGACCGATCGAGCAAAACGTCGATCGGGTACTGAAGAAAAGAAAACTTGAAAGCAGAACGTATAGACTTGAAAAATCGAGCGGGGGGACCGGTCCGGGGGGCGACCGGGGTCAAGAAGACATCAAATGCCCATTTCATTTGATCAAAGGAGAAGATATCACCAAAATGAATTTCTAAGAAGGAAACACTATCAACAATGGGAAAGACACAATCTTGGAAATGGAGCACTAGGAAGAGCTATCATCAACAAGATGATTTTAACAAGGAAGATATCATCAACAAGGGAGATACATAACCCGTGGAAATGGCGAAATTGGTAAACCGTATCTCTCCATTTAAATAAGCATTTCATTTTGTTAATTATGCATGTTTTTATTTGTGTCTTAATTGTAAAATGAGTTTTCAAATATTTCTTAATATTAAGGTCTTCAATATATATTTGTGTTTTTAAATATTTTGAAAAGGAGATCTTGTATATTTTGTTCTCAACTCTTGTGCATTTACATAGACTAAAGTGATTTTATTATCTCGTATGGTTTTATATAGCATAAGCACATTTATGATATCTCTCTTATTGCTTAGCCTACACTTGTATTATTATGTTTGTGCAAAACGTGTTTAAGAATTGTGTAGGACATATATATTTTCATCAATGGTTATTTTCTCAAGAGAGGACCATAAACTATCGATGTACGCTCATCATTGGTATTCATCCTATAGACTCGATATATTTTTGTCATTCGTGCTTGTTTTTCAAAGTAATTTATACAAGTGCTATTAAGAGGATTTTTTTATTTTTAAAAGGCATTATTTGACATATAGCTTGTTTTATCCAAGATTTGTAAAGGATTATATTTTGTTTTTGATAAAACATTTGATTTTTTAAGTTATGCATTTTATTGCACATATAAAATTATTCTTGGTTGCTTTGTCAAAACTCTTGTTTATATGCTTCTTGTAAATGAGGTCTCAACTATATGCTCTTGAATTTTTCAAATTTCAAAAGAGACCTTATATAGCTTCCTATAAGCTTATTTGAACTTACATGTTTTATGAAACTCTTGATGATTTGTTTGAAAGCATAGTATGCATTACTTGTTATTATGTCTCTATTTTTCGATATTACTATGCTCTTGTGCAAGATATCTTCTTAAGATTTTGCGTAAATTTTAGGTACTTTGGAACAAGCTTGATGACCAAGGCAAGGTTAGTAACTCTAAGGTATTATCAAGAAGAATGTATTGATTTTGATGATACATTTGCTTTCGTGGTTTTTCACATTTTGCTTGCCTATTATTATTTTAAGAAAATTTCAAGCTTTACCAAATAGGTGTTAAATCCACTTTCTAAATGGTTTTACTCAAGAAGAAGTCTATGTAAAACCTCCGGGTCTATAATTTTTCTAGGCCAAATGATTTTTATAAAAGACCTTGTATGGTTTAAATCAAGTACCCGTGTATGGTATGATAGACTTAGATATTTTTGCTAAATGGTTTTACAATAGGTAAAATTTATACTACTCTCTTTGTTTTTGAAAAAGGGCAAGATTTTTTACTTGTACAAATTTATGATATCATTTATGGTGCTACTAATGAATTATTGTGCAAGTTATTTTCTAAGTTGATGCAAGGTGAACTTAAGATGATCATGATAGGGGAGCTAAAATTTCTTCATTAGACTTCAAGTTAAACAATGCCAAGAAAGTGGTTGTAATTCACAATCAAAGTATACAAAAGTACCTTTGAAGAAGTTAGACATTGGAGAAGGAAGAATCATCTCAACCTCTATGGCTACCAATGTAAAGTTTGACAAAGGTTGAGAAAGGCATATTGATTGACAAACATATTCGAGGTATGTTCACTAAATTTTCTTATTCTTTTAGACTCGATATTTTCTATGTCTTATGTCTATATGCTCAATTTTAAAACTATCCCAACGAATCTCATTAAAGTGCCGTTAAAAGAAATTTTCAAATATTTGAAAGGCACTCATTCTTATGACTTTTATATCCAAATTAAAACGTTCACATTTTTCGGGATAATGTCACGCCCCCAAACGGGACGCGACAACGATCTACAACTTAAATGCAAATAACCAAACGATCTAGATGAATATCATCGAGAACCCAATGAAACAGAGTCTAAAGCAACGGAAAAAAGAACAAGTACAATTACAACTTACAAAGTCCACAATATCCATAATTCAAATTACATCCCCGATATGATCTAAAAATAACAACTTAAAAGTCAAAGGGTCCTACGCCCTTCGGTTATAAACCGGAATGAAAGGAAATACAAGAGTCCAATAGCAAATAATAGTAACAAGTCCGACATCAACAACAAAAGATAGTAAATCCAACAAGCGGAGTACAAGGGCTCAATCCGTGGTCGGTTCAACATCTTCAACGAAGTCCTCATCTAAGGTTAGAAAACGAGGTGGGGATGAGGCAGAAATCTCGGTGGATGGGTGCTCGTGTGCAAGTGTGGCGATATATATAGTTAATGCGAGAAAACATTATATGAAAAGCGCGTGAGTATGATGCATAAATTCACACACCCACAAGCGTCGTGATAAATATATTTAAGTAATATACTTATACGATTCAAGAAAAATTCAGTTCATGGTCACACAGACACTATGTGATTCAGGCGAAGACAGGTAGGATTTTGCGTGCGGAATGTAACGCCAATCCCATGCAAGACAAATAATGGTTGCGTCACGGATTTATAGCGCCAACCGGTGCAAAAAACAAGTAAGCGGTTGCGACGGTTTGTAGCGCCAACCAAACAGTCCGATGGCGATAACTCCGGAATCGTGTGGATCGGGACAACGATTCCTTCATTCTTCCTTGTAACTCCCCAGGCAAGATGGTCCAAGACCAGGTCACCTTATCGCTCTATAGGCAAAGACAAAATCCACAATGGAGCTTGCAAGGCTCGGATCTGTCATAATCATGATTATACCTCAAATCTACGACCCGCTTCCTTGGACACTCCGTCCCTTAGTTGCGGGATTAGGGCGATGGGCCTAAGAGGAAGAGTGGAATAGCCTGCGGTTCCATCCCGATGTATCCATTCGATTGTGAGCTCGACACACCAAGTTGACTCAGACAGGAAAGTAAATACAAGTACAGGCAGTCAACCAGGCAGTCGAGTATGATTGATTCAGGGAAGCAGTTCAGGAAAATTTTTGAAAATTCACGAGTAGCAATATGGCGTTGGTGGAGTTATTTGGATGAAGATGATTATCGGAAGGATAAGCAATCTTCGATATCTTGAAAGATTAGGTGGAACATAAGTCCCGTTATAGATTCAAAACCGCAAGACGAGGAAGTCGCCCCGCGATCGGGTATTAATCGGTCGAATCGGTCCGATAGGTCAAGGGTTTTTGAGAAAGTAAAACTACTTTAGTTAAACCTCCAAGTCAGAGGGTCCAAGGCTATTTTAGTAAAAGGGAAAATATTTTGAGTTAGGTCCTTTATAAAAGAAAAATTACAATTTAGCCCCGTTTTGTAAAAAAAACAAAACTTTTGGGGTTAAAATTGAATAAATAAATATCCCGACCTTGAAAAATTATGAGGTCAGTTCCTAAATTCTCAAAATTGTGCAGAGATTCAGGTTTTTAAAATTTTGAGGTCGAGTTATTATAAAATTTTCACATTGGCCCCAAATTTGTAAAATTGCCAATTCGGACCTTAAGTTTAAAATAATTGGAACTCACAAACCGGAAGGGCTTTTAATGTGATTCCAGTTGGAAAATGTCACTAGGTTAGTAGGATATTGGGACAAAAGCAGTTTTTAAAATAATTAAGTGTAGGTCCTTTAACTTTTGAAAATCTCATTTTTGTCCCATTTTGAAATAATTGCCTTTAAGGCTTTTAGGGGTCCAATTGTTATAAAATTTGAACCTTGGGTCCAAAATATAATTAAGTTATAGTTAATTTAGTATTTCCAGGTGCATGGGCTGCATAAGTCCTGGAAATTTCATTTGGGTCCTCGAGGTTTAGTCTTTTACACTTTAGTCCCTCAATTTTAGAAAAATTACTTTCCAAGCCCCAAACACTTGGATTTTTGGAATACATTTACAAATATATCATTTCCAGTACCTTAAGAGTAAAAATTTTAAATTTTAAAATTAAGATCTGGTACAATTTCAAAATTTGCAAAGTAGCCCTTAAACTTTCAAAATTTTACAATCTAGACCTTGGGCTTTTAAAGGTTGATTTTATTTATCTTAAAACTCTTAAAACTTTATTAAAATGTCCAAAAGTCATTTTTGAACCTGAGTACAGTCCCAAAATTCGAAATTTACAGAAGGGTCCTTTAACTTTCATTTTCTTGCAATTTAGTCCACCAACTTTCCATTTTTACATTTTTAAGTCCAAAATTGAAATTTAATCAATTATGCTCGACTTTTCCAGGTTATAAGTCATCCAAAATGTGAATTTCAAAGATCATACACATGCATGTCCAATTCATACAAGAATTCATCAAATAGAACATTAAATTGTACATGCATGCACCTAAAATCCAATAAATAGCAATTTTGAGCAACTCTTGAGAATTTTCATGATTTGATTCATAAAATTGACATGCAATACATAGATTATATATCTCAAGGGCTCATGATCAAAATTCTACATGCATTTTAATAAAAACACCTAGAAGTTGGAAAGTATTTTTCCACCCACCTTAAATTGGAAAATTGTGAAAATAACAAGTCCAGGTGATAATAAATTTTCAAAATATGGTTCATTATAATCGAACTATATATATTTGAGATTCGATATATTTTTCTAAGGGATTGTGTTTCTTAAACAAAAATTTGAGATGTGCTTAATTTCGTCTCAACGATAACTCGCGGACGCCGAGTATTTTACCTCATTTCGAGCTTAATTATGACATAATGTATATTAAATGATGTCTTTGATTGCATTTTGCACGTTTTTAAAACTTAGGGGCGAAAAATTGGATTTTTGATTCAAACCTCGAATTTTGAAAAACAGAATGAACCATCAATTTGATGGGGCAAGGCCGACCGGTCGCCCATGCCCACAACCGGGTCGGCCATAGCTAAAATTTGCTTAAAATCGTTTATGTTCTCGGCATTTGTCATTTTGGTCTTTTGTGTTCATTTTTCATCCCTTCGCCAATTGCACACAAATTTCACTTCAAATTTGTTTGGTTGCATTTATTTTATATATTGGACTTCATTTAGCTCGATTATCATCATCATTGCTCATCTTTACCGATTAAATGGTAAGAGTTTCTCTTTTTAATCTCAATTGGGTTGAACCCTTGAGAATGTGCTTATATCTTGCTATTTTGATGAAATTCTTGTATTAGTATGTTGTATATGATGATTGTTGATGAATGCATATTGTTGTATTGCAATTGGTGATGAAAATGTTTGGCTTAAACGAATCAGAAAGGCGTTATATATCTCTTATTTTATTCGACGCACGCCAAGTGTTCGACAAAATGTCTCTATGAAAAATTCATCACCTAAATGATCCTCTTGATTTGAAAAGTCTTATAAGTTTCTAGAGATCATGTTTTATCAATCAAATGAGCTTCTACAAATCAAATGAGCAATTGTTTCCCTTTTATTCGGAGTTTAAGCTTAAATGTTCAATATGCTCGATAAATTGATTAAATTGCGCACTTTGATATAATTATATGATATTTTTATCGTGCTAACATTATTTTTGATGATTCCAAAGGGGGAGAAACAGGAAAAACGCTTATACGCTCAAAGAAGCGAAAATAAGCTCGCAAGAAAAGCTATAAGCTAGAGCTCTTAAAAGCCAAAAGCTATGGATAGCACTTAGTCCATGTGATGTATTATGGACTTCTATGCTTGACTAATGATGCTTTTGTGACAGGGGGAGCTTTTAAGCTCATGAAATTCAAGCTTTTAGCTTGTAGTTGTTTGCTTATACTTATCTTTGTTATGCATGTTGATAGGGGGAGCTTGTGCAAAAATGATTTTGAAAAATCTTTGCTCCTATCCTTGTGTGTTTGTACTTATGATGAATCTTGCTTAAAATGGAATGATGTTTTAGACCAGGAAAATTTGTTTTGTTTTAAAATCGCCTTTCTAAAATTGTTTTGGTTTGTAATCATCAAAAAAGGGAGTTTGTTAGATAAATGTTTTTATCAAGATTTTGATGATTATGTTTAAATGAGTTTTTATACCAAAACAATGTTTATGAATGTTGTCCAAAATACTCCTAAATGATTTAAAATATTTTTACTAATTTTTGGAGTATTTCTTAGAGTTTATTATTTGATAAAAAATTGGACAACATATTTAATGTTTTTGAGTTAATTGGTTTTTACACCAAAACAATGTTTATAAATGTTGTCCAAATACTCCTAATTGATTCAAAATGTTTTTATTAATTTTTGGAGTATTTCTTGAAGTTTATTTTTGATAAAAATCGGACAACATTTCAATTTGAAGGTCGGCCAGGTCGAGCAAAACATCGACGTACTGAAGAAAAGAAAACTTGAAGTAACGTACAAACTTGCGGCGAGGGGGGACCGGTCGGGGAGGCCGACCGGTCGCACCAGGCACTGGTCGAACCCCCCACCGGGTCGACCCCCCCGCAACTTTTGCACTGGATCGCACTATTTTCATTCAAATGTTCAAAATTTTCTATAGGGCAACCGTCGCCTGTGTAATTTTGACAATGACAAAAATTTCAACCGTTGCAATCCTTATCGCCAAGATTTATTTTTTATTTTTGTACAATATTTCTACATCTTGTGATCCTCTTTTTGTAGACAAAAGTAAAGAAGAAGGAGCCTATGTTGGGAGCCTATGTTGGTGAAGACTCTCCTATAAATAGAGGAAGAATTGAAGACACAAGAAAAACAACAACACAAGCAAATACACAACAAGAAATGCAAATTTCCAAGCTTTCATATTCAACACTCTTGTTGTATTTATAGCTAAGTATTTCACTTTCACATCTTGAGGGTCTAGGCTTTTTCTTGATTACATTTGCACTCAAATTGTAATATTCATTATTGAGTTGTAATCTTGATTTTTGTCATCATTCAACACAAGACATCCTTGTGAGTATTCTTGTGGAAAGAATACACTTGAGTGATCTAGGTGATGGGTGTTTCAAGAGTGTGGTGCTCTTAAGGTATTTAAGAATTTGATATTCTTCAAGGTTGAAGATTGTGGTAATCTTCACAAGGTGCCGTTGGAGATTGTGGTAATCTTCAAGAGAGATTGTGGTAACCTCAAAGGTGGTGTTGTAGAAGAGTGTGGTGCTCTTGGTGATGTTGTAAGGTGTTGTATTAATTTTGGAAATTAATAAAATCTTTTTCTTTTTGAAATCCATCCCAGGAGATCTTGGGGTGGTAGAGGATTAGGCCCTAGGTGGGTTGAACCTCTATAAATCGACGCGTGTTGTTTACTTCCCGCACCTTTATTATTGTCTTGGCTTATTTGTTTCAAAAAGGGCATAACTAAAAAGATTGAGATAATCTATTCACCCCTCAGATTATCGTAGCCGCTGGACTTACACAATTTTAATTTATCCAAACATTTTAACACTTATTCTTAAAATAAGATCAAACATCTTATAAGCTCTAAAAACATCTTATAAAATATAGGGGCTTATACGATCATTTAAATAAGCTTAGCCAAACACCCTCTTAATCATCAATTTGTTGAAAAATTCAAAATTGTTTGAAAATCTGACGCGAGTTAAAATGTGAATGTAAGAAATTAGGGATTTCTAAACTTCTTTCGAAAATTAGTATTATCGATGATGTAGTTGCTCGGTAAGGTGTTGAGAAAAACTCCATTGTTTGGCCGAAAACCCTAATTTTTGGTTAGAGATTTGAAAATCACCGATTTCTCAGCAATTTGAAATTTCCAAATGAATTATAATTCAAATATGATAGTTTTTAAAAATATTGCGTGATTTTACCAAACAAAATTTGAAAATAACCGATTTTACCACACCACTTATAGTTACATAACTAAAATTGCAACTTACCCAATTCTAGTTTGGGTGGCAAATCATTTAATCGTGATATGTTTCGTGTCGACATAATAACGACACGGCACGACAAGGCCAACATGAACGCAACACAATAAGAATTTGTTCATACACGAACCCGAACCCAAATTTTTTCTTGTTAACACGACACGATACGATTTGACACGATAAGTCAAAAACAAGAAGAAATTGATTTACACGTTAATACACGATGGAAATTATACGATATTACACGATAATATACGATATAAACATACAAAATACCAGGTTATCGTTTTACTAACAGGTAAACGTGTTATTATCATGCTACTATTGTGTCACTTAAAGGTAAATGTATCATTATCGTGTTCTTATTGTGTCACTATCATGTCACTAAAAGATTAATAGGTCGTTAGCATGTTAACGCTCTATATGTTATTATCGACATGATACGAACACGATAAGACTAAATATAGGGGTGGCCATGGTTCTGGAACCGTCGGTTCCGGTTCCAAAACCGCCGGTTTCGGTTCCTCATTTTGGAGGAAGCTGGGCGTTGCCTCACGATTCCGAGGTTCAAAAGGAACCAATGGTTTATCAATTTCGATTAAAAAAGGAACCGTTTGTTTATCTTTTTGATAATTTTTAGATTTTTTTAAAATAGTTTATCAATTTCAGTTAAAAAAAGGAAAAGAAAGAAAAAGACTCGCACTTAATATTCAATTAGAATTTATACTTAGTATTAATAATAATATTAAACTATCTATATATATTATTAGAGTATAAAGAATCAAAATTTGCATAATTCGCTTTACAACATTTGGTCTAAACGTATCTATGTAGTTCGAATATAAAACATCATAATGAACATTTAACATTTCTTCTAGCATATGTTTACCAAAAAAAAATTGTTGGTTTAACCTTAAAAACGGTTTTATTACGGTTCCACCGATGGTTAAAAATAGGTTCCACGGTTTTTAAAAGCGAACCGAGGAATCGAAACCGATCTACGATTAAGTTAGATTTTGGACCCATTGACCCGCGATTACGATTTAGGAACCATTGACTCGATTTTGGTTCTGGTTTGGAACCCAGTTTTGGTTCTATTTTAAACACACCTATTATTTTCAGATCGTTTTAGGTGTCACAAACCACACCTCGTACTACAAGTGCTGTACTATTTATGTGCCTAGGCCTAGAGCCTACGCGACCAAAAACGCTTACGTGCACAAGTCCACACCCCAACATCAAAGACAAACGTTACGTTGCGCTATTTCAAGCCATCAATCGATGCTCCCACGCCTCAAAATACAACCAACCTCTGTAGAATCACCAGAAAGTAAAAGCGGGAGTTCTTGAAATTTCACATGAAACACGGTTGGGTTCCCGAGAATTTTTAGCGATGACAGTGTCAAGAACTCATGCTTGCATGAAGAAACTCGCACCATTATCAGATTTGGTGTACAAGAAAACAAGATTAGCCTTTGGGTCAAGTTTTAGAAGGTGGGTTTCTGTTGAAAGTGGCGGACACGAGGATTTTGCTGAAGAATTGAATAAAGGGAAGAGGTTTGCAGCTGTGTGGGGAAATGGAGATTTTGGGAGGCTGGGATTAGGCAATTTGGAGTCACAGTGGAGGCCCAAGCCTATTTTGCCAGCCGCTTTTGATGATCAGGGTTTGGAGGAGATCGCTTGTGGCGGTGCCCACACTCTTTTTCTGACTGGTGAATTGCGTCACTTCTCGATGATTTCTGATTCTGATTTTATGTTTTTTCCCCTTCTTCTTGTTTTCTTATGTGTTGTTTGGTGTTAGTTTGCTGAAAAAGTTAGTGCAAGTTTAGTGTTTGTTGGAATTACTGTTAGGTAATTACGGACCGGAACAAAGCCATGATGACAATAGCGATGTGAGAAAAATAAAGGTAAAATGAACACGAATATTTTTACGTGGAAAACCCCCAAATAAATTTGAGGTAAAAACCACGGGCAAGTGTAGGAGCAATTCACTATAAAAATAGGGATTACAACACTTTCTCTCTAAATACAAGGAGAAACTATATCACTCTTTCTCTTGAAATAGGAGAAACTAATACTCTCTAAACGAGGAAACACTCGAACAAGAATACCCAAATTCTATCACTCTTTCTTGAGATATGATAGATTTGCTTCTAATACATTTTCATGATATTTGGATGCTATTTATAGACAAGCCTTCAACCATCATCTTCAATTAGTCCTTTGCCAAAGAAGAATAATGGTGTGATTTCATGCAAAAAGCCTTCATCAACATTTGATAAAATCCTCCAGATGATATGTTTGTTGAATGTTCAACATTTTCGCTATTTGGTGCCAACCTTTGACTCACCTACCAAGCCCATAAAATTGGACTTTACATTTTACATTCTCCCACTTAAAGTCAATTTTGTAATCCTTTCATCATTCTCTACACTTGCCACTCATCGTTTACGTTTTTGCTAGGCCACACGAGGATCTACACCATTCAAACTTGCGGTGTTGATTGGTTTAGTCATACAATCTGCAGTTCTTATCGGTATGGATCTTTTACATATCCACACTTCCATTTTCCACTACTTCTCGAACAAAGTGATATTGCACTCTATGTGCTTTGTCCTGAATGTAAGGTGGATTCTTTGAAATATGCAAAGCACTTTGGTATCACAAAACGAACAATATTTTCTTGTTTGTACCGAGCTCCTCCAATAACCTTTGAATCCAAACCGCTTTGCAAGTTTTGTGTCGCACCATGTAATGCCTTGATTGTAGATAGAGCTACTTGATGCGGTTTAGCCAAAACCCAACTTACGGCTCCTCCTCGCAAGTGTAAACACATAACCCATAGTGGATTTTCTTTTATCAAGATCACCCGCAAAATCCGAATCAACATAACCCCGGACAAAGAAATTCCGATCCTCCATAACATAATGCAAAGATCGAGGTTCCTCCGATGTATCTCGAAATCCTCTTCTTTGTATCCCAATGCTTCTACCAGGATTCGCCATGTATCGACTAATCGCTCCCATCGCTTGCGAATGTCCGGTCTTGTACATATCATAGCGAACATTAAACTCCCCCATCGCCGATGCATACGGTGATTTCGAGACATCTCCCTTCTCTCTCTCGCTTCATTGCTAGGACACATACTTGAGGATAACTTGAAATTAATAGAAAGAGGGGTAGAAAGCGCTTACAATCTTGCATGTTGAAGCGTTGCAAAATTTTCTTGAAGTAGTTCTTCCGAGAAAGCCGATCTTCCTATTATTTCATGTCTCGGTGAATCGCATCCCAGAATCTTGTTTGCTTGTCCCAAGTCCTTCATATCAAACTCCTAGCCAATTGTGCCTTCATTTCTTGGATCCGATCTTTATTGGGGCTGCCACCAACATATCATCCACATACAACAACAAAATAATAAAATCATTATCATCAAACCTTTTGTAGTACGCACAATGGTCCGAACTAAGTACGTTGTATTCAAGGCTCATTATGAAGGAATCAAATCTCTTCACCAACAACACCTCGGCGCTGTTTGAGACCGTCGAGAGATTTGTTCAACCCGCAAAACCAAGTTCTCTTTTCTTGTTTCAACAAAACCTTCGGTTGAAGCATATAAATTTCTTCTTCAAGTTCTCCATGAAGAAATGCGTTTTACATCTAAGCGCTCCGGATGTAAGTCAAAGTAGTAGCACACATAGCGAACTACCCTCACCGTCGTGAGTCGAACCACGGGAAAATATCTCATTGAAATCAATGCATTCTTTTCGAGCATATCCTTTCACCACCAATCTTGACGATCCGCTCTACTTGATCATTGCTATCCCGCTGATCTTGTAGACCCATTTATTACCAATAGCTTTTACGCCGTGTGGTAGCGTGTACAAGTTTCCAAGTTTGATTCTTGTGGAGAGCTTCAATTTCTTCATGCATTCTTTGTCATCCGTTGAGATGCATCCGAGCTTTCTGTAGCTTCATGGAAAGTTGATGGCTCTCCATCCTCCGTTAAAAGACAAGTATGCAACATTGCTCTCCATAACATACTCCGAGGTGCCAAGTGGCGGCTTTCTCTCACGAGTTGACGCATCTTCTTGAACATCGACTCAACTTGTTCTTGTACCTCGTGCTCTGGTATTGCTTGAGGAAGATTTCAAATCTTCATTTTGTAGATTATTTTCCACTATTCCGTAGTAGTCTCCTGGTTCTCCTTTACGGTGTTACTATCTCCCTTCTCTTGCAGTTTATCTTCTCGCAAATATCACATCTCTACGATGACGACCTTGTGGGTAGTGGGATCCCACAGCGATACCCCTCGACTCCATTAACATACCCCAAGAAGATACATTTTTCGGACTTTGGGTCCAACTTCGTTCTTTCTTGGTCATTGTACATCACGTACAGGACTTCCAAATGTATGTGAGCGAGAATAATCGCAGACTTACGATCCATATCTCCATGGGCGTTTTGAGATCAATTGCGGTTGATGGTGACCGATTGATCACATAACAAGCGGTTTTTATTTGCCCGCCCCGAGAATGTCTTGGGTAGACTTGCGATTCTCAACATTGCTCTTGTCCTTTCTAATGAGTTCTGTTCATTCGCTCCGCCACTCCATTTCTTTGAGGTGTGTACGCCACCGTGAATGTCTTTTGATGCCTTCTTGTTGTGAAAGACTCAAATTCATCACTTGTATATTCTCCTCCGTTATCGGTCCTTAAACACTTGATCTTCTTCCTGATTCAAGTTCTATCTCGATCTTTGTAAACTTTGAAGCGAAAATACATCGGCCTTCCTTTTGATAGGATACACCCAACATCTCCTGGAGTAATCATCAATGAAAGACACAAAGTATCTCGCCCCTCCTAAGGATGATAGTGGTGCTTGCCAAACATCGAGTGAATCAACTCTAAGATGCCCTTACTCTTAGATGTTGATCTCCGAACTTTAATTTGTGTTGCTTACTTGTAACACAATGCTCACAAAATGGTAAAGATACCTTTGTAAGACCAGGTAGTAAGCATTGGAGAGAATCTTTAACCCGTTCGACATGTGGCCAAGTTTGTGGTGCCACATTATCGTTGATTATTCTTTTGAACATGCAACCGCAACATGCTTCTCCTCCTCGCATTGTCTCACCTTTAAGCATATACAAATTTGCGGCGAAGTTTCTCCGCCTTCATTACTACAATAGCTCCTTTCACGATCTTCATGATCCCATCCTCAATACGAGTTTTACATCCAACATCATCTAATTGTCCCAACGACAAAAGATTCTTACGTAGGCCCTTCACATGTCGTACCTCGAATGGTGCAAACCTGTACCATCAAACATTTTTATTTTGATAGTACAATACCAAAGAATATCGCGCATGATCATCCCCCATAAATACAGATCCTCCGAGAGATTGGTTCGTATGTGTGAAACCATTCTCGTAGGGAGGTCATGTGCCGGTTGCTCCGAGTGCAATAGCCGGACATCATAAAATAGTTTTACGCCTTCGGCGTTGGTTGTTGCTTCGCCGTATAAAACTTCTCCATTTTGAGAGGACTTGCAATATTCCTCGAGCATTTGATGACTCGGGGTCGCTACTCTTCTTACTCCAACAATCCTTGAAGTGCCCTCTTTTGCCACATTGTAGCAGACTTGATGTTCTTTTACTCCTGGATTTTGATCTACCATGATTTTGACTCCCATCGAGCCGTTAAAGTGGATCTTCCTCTCACCACCGCCAAAGCTTCCGCATGTTGCGAACTTGCTTGTCTGTCTTCTTTGTTTACGTACTGCTCTCTTCTTTCTAGTATAGCGGTTGCAATTTCATCAAGACTAGATAGTCAAAGGGCGTTGTTTGTCAAGTTGATGATGAGTTGATCGTGCGAATCGGTAAACTTTGGAGCAAAAGTTCAAGACGTTCAACAACTTCTATTTTGTAACCCGTTGAGGGTGAGTTGCGAAAATAGAGTATTCAAGTGTTGATATGGTCGACCACCAAGTGGTTTCCGCCATACGAAGAGTATACAATTTTCTTTTTAAGAAAATTTTGTTGTGAAGTGACTTGGCCTCGTACAATTTTGTCGAGTATCCCATATCTCCTTTGCCGTCTTCTTTCTCCGCCACACTTTGGATAACACTCCATCGGCTAGTCTTAAGTGTAGATCGCCAATTGCATTGCCCTCCATCTCGTTCACTTGGCATCGTCGGTGATATCTGCGGGTGTGTCTCAATTGTCGACAAGCAATTGTCTTTCCTCAAAATTGCTTTAATCTTCATTTTCCACAATGAGAAATTATTCCCGTTGAACTTCTCTACATCGAACTTTGTCGTCATTTTGTTCACACCGATTAAATTTCACTTGAACGAATTTCACTATTCACGTGAATAGTGCGTGAATAGTAACCCGTGAATGGTAACCCCTAAACCAATGGCTCTGGTACCACTGTTAGGAAATTACGGACCGGAACAAAGCCATGACAATAGTGATGTGAGAAAAATAAAGGTAAAATGAACACGAATATTTTTACGTGGAAAACCCCCAAATAAATTTGAGGTAAAAACCACGGGCAAGTGTAGGAGCAATTCACTATAAAAATAGGGATTACAACACTTTCTCTCTAAATACAAGGAGAAACTATATCACTCTTTCTCTCTTGAAATAGGAAAAACTAATACTCTCTAAATGAGGAAACACTCAGAACAAGAATACCCAAATTCTATCACTCTTTCTTGAGATATGATAGATTTGCTTCTGATACATTTTCATGATATTTGGATGCTATTTATAGACAAGCCTTCAACCATCATCTTCAATTAGTCGGCTGCCAAAGAAGAATAATGGTGTGATTTCATGCAAAAAGTCTTCATCAACATTTGATAAAATCCTCCAGATGATATGTTTGTTGAATGTTCAACATTTGCTGCTATTTGGTGCCAACCTTTGACTCACCTACCAAGCCCATAAAATTGGACTTTACATTTTACAATTACATGGGAAGAAGGATTTAACTTAATGTTTGAATGGAATGTTTAATTGCGTTATCTCCAAGAATGATATCTAGGCATCGTTTTGAGTATGATGTGCACATGGAAAGGTTTTATCAAAGGCTTTCCAGTGCTGTGTTAAACTGCACTTACTGTTTCTATTTAACTGGAGTAGTTTCTGAGCTATTTTCCTTACTAGTTGGGGCAAATTTTCACTCTCAAGTAAATATACCCGTGTTTTAAGTTTTTCCATACTTTGAGGTAGTGTGAAGTTTTGGAAAGTTGATAAATTTATATGAATTTGATGGGCATAATCTTGCAGTTCTGTGTAAACTGAAGCAAGCTCTTTTAGGGAAAAAAATGAAAGTATTGGTAGGAAAACTACCTCCATGGGATGGGATGATGAATGCTAGACAGGTTTTGCCTTATAAAAAGGCAGTTTTAATTAATGAATTTCATGCCAACTCATTTATCTTAGTGCAAATTGTGTAGTGCTTTATGCAGAGAAAATGAGGTCAGGCCCTGGCATTCATTTGTGTTTGTTCATATTGACTTGACAATGACTTATGGCTCTGCAGAAATGATAATTTCTGCTGAGTTTATTTTCAGCTTTTGGTATAAGCTTCAATCTTTTATTAACTTGGAATTGTTGAAATTTTATTGCTGTGTTTGGTGAGGCTCCTAAGTATCTGTCTATTTTGCTTTTGTTTGGTGCAATTACTCATGATAATAAGGCATCTTATGAAGCATTAGTTACAATCCAGCAAAATTGCACCTGATGCTTTTGTATTGGTGTACTATCACTACCATTTGCTCTGGCTTTTTAACATTAAAAGTTTGCAATCTTTTATTTTCCTTAGTTTATTTGGCAATATTTTACTCTCTCGAAAAAGAAACATCCAGGTCTGTCTGCATACACTAATGTCACATCTAGGAAAAGATAAAAATTAACACAAGGATAATGGGATGCTTAGCTTCCTATTGAATTTCGAATAGGTTAGCTGCAAAAATTTGGGCTTTTCTTCTAGATTTGCTTATTTATCCACACACACACACACACACACACACACACACAAACACACACACACACACACACACACACACATATATATATATATATATATATATATATATATATTCTGCATAAAGGAGGCCACACTTTGTCAGGTCATTCATTTATTTTGTTCATATTTACTCTAGATGTTAAATTGGGATTCGACAAGTTACATTGGCACTACAAATTGAGGGTTTTTGTGGCCTTTATATTCAGCCTTAGAATAATAGCGTCAACATTTTCTGAATTTTTAGATGTTGAAAATCATGAGGCTCATAATTGAAGTATCTTGATTTGGCAGATAATGGAAATGTGTATGCTACTGGACTCAATGACTTCGGACAGCTAGGCATATCAAATTCTCAAAATTATACAACTGTAAGTTGTCTCAACATTACCACAATCTTTGACCCTCTTTGTTTTGGAGCTTTACACCAATGTATAGGTAAATTGGAGTTAGAAGGCAAATATATTGGAAGTTCTTCTTATATAATGGCTGATGGATCATACATTTGATCTCAAATAAGTTAGCATATACTGTTTAAATCTCTATGCTTTTGTTTGTTGCATGTTTCTGATTTTATCTTATTGTCTTGGTTTTGAGTAGCCACTGTACATCATCTATATTAAGTTCACTCAGCAATAAATATTGCAGGAACCTCTCAGAGTTTCTAGTATCCCGAAGAGGATTGTTAAAATTTCAGCTGGTTACCATCATTCATCTGCTATTACAGGTTTAGTATTAAGAACCATGTTTCCTCTTTTCTTAGTTAGAAAGGATTATGATTGTACTCATGATCTCTTAAAAGTTTTTTTTGCTTTCTTATCTTGCAACAAAAGTATAGACGTGCATCTTGTTTGGTTGTGGAATGCTATAAGCAAGCCTTCCACAGAAAGGTCGACTTTCTGTATTTGTATCTGAATGCTAGAACAGTCCTCGTTCATATAATGAAGTATTTGTAGTACTTAGAATTATTTCGAGGTTATTAATTCTATCCTTACTGCTTGATAAGAAGTAGGCTAATATTTATGCAACTGACGTAGAGCATGATTTACCGATGAACTTTTTTATTAAAATGAACATTGATATTATTGAGGACCAATTTTTTAGGTTTATGGCTAAATATGTGTTGTGATATAGAAGGAGTTTGTTTTCTGCTTTGGTACATGGAGGGTAAGTGGCTACAAATTTCATTGTTTACGAAAATATAGCTATAATATTTCCCTCTTCTTTTGGATGGTTCGTGGAGCGTTGTTTCTTTCTTTGTTTTTTACACCTCATATGCCATTGTAATACTTTTCTAATTCGGCTATGTTACAGAGACTCTAACTTTCGCATTCAGATTTCCTCTCATCATAGTTTCTTTGTCCTTTTGTAGTGGACGGAGAACTCTATATATGGGGAAAGAATGCAAATGGACAGCTTGGCCTTGGAAAAAGTAAGTACTCGGGTCAAGGTTCTTGTTATTCGGTCTTTAGTTGTTTTTATCTGCTTCAGAATTAAGTAATTATATATGTTACTCGTCTTCAGCCATGTCATTTAGAACAGATGATATTTTTGGGTTCCTGAAAATAAGTTCTTAAAGTGACATACTGATTTATTGTAATCCATATAAACTAATCCATTGTATTGCTTCACAACAATTTTAATATGTATTATTATCATATCGTCATAATCATCATCCTCCTCAATGGTATTAATTGCAAGAAGGATAAATAATAGAGTGCTTCCTCCATTAGTCAGAACACATTCCTATTTAGATTCTTTCATTCCTTTTCCTCGGCGATTTCATAATCTACTGTTTGTACCAATCTGCAGAGGCGGAAAAGATAATTTCTCTTCCCCATAAAGTTGAATGCTTGGATGGAGTCGCCATTAAAACAGCATCTTTAGGATTTGAACACTCGATTGCTGTTACAGGTCTGAATACTGTATCTGGAGGCACTCCATTCAGTAACTTACTCATATTGCGCTTCCACATTGCTTATGCATTGCTCTATTGACCCTTTGTTGTTAATTATCTTTTCCTATACCTCTGTTGGCCAGATAAAGGTGAAGCTTTGAGTTGGGGAGGTGGAGAGTCTGGAAGACTTGGTCATGGACATGAATCAAGCATTTTGGGGTTTCAGAAAAGTAGCAGGTTGTTTCTTATTTACGAATGACACTTATAGTCCATATGCTTCTAGAAATTCCAAAATTATGCATATTTGGTGCTTGTTACCAGGATTTACTGTTTTCATATATTGTCATACACAGAAAATATAGAAAAAATCTTATACAGTTAGAGTTTTGGTTCTCGAAAGCAATGCAAGGTTCAAAGATTAAAAAGATAAATGAAAGTCCTTTTGTCGCCTTTCAGAAACCAAAGAAATCCATATGCATGTCACATTCTGAATAATTGTGGTTCAAGTCTTATTTTCTGTTAGGTTAATGAAGGGTCATGTCCTGCTCCACATTCTCATATGGACTTGTTGCCATTGTTTTTCTGGGTTTAACTCTGTTAAAGCTAATGTATATAATAAATAGAATCAATATTTTAGGGAACATAGTGGAATATTTTAGGGAACATAGTGGAGTACTTCAGGGAGTGAGTGGGTGGATTTTAGGGTATGTGTCTCCAACATTCCTTGTATAAATATGTAACCATTTAATGAAGAAGGATTAAGTTCTCTCAAACTATTTTACATGGTATCAAAGCAAGGTTTCTAAACCCTAGTTTTATTTTTTTCCAAAAATCTCAGTTTTCATTTTCAGAAATTCCAGTTTCCTGATTCCAATTTCACTTTTTTTTCCCCCAGAACCCTCGTTTCCTGTTTCAATTCTGTGGGAGCACTGTTCACTGTTCATCTGACAGCCTGACGGGAGTACTGTTCACGCAAGTACTGTTCATTTTGGAATTACTGTTCATCCCCGGAAACACTATTCACGGACAGAAAAATATTGTTCTACTCGGAAATACTATTTTTTTCGTTTGCCACCTAGCATAACCGCCATCAGTTGCAGTTGTGCCTCCGCCGTTCGGTCATTTTCCAGAGTTTTGTCGTTGTCGTTGTCGCGCACGCACTTTGTTCACACGTGCTCGACAGTCCCTGTTGAGGTCAAGTTACCTCATTTCTCTGTGTTTTGAGCTCTTATCCAGTGGGTTTGTTTTAAGATTTACTTTATCAATTATTTCTTGCTAGTTGGCACACCTTACTTCCACTTTTCGACCTTTTACTCTCTGTTTTCCTGGTCAATTTTGACCAGGTTTGACCCTTTGTCAATATTAATTTTTTCTCGATTTTAGTCGGCCTTCGTGTTGGCATTATTGAAAATGTACACAAATGGACATCAAAATAATGAAATCGGGGATCTTATCGAACAACATTTATGTCGCTATTGTCATGAACCAGGACACATTAAGAAGGATTGCCCAAAGTTACATCGAAAGAATCGGTTCAACCAATCAAGACATCTTGCTTTTGCTAATGGGCCTCCGAGTATATTTCAATTTACGCGATGAATATGCTAAGTTCTTGATGCAAGAATCTCTAAAGTCTTCATCTATTCCCATCACGGCCATAATCGATTCGGGTAAAATACCAACACGTCTTGTTTCCTCATCTTCCAAATGGGTAATTGACCAGTGCAACAGATCACATGACAGGTAATCGTGACCTATTTACTTCCTTTAAATCTCATACTTCAAATTCTTCAGTTACTTTAGCAGATGGATCCACATCTCATGTATCGGGATCCGGCACCATTATCCCAACACCATCGCTTCCTTTACAATCTGTCTTAAATCTGCCTGACTTATCCTTTAATTTGATTTCTATTAGTAAACTTACTCGTTCCCTTAATTGTTGCGTCTCATTCTTTCCTGATTTTTGCTTGTTTCAGGATCTTGTGACGAAGAAGATTATTGGTAAAGGACATGAATAACGGGGGTCTCTACATCCTCGATACTCAAATTCCCAGTCTATTGTATGTTACGGAATTGTGACCCACTTTTGAAGCGCATTGTCGGTTAGGTCATCCTTCATTACCTTTGTTGAAGAAAATTTGCCCACAATTTTCGAGTCTTTCTACATTAGATTGTGAGTCATTTCGGTTTGCTAAACACCATCGTTTGAGTTCGATCCTCGAGTCCAAAAACGAGCTACCTCTCCTTTTGCATTAGTCCATCGTTCGATGTTTGGGGTCCTTGTCCTATAAGTGCCAAAAATAGGGTTTAAATACTTTGTTACTTTCATTGATGACTATTCTCGTATGACATGGTTATTTTTATGAAAACTCGTTCGAATTGTTTACTCATTTTACTACCTTTTGTCTTGAAATTAAAACTCAATTTAATGTCGGTGTCCAAATTTTGAGAAGTGATAATGCTAAAGAATACTTATCTCGATTCTTTTAAAAATATATGGCCCAACATGGCATTATTCATCAAACTTCTTGTGTGGATACGCCATCTCGAATGGTGTTCTTTCGAAAAAAAAAAATTTATCTCCTTGAGACCGCTAGAGCTCTATTATTTCAAATGAAGGTTCTAAACATTTTTTGGTCCGATGCGGTTTATTTACTTTCTTTTTGATTAATAGAATGCCCTCTTCTGTTCTATCGGTGAAATTCCTTTTCAAATCCTTTTTCCCAATAAGGCCCTATTTCCCATCGAGCGAGGACATTCGGGTGTACTTGCTTTGTTCGGGATATTCGACCACAAGTTACAAAAACTTGACCCAAAATCTCTAAAGTGTGTTTTTCTTGGATATTCCCGAGTGCAAAAAGGTTATAGATGTTATTGTCCCGGTCTTAATAGGTATCTCGTGTCTATGAGCGTCACATTTCTAGATCAAACACCCTTTACCTATTCTTCTTACGATATTGTTCCCTCATACAACGACGATGATATACTAATCTACACGTTGCATCCCCTAGTTATGACCCATCCATCTCCTACTAAACCTCCAATAACACAAGTTTATTGTCGTCGCCAACCATCTAACATATCTGCTCCTGCTCCTGCTTGACTCGGCTCCATGTCTGCGCCGATTCTTCCGTCATCAGATTCGGATCAGTCATGACCTTCCTATTGCTCTTCGTAAAAGGTAAACGGCGTGTACTTATCCGATGTCTTCATTTGTGTCATATAGTCATTTATCACCATCCTCATGCTCTTTTATCATCGCTTGACTCTATCACTATACCTAAAACTACTCATGAAGCTTTATCTCATTCGGGTTGGCGTAAAGCTATGATTGAGGAGATGAATGCTTTAGACAATAATGGTACTTGGGACTTAGTGAACTTACTGCAGGTAAAAAGGCTATTGGTTGTAAATGGGTGTTTGCTGTTAAAACTAATCCAGATGGAACTATTGCTCGATTGAAAGCTCGATTTGTTGCTAAGGGATATGCTCAAACATATGGAGTCGATTATTCTAACACTTTTTCTCCTGTTGCTAAGCTCACATCTGCCCAGGTTGTTCATTTCTATGGCACATATTCTAGCATTTACATCGTTAGACATCACAAATGCATTTCTTCATGGTGACCTTCGGGAAGAAGTTTACTTGGAGCAACCACCTGGTTTTGTTGCTCGGGGGAGTTTGGGAAAGTTTGTCGTCTTCGTAAGTCTTTATACGGTTTGAAACAAAGTCTCGAGCATGGTTTGGAAAGTTTAGTGAAATTTATTGAGCATTTTGGGATGAAGAAGAGTAAATCCGATCATTCGGTTTTCTACAAACGATCTACAAAATGCAGGTATCGTTCTATTAGTGGATTACGTTGATGATATTGTCATTCTTGGAAGTGATAATAGTGGTATCTCATCTCGAAAGCGTTTTCTTCATACCCAATTTCATACAAAAGATTTAGGGGCACTAAAGTATTTTTGGGCGTTGAGTCTTAAGAGGTAAGAAAGGAATATTCTTATCTCAAAGAAAATATGTACTTGATTTATTATCCGAAACAGGAAAATTAGGGGCTAAACCATGCAAAGACTCATGGTTCCTAATGTACAACTTATGAAAGATGGTGAGTTGTTTACGGATCCAGGAAAGATCTGAGAAGATTGGTTGGAAAATTGAATTATCTCGTTACTCGTCCGGATATTGCTTATTCAGCGGAGTGTAGTAAGCCGATACATGTCTTCTCCAACAATCGATCATTGGAAAGTCATTGAGCATATTTTGTGCTATCGAAAGGAGCACTGGGCGAGGAATTCTATATAGCAATCATGGGCATACTAGAATTGAAGGTTTCTCGAGATCTTGGATCAAGGCGGGATCGAGGAAGATCGAAGATCTACGCCAGGTTATTGTGTATTTGTTGGAGACAATTTGGTGTCATGGAAAAGCAAGAAGCAAAATGTAGTTTCACGGTCGAGTGCGTAATCGAATATAGAGCTTTGGTTTGATTTCTACAGGATACGTGGCGGAGAGCAATTGGGAGATATCTTCACAAAAGCTCTTAATGGGTTTCGGGTTGATTATCTTTGTAACAAGTTGGGCATGATAAATGTGTATGCTCCAACTTGAGGGGGAGTGTTAAAGCTAATGTATATAATAAATAGAATCAATATTTTAGGGAACATAGTGGAATATTTTAGGGAACATAGTGGAGTACTTTAGGGAGTGCTTTAGGGAGTGAGTGGGTGGATTTTAGGGTATGTGTCTCCAACATTCCTTGTATAAATATGTAACCATTTAATGAAGAAGGATTAAGTTCTCTCAAACTATTTTACAAACTCTAATCGTTTCCCGGGCTTAGGCTTTGATGTAAGACAAAGGCATAGATTTTAGGCTGAATATGGGGCTTTAGCCCCCAGACTTTTTAAAACCCACTTCATATATGTATATTTTATTTTAAAATATTAATACTTAGTATTCAAATATTTATTGTTTATTGATTTAGCCCCGTAAAATTAATTACCCCCCCCCCCACACACAAAAAAAAAAATTATGCCTAGTTCGGCCCGTGGCTACAGGTTACAGGGTAATCACCAAAGCATTTAATTCTTCAATGGTATTGTGGTTGTGCTGCGGCGAGGGCATTGCCTTCAAAGGAGAGGGAATTGATTGAAAAATTTTGGATCCTGAAATTAATAGAACGTATTTGAAATGATATACAAATACAATTCAGACTGGAACTTGTGTAAACTAACATGTGGGTTGTTTCCCTGCAAGAAAGTCAATTTCTGTGAAAATCTTGTGCTTTGCCATAAATTCTATTAAACATGTAAATCCTTTATCTGCCTACTGTTTCATATGGATACAAATATGTCTTTTAGTTGGTACATATTGAGATCATGTTGCCAAAGTTCCATATTACTGCAAGACAAACTATTAGGCAGTAATACCAGGTATATCCGCTTATTATTCTCCTGATATTCTTTGTATATGTAGAATATCAATTTATTATCAACTCCTAGTATATATTTGTAGAGTTATACTTAGTCTTGTGTTGATTGTTTTGTTGCGGTCTCAATTGCAGTGAGTATACACCACGACTAATTAAAGGACTTGAGGGAGTCAAGGTACTTCATGTGTGGCATCTCGCTTTAGGAAATCTTTCAGTCTGAGCACATTGTGCTTGTTCATTCAGAAGTTCACAATAATGGTTTCACAATATTAGGTCAAAAGTGTTTCTGCTGGAATGCTGCACTCTGCCTGCATTTCTGGTATATCACTTATGCTTTTATGTTTATTTGCTCCCTCTTAATTTGGATATCACAACCATAGCGCCCTAACTTTACATTTGTTTGAATTTCACAGAAGATGGCTCTGTATATTTCTTTGGTGAAAGAGAATTAGGAAAATGGGTAATATACTCTTCTACAGTTTTAGCAAGCTGATTGGCATTTTTGTTTCGGACTCAATATTCTTTTGGCTTCTGATCTGACTTTATTCCTGAATATTAGGGTTTTGGTAAAGCAAAGAGTGCTACAACGCCATCTACAATTAGCCGACTGCCATTTTCAGAAGAAGTTGCATGTGGTGGTTATCACACCTGTGTTATTACAAGTAATCTTTCATCTGATCAATATTTTCACTTTATTTGCCTGCTTAACAAGAACATGAGTAGTTCAAAGTTTTGCAAGTGTTGCATTTCAGAAGATTGTACCTTTCTCTCATGTCAATATTCTGGATCCAAATTTACATTTTAGCAACATTTCTGGGTTTGGTTTATTCTGTTACTTACATATGCATGGATCTTATTGTTCTAAAACTTCAACTTACCTGCCATTGTTGTTTCCTGCTATATGTTAGTTCTAAGACAGTGCGTGAGAAAATTGAATCTTTAAGGTTCATTTACTTTTTATGAGGATTTACGAGAGAACTTGAAACTCCCTGTTCTATCAAATAATACTTGCAAATTTGATGTTTTCACCCGCGTTTAACTTTTATTTGTTTTGCCCATTTTTAGAACCCGTTTGCATATGCTTTTGGTAGTTGAACAAATTACCCTCGGATTTGTTTGCAAAAGTGTCTTTGCATGGTGGTTGAAAATCCAAATTTGACATGTTACTGATTGGCTGTGCATCACTGACCCTCTTTTTCCTGGCAAGTTGATTTCTGAATATAACATCTTTCGTCCCATAGATGGTGGAGAACTGTACACATGGGGCTCCAACGAGAATGGCTGTCTTGGAATCGGGTATATGCCTTAACATATAAGCTTGTTGACAAAAGCTACTAATTATGTTTCTTTGTCAGTATACGAAAAAGTATTGCATTTGGTTGACTATTTAAATATCAGCTGCACAGAGGTCACTTATTCACCTGAAAGAGTCGAAGGTCCATTTTGAGGCAACCTGTTAGCAAGGTTTGTGATGACAACTATATAGAAACTTTGTTTACATACTTTAATACACTTCTTGTGCTGGTACTTTACACACTTGTTTTGCTAGAAACGACAATTTTGTTCTTTCTCCTTAGCACCTGAGAAGTAGAAGGCACATAAATGAGAAAAAAATGTGCAAAAGGAACATAAATTGTTAGAGGCTTTTTTATGTTATTAGTCGATATTTAGTGCCTTCTTTCTTATGTATCCTACAATTTTATCATGAAACAGGTATCCTGTGGTTGGAAGCATACTGCAGCGATTTCCGGTAAAGATTTATGAATGAATATTCTGATCAACATAGGCGTAGTTTTGTTCTCCATGTTGTGAAACTTTTGATATGCGAAATTAACGTAGAACTTTCGATCTACATTCTACATAAATAATGTCTATATGGTGGTGATGATTTGTTTTAATTCCTAAAGCAGAGAAATTTAGTGGTGCTAGCACCATTTGAAAATATATTGATATGCGACATTAACGTAGAACTTTCGGTCTACATTCTACATGAATAATGCCTATATGGTCAAAGATATACCTTCTTCTGCTATTTTTTTATAGAATTCTTCTGATACATGACCAGCCATAGGTCCCATTTTCCGTTGAATATGTTGTCTGGCCATTTCGAGATTAGAAGTTCACTTATATCTCTGTGTCCTATATAGATGGCGTCTGATTCTGTCTTATGAAGTGATCCAAATTATTTACTGACATATAGGCGGCAACGTTTACACATGGGGCTGGGGTGGTTCAAATGGAACATTTAAAGAAGATGGGCATTCTCCAGGCGGACAATTGGTTAGCTTTTTATTTCTTTACTTCTGTTGTATAATTCTTCTCTATTCAATCATTATCTTATTCTGTTCAGCTTGAAGAATTTGTCTCTCATTCTAAGTAACAATATGATTTGGTGTTACAAATATTTCTAGGGATAATTACAACCCCCACCCCCCGGGAAGTTCGGGCTAACTACAAAAAACTCCAGAGGTTTTTGAAAGTTACAAAAAAAAAAACGGTTTGATTCCGTCTTACATTTCCCCCCTTTAGAAGCAAAAAATATTTCAAAAACCCCATGTTATTTTTAGAAATATTACAGTTAGCCCCTTAAACTTAAGACATAATCAAACTTGAGGGGCTTTTTGTAATTTTAAAACATCTTTGGATTTTTTTTGTAATTATCCCAAACCTCAGGGTTGTATTTGTAATTATTCCATATTTTTTATTGAGATCTGTGTGATATGTAAGTCATTGTCAATATGCGTCGACAGTCTTCTTTTTTGATTTCTGAGTCTTCTATTTACTTGGTCATATGAGTAGTGGGTAATTTCTGTTAGTTGAGTGGAGATGCTGAAGTTTAACCATTTGCAACTTTCTGCATCGGAATGCCTAGCTGACAATTGAACTGGCCTTACCAAAAGTTATGCTATCTTTCGCCATATTCTCATCACTGCCTGTTGGGTGGAGGATGATATTTAGCTACTTCCATACCTTCTTTCGCGTTCACCAAAATTTATCCTGGAGAATAAAGAAACAGAATATAAGTTTATAGTTTTGGGCGGTATACCAACATACGTAAAATTCTTCTCTTTAGTATTTTCTCTTTGGAGATAGGTTATATGTTTCTTCCCTCACATGTCGGCCGTTAAAACAATTTCTAGAAAATAACAAATTGCGCCTCTTTTCTAATCTGTAATTTTTCAAACAAATTCTCATGTATGTCAGATCAATACATCTTGTCTGCATTGTATTTTAAAACATAACATACATATTTTTAGTGCAAAGTAAATTTTTATGTAATTATGACTAACTTAAATCGGTCATTCAAATCGCAAACTTAAACTTGATCGACACAGAGAATTGGAGGGTGAGAGCACTTATTTTGTATGCTCACAAAGCATCATAGAGATATGGAACAAATCCTTTTGATTTTCGATCTTAAATTTATTGCAGAACTAGTCCAATAGTGATCAAATAAGCCACAAATAATTACTTTCGATCGATGATGCATATTTTTGTTTAAGAATTTGCCCTATCTTCGTCCTTCTCATCCTATATTCTGTTCTGAGCATAACCTAATTAAAACATTGTTATTTTGGTTTTGGCCATGGCATTACATCATTGGCAATATTTCTTTCAACTTTCATAGGGTCAAGGTGACGACGCTGACTACATTGAACCAGTGTTGCTCGACTTTCACAAGAGTGTCAAAGCATTACAAGTATCTTGCGGATTTAATCATACGGCTGGCATATTCCAATTCGTGTGACTGAAGACCGATACTTTTTATGTAATTATAATTGGTTAATTCTTCCAAGGTTCATGAAAATCGGCAAAATTATGTATGCTACTCGAGAAAGCTCCTGGGGTGTAGCAGAATACAAATGGCTGTCAACAGCAAATTTTTGGGTAAATATGCTTCACATTGAATCATCCATATACATACTGTTTATTAGTAAATAAATGGGAGAAGCCCAGTTATTCTTATTTTGGTTCCATGGGTTGTATCTTTAGGAGAGTGTACCCTTTTGTTGTATATTTTATGAGTGTAATTTATGTAAAAATTGCATTATATAAACAACAGTACAGGTTGTATTTATTGCTGCAGTTTCAACTTTGTTGAATAAAACTGTTCTTTTTCAATATCATTATAAACTTCACTCTGAAAAAGTCATTGTTAGGATTCTTGGGAGGCCAAACCCTCCAACCCGAATAAGAAGAAGGTTAAACGGACAATACCTTTTGGCGGACGTATGCCAGTGGGGTCCGTGATTAATGATAAAACTTCTCAATAAATACGAGTTCTTGATTTATCTTAGTAAAAATCAACGTAATCTTCACAAAAACAACAAAAAAAAAAAGAAAAAAATTGGATGGATCAACCCAAAGGTACCAAGAGTAAATCTCTTATAAGACGGTCGCGTGGTGCGAAGGATTGAACTTTAGTGTAAAAAGTGATAGTTTTAATATAAAAATGAGACTTGTTTTTTGAAAGAAAAATGATACTTTGAATATATTAATTTTAGTGTATTGATTGATGTATTATTTATTATACTAAAAGATCGATTTTTACATTAAAGTGTCATCGATCTGTATAATGCGCCGTCTTCTGTTGGTTTTAAGTACCAAGTGGACCACATCATCATTATGTAATGCATGTATGCAACATCATTATGTAATGCATGTATGCAACCTGCATCATCATCATCATCATTACCACATGATTTGCCTCCCACATTGTGGTCCCCATTATCATCGGATCATAACCCAATTAGATTGTGACACGTAGGTCAGCATTTACGTAGCCATACTACACACGTGGTCTTGTCCTCACGAGATGTGGGGCCTCACTTTCAGATTTCATTTACTGTCATCACGTGGCTACGATATCAAGCGTCCATCTCTTTGGGTTCATCTGTCTTCTTTTATCTTTTTTTTTTTTCATTTTTTTGCTTTTGCAGTTTTTTTTTCGGGTAATTAATTGCTTTATGTTATTCTCAGAAAGAATAAATAATTAACTAGAATTTTTTTATTTTTTCCAATTGGGAATTTTCCAATCATGTTTGTTCAATGTATTTGATGTCTAGTAAGCATCCATCATCAATATATTATCTTTTATATATTTAGGGTATATTTGAAGGTTTGAATAGTAGGGCATTTTGATACAAAATCAATAGTAAAAGGTAAAGTTTCATTTAATATTAAAATTTTATATATATGTAAATGATATATGTGTCATATATATGTATATCCGTACATGCGAGAATCTTTTATGAATATCAAATTAGTCTGTTTTAGAAACGTAGGATTATAAAATCTGAGACTTGAATCTACGGATAGTCTTGGTGGTCTTTGGCAAAACTTGAGTTGAGCCCTTCAAAGTTTATACGTACCTAAAGATCAGAAGTGACAAAATTGGCCGCTTTTATATGTACCTAAAACTAAAGCTGGAAAAATTGGCATGGGCAAACGAACCGGCCCAACCAGTCCAAATGTAGGGTTGGGTAGGGATCCATTTTCAGAGGCTAAAAAAAAATCGGACCTACTCTGCCTTGACCCAAATAGGCAGAAGTCCGACAAACCCGATCAAAATTACACGTGATGGTTTGCGTTGGGCCACAATAAATGTGGCCCGATAAAATTTCATCCTGACCCAACTTTGCAACTTGGCTCATTTGGGCGCGAGTCTGGCCTGGCCCGGCTCAACCCGACCCATTGTCGTTGTGGGGTTGTGTCAATATTCCTATGACACAACAAAACTTTTAGTTCTATTGTCAACAATTTCTATTGAGCAAGGAAATACCATTTGTAGTAATTTAAACGTGTCAAAAGATGATAATATAGGCAAATGAAGGTGTAATTATTATGGCATAGAAAAACTTATTTATACTCATCCAAAACAGTTCATTAACGCTCTTTCACAAAGGGTTATGCCTGAAAATAACAATAGCAGTTATAATCACACCCTTTCACAAGGGATGTATCCAATTCACACATCTATTGAATGTGTCTGATTTCAACTGTATAATTATTCCAGATAAAAATAATTGTATAGCTAATTAATTAAATCGCACAAGCGCGAGCACTAAGTGTCCATCATCAGACCAATTATATACAATATTTATTTATATTAAATTCTACAACTAAAATTTGAATTTAGCATTTTATTTCCTCCACTTCTCTCCAACACCCAAATTAAATTAAATTGGTAGGCTCTTCAATGTAAACCACACAACCACTTTATCTCATATTGGTCTGACGCCTTACATTGTATGACATCGTACCAATTAGTCCCTTCGAATTTAACACTCTATCCTAAGGGCACCCACAATAGTGGGTATATTTGTCCCAAATATTTGTGGCCCCATAGATCCCCATCATCAATCAAATATCTCACTATATCCCAAATCCCACAATCAAATATTTCATCAACCACATATTTATGGGGCCCATTGTTACTTTTTTAATTTTTATTTACATATTTTGACAGTTATCTATTAATTTAATAATTTAATTTATATTAAATTTATTTACTTAGTTTGACAATTATCTAGTATAATTACTTAATACTGATTTTTAAAAAACTTAAAAGGAGATGGTACAAGTGTACAACATACAGAAATTCCAAAAATTACAACTATAAAAATTACAAGCGTTAAGTGAAAAAAACACATCAACTAATCTTTTCAAAATGGCAAAAATCATTTTAATAATAAAAAAAAAACACAATGGCTGAACTCTTTTGAATAAAATACATCTATATATATAATAGCGAAGTTTGGTTTTCCTTTAAATAACACTAGCTAATTTATATACAATTATTTTGGTCAATTTTTCCCTAATCTATGTGCTCATATTTTTGGCAACTAAATCTGTATAATTATTTTTGTTAGTTTTTTTCCTTATTAATGTGTTCATATTCTTGGCATCTAATTTTTAAATTACCCATATATAGATTGGACTATTTTAAGATTAATTATTATTGTTGGTTTACATATTTTTGGAATCTAATTTATAGAAAAAAATATGTATATAGCTTTTGAGAAATCAAATATTTGTTACTATTTTGAGTTTTGTAAATCTTTAAGTCAAATTGTTGTATTTGTAATGTATATAGCTTTTGAGCAGTCAAATATTTTAATATTGATTTTTTAACCATGGTAAATTTCTAATGATTTGAATAATAACATGTTTAATTTATATATAATAAATTAGTATTTTCTAAATATATTTCCGAGTGACCAATTGTTGTATTTTTAATATATTTTTAAGGTAATAAATTGTCAATTTCTTAGATTGAGAGATCTTTAATCTTATGGTACGCTTTTTCAAAAAACAATACGAGAATCTCCTAACCAAGGCATGTTTTTAGTTTTATCCAAAATTGGCAGTTATTTGCTTTGGTAAGTCAACGACAAGATTTTTATTAATAGAAATATTTTATTGACTAATTTTTTCCGTTCATGATTGTAGTAATTTTAGGAATTTTCAAAATTTACTACATAATCAATCCTATAATTGTCTTATACATTCAATAAATTCAAGATAATTATTTCTATAGATACAATAAGTATTTATTATTATTTTTAATCAATCATATAAATAAGACAATTATTGATTGAAACAATCAAAACTAAGTTTTAGTAAAATAATGGATTGTATCGAATTATATTGCTATTCATAGCGGCATCTGTAGAATTTATTATAAAATTAATATCTATCAATCAAAATATTATATATGGTATTCCTATTTTATACCAACAAAGTGAGTTTGTATGATCAATTCTATCTATATATTGTTCATATTTTAAAAAATATATAGTCTATAATTATAATTATTTAATATTTTAAATGACATTATTACTACTATGATTCTTGACGATAATTTCTATTCATATATATTATTCATATTTAAAAAATATATATGAGTCTTTGTTTCAATAATGGGTGTGACTTTTTTGTATACTATTAATCAAGTTTTAAAGTACTAATTGTTTTTCTTCCATGTAACTATTCAAACTTTCCTAAAATACTCAATGGATATTTTTTTATTATATTCAAATGAGAATAATTAAAGGGAGATTCCTTATACTTTTACCATTGAATTAACAATTAATTTTGTTTGAGGTTTTTGTCGACTTATTATTTATGTTGAATCATCTTATATATATACTACTTAAATTGCTTTAGATAGACACTTCGATATTGTTGATCCTAAATTTGAAGCATAACCACCAAATATGACTTCATCTCAATGTTCCCCCATTATCGTCTTTATCAAATATCCCACCAACATCGATAGTATTGAACTATGAATTCCGCACTAAATAAGAGTTTTTATATAAACTATATTGTAGATTTGTATGAATGTTTTTCGGTAATTTTAGTAAAGAATATTTGTTTCATTTTTTATTATTCTTGATAATTTTGTAGTATTTTTTTAAATTATATTTTGAATTATGTATTCTTTATCTTTAATTATTCTTGATCTTTTGACTTTTGATTATTATTATTATTACAATATTGATTTTTCCTATTATTTATGTGATGATTTTGTCGGTTCCCACCTATATAATAGTAGAAGTTTGATTTTCATGCCTTAATCGGACTAGCTAATTTTAGCTATAAATAAATAAATATTTTCATCATTTTTTTGTTTCCTTATTATTGTGCTTAAAAATACAGCTAATAAGATTAATTTTGAATATTATATTTTTGGCATCTAATTTTTAGAATACTGTGTATATATATATATATATATAATATTGGATTATATTTAAAATTAATTATTATTGCCGGTTTACATATTTTGGCATCTAATCTATAAACTATATTATACTAATTTTGTTTATAATTATTTTTGTCGATTTTTCTTTACAAATGTGCTTAAAAATAATGCAATTTTAAGATTTTTTTGGGGATCTCATATTTTTTATATCTTATAATTATAAGCGTAATGCATTAATGAATTTTTTTGGCAATCATGTTTAGATTAATATAATTCTGGGAAGCAAATAAAATATTTTATTTATCTTATATTGTAGATACTAGATGTGACCTCATGCAATGCACGGTGGAAATACAATTCAATATGTTTTATAGATGAAGCCCAAAAAAAAGAAAAAAATATTATACATCATAATCATAAAAAATACATTCAAGATGTGTATTTGTCTTGACATGAATATATATATATATATATAATGTTATGTATGTATATATACAATATCTATATAATTATGAAATAATGGCTAAACTCAAATAATAATTATACATTCACAAATAGTCTAAATATAAATTGATGTCCAATAGCCCAAATGAATAATTTTTAAAGTCCGTTATAAAATAAATTTTTGAGTAAAGATATTTTATATTTTTTATATTTATTATTTATTTTAATGTGTAATATGAGTGTGCGTAAAAACTAAAAATATGATTAATTTGATACACAATACGCCAAAAACGGATCAAAATGAAAAGAATCATTAAGTTTGAAAAAAATAACAAATATAATAGTTAATGTAGTATACACATAGTTTTGAAAAGCTAATTTTTTTATATAATTCTAATTAATGCAGCTAAAAAGTTGGCTACTAAAAAACTACATTCTATTTCAATAGTAATCAACCTTTTCATATTATACATATTTTAGTTATTTCTTATAGTACTATGAAATGAGAGGGAAAATTTTGTGATCTTATTTCAACAATCTGAGTTGATATGAATACACACGTTTCACGGACACACAACACATATGTATAATTGTTTAGAGAGAGAGAGAGAGAGAGAGAGAGAGAGAGAGAGAGAGAGAGAGTAGTAATATAGAGATAAACGTAAATTGAAAAATATAAACGAGATTAATTTGATATTTAAATTTATAATTGAAATTATAACTTTGAATCTTTAATAGATAAATTTTGTTTTTATTTACCTTATATAAAAATTACTATAAATATAAATAGAATGATAAAATAATAATATTAAAATAAAAATACACGCGCAACGCACATACGGGATACTAGTTTCAATAAAAAACAAAGAGTAACAAACGGATGTACTCTTTTAAAAAAGCCAAAATGTATTTAAACTATATAAAAAAAGGAATAAACATCTTGCACCAGGTGACCCCAACCTCCTTTCCTCACCCAAGCGAGCGTGCGTTGGAAGTATTGCAGTGTGTTTTACACGCTTTTCTCTTGCAATTTTTTTGTTTTCTTATTATTTTCAAATACTTGGTGGCTAGTTTATGCCCGGACATTTACACATCAGCAATAAATTTCATCTCACAATAGTACTGGGATATTTCATGGGGACATTTGGGGAAATATCCCTTCCAAATATCCTCCACTGTAGATGCTCTAAGTCCTATACCTAATATTACAAACTACGTATAACATTACAACTAAACGTTTGACTATTTTTCAAAATATTGTTTTCAAGAGTAGTCTTGTAAGGTTATATCTTAAATGGTAATCTACTTTTAAAAATAAAATTTTATTCTAAAATATTCCAAAAACAATAAGAGTAATAAATTTAAAACCTATTAACTATAATAAACTTTCAAAGGTGTGATATTTTTTTTTCAAAATATATTAATACTTTAATAGGGTGGACAATTTGACCAATGAGAAATTGAGGATACATTTTAGAAGCGCACGTACTTGGTTTTTGACTAGGGTAGGTAAACCCCTGTCACTTTATTTAATACTAAAGTTAGAGAGAGAAACTATTATTTAACCGTCCACGTAACCCTTTTCTTTTTTGTTTATTTATCCAAAATATATTAATTTGATTAATTTTTTTCTTCTCCTCGTTTGGCGGGCTTTCTCTCCTCGGTTCCCGATCCTTTCCTCGCGCCGACACCGACAACTACGCTGTCCTTTCCAAATGTTTTAAGCCGTCGGATCGATCCGTTAGACGGTCCAGATCTTCACTTCCTTAATCGCCATCTTTTTTCTGAAACGTGGTTTGCGGAAGGCGACTGTTCGTCTCTCAGCTGCCCGGAAATAACCATTCGCGCGGCTAAATCTTGTTTTTGTAGAAAATATTAAAAATTGATAATTTGGGCTATTTAAAAATAAATGAAATATGTTTTAACAGTCGTACACTCGTACTCACTTCGGCAGGTAGCTAAAGTGGGTTATACCATTAGATCAACACATACACACACACATCCGTTGGTGTGTGTTAATCCAATGGTATATAACCCGGTAGGTAAAAAGAAAGATCGACTAATCCCGTACTCATTTCCTTGTGTTTTTAACTTTTTAATCGTTCTCTATAATTGTTCAATGACAATGAAATTTAAGTTTACCAACAGATTTATCGACAAAATAATTTTTTGTTACTAAATTTTACAGTTATAATTATATTAATATCTACAAAAAAAAAATATTATTTTTCTCCAAATTATATCGACAATTATTAAATTTAGCAAAGAAATACTAAAGACAATTACCAATATTTTTAGATTGTGGTATTCTTTCAAAGATTTGTAAGAAGTGTTTACCAAGGTTCGAAACATTTGTAATTTTATAATTTCTTGAAATGTATTAATGTATCCTCTCATCTTCAACCACTACTCTCAACTTATTAAAAAATTCAAAATTTTAGATTATGTAGGTAATTGAACCCTGAATTTTTCAATTTCTTTGAAATTTATCTCTTCCTCTTTAACCACTACTTCCAATTTATTAAAAAATCAACAATTCTAGATTTTGTAGGTAAATTGAACGCTGTAGTTTTTAATTTCTTTGAAATATCCCCTCCTCTTCAACTAATACTCTTAGCTTATTAAAAAACCCCATCATTTTTAGATTATTAGGTCAATATTTATCTACACTTTAGTTATCTTAATATTACCTACAAATGTTTTTGTAGGTAAGCCGATTTTTTCTTGCGGTGGCGGTGACTGGTGAGTGAGTTTCAATAATCATCAAAGCTAGTCATCATGTACTCTATGATAATATAGATCTTTAACATGTGTGGGCTGCAATATTGAAAAAGTTTATATATATCGAGCCTCAATATTCATAAGCATGTACAGCTGGCAATCAATATTGGCATTCAATTCAAATTTCAAATGTCACAATATATTGAATTATTGATGTACAAGTTTTGTTTTTAAGTTGAAAATATAAACACTCGAGCTTAATTTGCATATATGTCCACGAGGAAAAAGAGCTAGAATATAAACACTAATATACATTTACCCAATTTGTTCAAAAAAAAAAATAGACTATGAAAATAAAAATATAATAGCTAGGTTACCATGTCCATAAAGCAAGAATTTAGGGTATGGAGATAAATTAAGTTGAAAATAATAAGGTAATGATGGAAAAATGAAACAGTGTACTGAGGAAATAAAGGAATTGATTGCATTTATGAGATTGGAGGGTTTCTGTCTGATTATCAGTCTTCTGTTTTCTCGTGTAAAGTGCGTTTTTAATTCAATGTATGTGTTACTTTGTCTTGTTGTGTGTGTTTGACTGTAGTATTTATTTAAATATAATAATTAAAAAATAAAAAAGAAAGGCAGAAAAAGTATGTCTTGAAGACTTGAAGTAAAAGGCAGCAACAGGTTTTCCAGTTGACTAAAGCATCAAATTATTAAGCGTTAATTAGGCATTTCATTTCAGGTCTCACGTTGTGATCGATGACTTTTGAGGATCTTTTACTCTATTGGTGACTTGGTGTAAAAGAATAGTCCTACCGCTATATAAATACTCCCCTAAACCAATAAAAAATATTTTAATGGACAAAAGTGCCCTTAATTAAACAAAATGTTAGTTTACTTTGCACATCTATTATATACTATATAAATAATTGATGCATTTTAATTAACCATCAATTAATTTGATCTCAAATTTTACTCAACACTGAATTACAAAAATTAAATTAGCTATTTATTTTTTTCATTTTTATTTAAGATTTATTTTCTTCAAAAATTAGTGTTAGAAGATATAATATTAAAATAATTAGCTATAATATCAAATTTTAAAAATATATATATTAAAGTAATTTTAAAAGATATAATTTGCAAGATTTACTAATATTATAATTAGCTAGTTTAACAGTAATGATCAATTGGCTCATTAGGTCGAATAAATGATATATAATTGTGAGAGAGTATTATATGATATTATATATATAATATTTATTTTTGTTTCAAAAATAAATTCCTAGTTCAAACAATATGTTTGACATGCACTTGTACATCATATTTAACAAAAATATTAATAAATATCAATTAATTGGACCATAAAGTTAATCGTTTACTTATTAGAGCAATTTATATATACATACGCACATTATTTTTGTTATGATAAAATTAATGCAACTTCTCTATACTATTGAAATTATATTTTGTTATTGTATTTAATTTAGATCTAATTATAGAATTATTATTGTTTTAATAAAATTAGAGGATACGATCAATTAATTGAAATTGAATTATAGATAAGGAAAAATATGGAATTTAATATTATATATAGTTCAAGGGTAATATTGTCTATCAATATTTTATTAATTGGTCAAGGCGGTATTTGAAAGTTTTAATAGTAGAGGGGGTATTTGATATAAACCAATTACATTTTTCATACTAATTAATAATTATAAAGCAATGAAGCAATATTTATTTTGAGAAAATTCGTAGCTAGTATTGGTTTCATATTAATCAAATGTGATCTTCTATTTCAAAATTGTGTTTCATTACCTATTTCAATTGCCTGAGATGATGTGATACATGTTAATTTTCAAGCATAAATAGTGGTTTTTAACATGGTAACACATGACAATCACCGTCACGATTGGAATAGGGAATAAACACGATTTTAGAATAGAAAAGATCTCATCCGTATTATTTAATTAAATGCAATATGTTTGCAGCCAGAGATATGTATAATTAATTAGGGATGAACATGAGAATCATAAACACAATTAGATAGGGTCAGCAGTCCTGTTGGTATATGTGTCGTAAAGACACTTTATTTATAGCACTGCCCCCCTCTAGCCCCGACATCCGCCCCTGCCCCCACCCCCCAAAAAAATAATAAAAATAAAAATAAATTATTTAATCTACTATATATGAAGACAAGAGTTTGTGCATGAGTTTATATATTTGTGATAATGGAGGTGGTGTTGAGGGGAATGTTGGCTGGGTCGAGGCTTCTTCATGGTGAGTTTAGTTATGCAAAGTAATTAAGAAGAATTATTATTGAGTGGAAAAGCTTCATTCCCCTCAAAACTTAATATTTCTTAATTTCCTCCATCAATTTATATATGATATATTTTTGTGAGTGTATGGGTTGAGGGGATGTTGTCTGGCTCGAGGTCATGATTGTAAAAATTTACTCATCGATCATGACTCTCGGACCAGGCTTCATTCCCCAAACCACATTTGCTATACATCATCGGATTCTTTTCATGACTACTTGATCCTGTTCTACAATAATCACACACACACACACACACACATGACTACTAGCTCTGTACTTTCCATAGAATAAAATAATGTTTATGTTTTTGTAAATGTTCATCTCCCTTTCTTTGTGCTGTGAGTTATTAAATGGATTTTTTTTTTAATTGTGACGCTAATTTGAAAATTGCAGGGTAAGTGAGTAAGAATGGCCTATTTAATTAATGAATTTGTCTAAATGGCCTCATAATTTCGTTTTATATTATTTGTTCTCATCGTCCAAATGTTTGATATAATGTTTGGTAAAGAATGACCTATTATATCAATTTCGCTTTGTATTACTCTGTTTAAATCAGCTGATGAGGATAAATTAAATGAGAAATATAAAAATCCATTCTTGGTTCTCAAAAGTCATTGAAAAGGGTCATTTCAAGGCGTTAGGCTCCCAGTCCATTTAGATTTTCTTCCGATTAGGTCCCACTTAACCCCCGTCCGAGGCCGCCGCAGGCGCTAAGCCCTAATCTAACGTCCGAATAGCGCCTAACTTTTTTTTTTAGAACACTGTCGATTGTAACACTGAACTGTTCTTTTTCACCTGCATGGGTATTGTTGCGCTAGTATAGCACTATAAGTCCTAGTATATACATTCTTGTATTTCTTCTTGTGTTTTGCTTATATAATATATTTAAGGGATAATTACAAAAACACCCCTGAAGTTTGGGCTAATTACATAAAAACCTGAGTTCTTTGAAAATTACAAAAAACTCCTTGAGATTTGATTTCATCTTACATTTTTCCTATGATTTTCGAAAACATTTCAAAACCCCGGACATTTGCAAAAATATTACGATTCCTTAAATTTAAGTCAAAACGAAACCTAAAGGGGTTTTTGTAATTTTGAAATATGTCTGAGTTTTTTGTAATTAACCCAAACCTCAGGGGTGTTTTTGTAATTATCCCTATATTTAATCTTCATGTATACTGTTTACATATATTCCCTTTTTCTTTTTTTTTTTTTTTTGTTGGAATTTACCATGATTCTAGTTTAGGGAATCTTCATATTTTTAAGTCAACTATAAAAGTTTATGTGATATATATAATCTTAACTGCACGAAACTCAATAAAAACTTTCACAGAAGAGTCAATTGCGGGTATATTAATATGGATGAACACAGCATTATTATGTATTTTCAGCCAAATGTTATATAATTAAAGATGCCTTGGAAATATCAGCCCAGTTTTGCATGCTATGATCTTTGTATGCCCATTTTGTGCAACTAAACTGACATTTCTTGAGCCAAGAAAAACAGAGGGTTTCTATATATCAGAAAATGACATGGGCTTATGTGTATATATCGCCACAGTTTAGTGTTTACAGCCCCAAAATAGAACTTGAATTGGCGGAACCATTAAAGCTAATTTATTTCTTGTTATAAGAGGGCGTCCAAACCCTAATTTGTGTAGAATTGGGATTAACAGTGTGTGTTTTGAGCAATGTTCTAAAAATCTCATTTTAACTTACGACTTAGTCGCTAAAGCGCTAAGCTTCCTTTGTCTCGCTTACCTTCTTTTTCCAATTAAGCACGCCGGGCGTTTTTAGGCCTAGGCCAGTCTCTGTAGATTCGACTAGCGCCAGCGCTTTTAGAAGAATCTTGATTTTGAGATATGAGTAAAATTGAATTAAGATATAAGACGACTATGTTTGTTTAACTCCCTTAATCACATTTCTTTCCCAACTTTTTTTCTCAATCACCATCCAAACATAACTTGCATTTTTTTAATACATTTTTTCTATTAATACACATATTTCTCAATATAATATCATATCAAACATATCTCTCCAAAAACTTCCTACAAATACCCTCAATTTACTAAACAAACATACCCTATGTTTCTCTTCGGGTCCATTTCAAAACCCTAGAAGGAAGTCAACAGTACTAGACAAGAACAACTCAAAAAGCAGGCTTGGATCCTGTATCATTCTTTTATTTTTATTTTTATTTTTTGCCTAAAATAATCATGTTTCTGTATAGATGCATATAATTGTGCCCCATTTTGAAGATACATATTAATGTAGTACTCCTCATTTTATATTGTATAATATCAATCAGTTTGCTATTAAACTTAATTAATAATTACACTAGCAGCTTTTTCTTGTTGTTAATAAAATCAGCTTATTAATATTGTCGTAATCCGATCCAAAAATAGATAAATAAGCTGATGATAAACAAATATTTAGTAAGTCAATGCAAATTATAGCTTGCAATATATATTATGATCATCACCCACAAAATAAGAAACTAAGAATGAAAATAACATCAAAGTTAATGAGCAGTGCATGGTACATACTGTCTAGGTTTTCAAAAAGGTAACAATATCAGTTATTGTACAGAATTTATGACCAAACTGCCAATTTCTTTTTTCTTGGTAAATGAGATTCAGACCAGACTTTGCTTATCTTTAATGACAAGTCTGGTAACATCTCCATCTCTCTCTCTCTCCTCTTTTTTCTTTTTTCTTTTTCCTTCTTTAATTGGAACCACTATACATGTCATTTTATATAATAATGATGAATATGAAATTAAAAGTTTTGTAGTAGGAAAAAAGAAAGAAATAAAATTGGTTTTTCATTATTTGGCGAGCATTAATGTTATCAAAAACCCCAAAAATTTAAGAGTGCGATTGGATATACTTTCATTTTGAAATTTTCTTTTTGCTAGAGAATAGTGAACAATATATTTTAGTGAAAGAAATAAAAAAATTTGAGAATGTGAATGAATATGTAATGATGATAGTTGATGTAATTATTTTTGTTAGGGAAAATTGTGATTGGATATGAGAATTTTTTTGGATGATTGGATGTGATAGTTATTATTTTTCTTAGAAATGTTTTTTTAAGAATCAGATTATAGTCGTTTAATCGTAAACTCAAGTGTGCATTCTTTATTATATTATTATTTATAATTTAATTTGTGTTATTTTGTTGCAGTAATATTCCACCATATGTTTTCATTGTACTTAGTTTAATTATTTTGTTAGTCGTATCATTAGTCACTTTATCATTTGATATATATATTTAGGGGTGTCAATTTCGAACCATATACACTAACCTAATACGAACCTAACAAGAAAGAAATTAATGTGCATGGGTTAAGGCTTCACGGGTCCGGGTCAAATCAGGTCGAACTCAAATAATCTTCCAATTAAACATGTCGGTTTTTCAACCTGATATGACCCATTTAGCCCGTCTAACTCAATTATAAATTCAAAAAAAATAAGTAAATAATTAATTGTAAGAAAAAAACAAAAAAGCAAGACATGTCTTTAAAATTTAAATGGTAAAACTTCTTTAATTATGTATTTTGTTATTATTTTGCATGTTTTTTTTGTATGTTGTCCCTCAAAATATGATTAATATGTTATGTTATTTATGCAATTATGTCATTTCTTTTTGTATGTTGTGAATTGCGATATTTTTTTATTGATTGAATAGAGTATCATTGTGGTTGATTTTAAAAAACTTAAATTTATTTAGTTGAAACTATTATATGTGCATAAAAATGATTTTATTAAACGGGTTAAACAAGTTGGTTTGGATTACCTGTAAAATAAATAGATCGGGTCCGGGTTCAAGATTCTAACACGAATAATTAAATGAATCGGTTCTGGGTCAACTTATTCTAACCCGCGAAACCACAAACCCGAATCCGTGAAACCAGACCCAATCCAAATTGACACACCCCTATACATATCAGATAATAACAAAAAAGGTTTCAACTTCTATAATTACCAAAAAAAAAAAGCTTTGGAAAAGATTTACTAATAAAATTTTATGTTGTAATCTTGGCGTCCATCTTTTTTTAAATTAAGAATGTATTCAACATTGCATGTTGGCTTAATTATTAGTGGTAATGGTACAAAATAACCATTTAGAAAATGTAAAGATTAAAAATAGCCATGTTTTGTAGACACATCTTTTTTAGCCATTTTGGGGTGTAAAATGACATCCATACCCTTCTAGCATGTTTGTTTGATATTTGGGTTATTTCTCTCTCTTTCACTTATCTCTATGTATCTTCTTACTCTTTTTTTTCAAACTTTTTTTAAGAAATCGAACCTGTATTTTTCATTTTTAAATATGCAATATGGGTGTTGAATTATAGATATCGAAAAGAGGATTAATTTGATATATTATACATGCAAAACAGATTTAAAACGAAAAAATTATGTGAATTCAATGTTTTTTGGAAAAAAAATCTTTGGGTATCTTTGAATCGAATTGAGCCATGTAATGACTCGAATTCGAGTCACTCAATGTATGATATATAAAATAAAGTTCATTATTATAACCAAAAGGTTTGTGAGGCATAGCGGATTGTCCAGTGTTTCCTTATTATTGGCCAATTGGGTCATGGTATCGATAGAAATGAGTTATCTTTTTCATTGAAGCCACTAGAGTAGAAAAAAAAAATTGGGGTCAGTTAGTATCGATACCATGACCCAATAGTGAGGAAACACTGGATAATCCGCTATGCCACACAAACCTTTTGGTTATAATAACGAACTTTATTTTATATATCATACATTGAGTGACTCGAATTCGAGTCACAACATACCCATTTTGTTTTTCCAAAAAACTTTGAATTCACATAACTTTTTCGTTTTAAATCCGTTTTGCATGTATAATATATCAAATTAATCCTCTTTTCGATATCTATAATTCAACACCTATATTGCATATTTAAAAATGAAAAATACAGGTTCGATTTCTTAAAAAAGTTTGAAAAAAAAGAGTAAGAAGATACATAGAGATAAGTGAAAGAGAGAGGAATAACCCAAATATCAAACAAACATGCTAGAAGGGTATGTATGTTATTTTACACCCCAAAATGGCTAAAAAGATGTGTTTAAAAAAGATAGCTAAAAAACATCTTGGTTTGTTGGGAATGGCTAAAAAAACGAATCTAATTAGTAATTATAATGATAATTACAAACCACACCCAAACCAATACTCATTTTTGGCTAATCATTTTAACAATGAGGTAATAAAAGGGTAGAAAGAGATAACTTAGGCGGACATCATAGGTATAATAGATGGCTAGGTGTTAGAAAAGAGCACAAAAAAATTTACAACAGTTATGCTTAGGGAAAAAAAAATAGTAAAATCTAGGGGAGAAAGGTTGTCTTTTTCATAACCATTCACGTGTTCCGATGATATTCGTCCAACTAGAGAAAAATTCTCAAATCTCGTTCACATCCAGTCGCCACCTAAAGTTGTGAATATTTGTCCTTTCATTCCGTTCATTTTCATTTTCTTAGTGAATGAATAATAGTGTTTTTTTTTTTTTTTGTTTAAATGAAAATTGAATGTATAGAAAAAAAAGTAATGGTTGTGTTGATGTATAACGAGTATTGAGAAGTGTGAGTGAGAAAATGACAATAATTAGTTAATTTTGGAGAGAAATTAGATTTTCTTTTTTTCCTATAAACATTCACAAATTTTTTGCTCAAGAAATGAAAATTTGGGAAAAAAATTCACAAGCTATAGCAGTCAGTTACGTAGCCACATGGGGACCAGTGCGGTCAACAGATCGCACTGGATCTTTGAGTTGCTCTATTAAATTTGGGCTGGACCGCACTAAAACTCGAGTACACTCTTAAATTTGGGTTGGATCACACAGAAAATTCAGACTATAAAAAAAATTGAGTTAAAATTTAAAAGGTCAAAAGAATTGGAGAGTGTGAAATTTTGAAAACCGGCAAAGAATTTCTATAGGCACGACCTTCAAATTTGCATTTATTTTCTATTTTTGAAAATCTCGGCTCGATGATTGCTCAGCCAAAATAAAATTCTTTTGACCACACTGGCTAAAAATTCTTGTTACGCCCATGATTGCAGCCTTAGCTCGTTTTTATCTTTCTACGTTGTCTTATAAAGATATTTGCCTCTTTTCAGTCCAAAATATCATGCATTATGTAAAAATCGTAAATGAGTGATTGTCTGGCCTTTTGTTCCGCTCATTTTTACTTTTAGAGAGAATGAGAATGAATTTTAAGAGTGTGATTGGATATAAGATGAAAATGTGATGATGATAGTTGATGTGATAGTTTTTCCGGTATAATTGTGATTAGATGTGATTGGTGATTTGAAAAATAAGAAAGCGAATAGTATGTGATATGATTGTATAATAATGATAGTTGATGGATATTTTTCTGTTTAAATCATAAATGGATGTGATTGATGATTTGAAAAATGAAAAAAGTGAATAGTACATTTTTTTAAAAAATTCACAAACAATTACATATTAATGCAAAATTTTGTCCAAAAAGTGGAAGGGTGAAAAACTTTTCATAAGCAAGAACTCCATAAGGGTCTTATACTTTGTTGTTCACATACTTAAATTCTCAAGTATATATATATATATATATATATATATATATATATATTTAAGTAGTTAGTTTACAATGATATATTAAAATAAATGTGTAAGATCTCCTAAATATGTCATAATTTCTGAAGATAAGTTTTCAGATTTTATTGAGGTGCTCTAAATCTATAAGTTCTAAATATGTGCAGGCCATTGTGAAACATGAACACAGAGGACTATGGGTTTATATAGTCGATCCTAAATGTGTAATTAAGGGAGTGTTTGAAAATAATTAAAAAAAAGTGATTGTCAGCTTTTAGCTTTAATAAATATGATTTTTAGTAATTTTAATTTTTAAATGTCAACTTTTTATTTTGATTGACTATGTATAACTTAATTAGGGGAAAAGGGATGGTTTTAGATTTTTAGTTCCACTTCAGATTTATTTTAAAATCATTTCCCAAAGTGTTCTTTATTTTTTCTTCTTCTAAGAATCCCTTTCCAAAATATTTTTCAAAAACTGTGTTTGAGTTTGGTTTGATTAGTAATCAAATCGAGCTCGAACGAGCTTTAGTCAAGCCAAACACAAATCGAGCTCGAGCAGCTTAATATTTTTACATATATTTTATTCTTTTTTTACTAATCGAGTCGAGCTCGAACCGAGCTTTACATCTTATCGAACGGAAAAATGTATTCAAGTTTGGTTTGTTATGTTAAGTGTTAACGAACCAACGAGCTTTTAAAGATCGATCTCGAATTGAGTATCGAGTAGTTTGGTTCGTTTTTTAGCCGTAGGGTGAAGTATTAGGAAGAAAATTAGAATACATGCTATTACTTCATATTCATAAAAGCAAGCAGGAAACAATGTGAAGAGGTCCATAGAAGCTGGTGAAAGAGTTCACTTTTCACATAAATCAGATGTTTCTATAAGTACATTGAACTCAGAGCATAAACTATGAGACGCAGTTAGAATTGTGTGTACTAAAGATTCTGAAACTAAGTTACCTCAACCAAAAAAAAAAAATCCCGGTGGCAAGTTTCTACAAAATCTACCTTTGTGAATTTAATCTCAGGGGACTATATATAGATAATATTTTTTTTCCTTGACCATCTATTGTTTCACAGAAACAAAAAAAAATGGACAAGTTTTTTGTGGTGAATGTTAAGTTATGATGATGTATATTTATGACAAAAATGTGAAGGATGATGAGTGGAAGAGGAATTACGATCAGGAAAGCTGGAGAGCAATCTCTTGAAGAAGTAATTTCTTTTGAGAGGCATTGATAACACCCTTACATTCTGCATCCACCAAAACCTCTGTCATTATCGCAGCCGCATGGCCTCTTCGTCCCTCCGTCCCCGATGCTTTTCGAAGCATAAACACCTATATACACAAAGGAGATTTCAGTCTCGTATTTCGCCTAGCACAGAAATATTATGAAGCAAACAGATAATAATAATAATAATAATAATAATAATAATAATAATAATAATAATAATAAGGGATCATTACAAAAGACTCCCTGAGGTTTGGCCTAATTACAAAAAAACCCAAAGATGTTTCAAAATTATAAAAAGCCCCCAAAGTTTGATTGTGTCTTAAATTTAAGGGCATAACTGTAATAATTCTTGAAATGTCGGGGGTATTTTTGAAATATTTTTTGCATATGAAGGAGGAAAATGTAAGCGAAATCAAACCTCAAGGTCGTTTTTGCAATTTTCAAAAATCTCTTGGTTTTTTGTAATTATCCCAAACCTCAGGGGGTTTATTATAATTATCCTTAATAATAATAATAATAATAATAATAATAATAATAATAATAATAATAATAATAATAATAATAATGGATAACTGAAAAAACTACCCTGAGGTTTAGTCTAATTATAGAATACTCCAATTATCATTCAAAACTACAAATACCCCCTTAAGGTGTTACAAAAACCGGTTTGTATTTACCTAACAAAACGCCCGTAAATAAAAACAAATTTTAAGGGGGTATTTGTAATTTTGAAAGATGACGGTGTCTTTTGGATAGTTGTTGTATTTATTCGTACTGAAAATGCATAACTCTACTTTCAGCGGGGGCAGGGGACAATCGACTCTTATCAAATGGAAATGGTAAAAGCTTGTCTAAGCATCGCTAGTTTACTAAAAAGTAGTTCTCATTAAGACCGACAGTTTCCAATTCTTGAGAGTAATAAATATGGTTTGGAAGACGAAACAGTCGACCTCTACAATTCATACATGGTACCATAGGGACTGATGGTATATATCTAACGAGTGACAATGGAAGACCATTAGTCCAAGAAGTTTATTCAGTTTTCTTTTGCACTCAAGTACATTGGTGAATAAATGGGGATATCAAGAAAAAAAGTACTAAAAGCCATCAAAATTTATGAACAGTATGAGTTTATTTTTCCCTGCCGGTGTCAATGGCATCCCCAACTGAATCGCCCATGTTTGCATGCAACAACCCTTAACACAAAGGAAAGGAAAAAATTTCGATTCTGGTAAAACTAATTTGTAACACATTATCCACATCTTCGCATACTATGGAAAAAAGAGTTACACAAACATAAACTCATAATACCTGTCCATGATGTGTTATTTCTATACATCCAGGTTGCTGGATAAAAGGCTCCCCATCAATTTGCACAGGAAAAGGACTCGACAAATGTATTCTTATAACTTTCCCTTGTGCTAACCTAGTTGCTTGTGAAAGCCCAACCTGCACAACGGAACTAATTATAAAATAATAATAATAATAATATATTATAAACTAAAATCAAGAAAGCATTATTATATTCTATGAGATCACTGTGTTAAACTATTTGCACCAAGTCCAAAGATGCAAAGACTTTTAATTCCTTAAAGCGGATATATATTGGCATCGCATAAGAGAATTCTACGAATCCTCAATGATATCATACCAAACAAATCCCACGATTTCAGCTGCAATGTAAAGAAATCGTAAAAGCCACAACCATATTGTAGAGCAGACAACTTTCTAAATCCACCAACTCTAAATCTCAGCCTAAAAGGTTACTACCACGCACAAAAGGATGAGGTAAAATTTTGAACCTGGAGTTTGCCAAGGTGCCATGATCCAGTAACACAAACAACTTCAAGCATTTTGTCATGCATCGACTGATGATTGAAATTGTCATCATGTTCATAATCATTTTGCCAAAGATCTACTCCACCCATATAGCTCCCGATGTTGAGCACAATTAAACCCTCAGCATCCTGATTCAAATGAAAATCACAAGATAAGAAAATGCATCAAACATAGACGAAAATGATATTTTGATCAATCTAGTGATATGGCATACTTTTGGTATCTCAATGTCTTTCTCGTCCACTTCAAGCCAGACTTGCCATGGCAAGTCAGCACAAGCTCTGTCCATCATGTCCCTAGCACCTTCTTTTGCGTACCTTAATTTATTTACAAACTGTTCCAAGACTTAAATTAGTCACATGTGTTAAACATGAAAAAATGAAAAAGAAATAAAAAAAATTACAGCACGCACAGGTTTCTAAAACACAAGGAGATATAGGCAATGAACTTCTTACCTGACTGTAAAACTTCTCAGGGTTTTCTTCCCTATTCATGTGAAATTCGTAGGCAACCTTTGCATCACATCCAATACCTATAGCATATAAATCATGAAATCACTCAGTTCTAGAGACAGTTAGAAATAGGAAACTATTTTAAGAATTTTCAAAAAATCTGTCTCCAGCAAAGAAACAAGTCCTCGTCAAACCAAAAGAAGATGGAATCCCTTGAAAAAAAGTATATTGCAAATTACCTAAGTAGTTCATCATGAACTTTGATTTCATTTTACTAGGTTCACCACCAGGTTTTTCTTCTGTTAAGTTGACTTTCCAGCGATCAAGCATTGTGATTGCGGCATGGTCTACGTCATGCAAAAAAGTGCTCAAGGCACCTTGTCCTTCAACGACGGAAAACCCCCCACCCCAATGAAGAACCCTTGACAAATCATTCCCAGTTCCTAAAGGAAGAACTGCTACTGGTGGGGGTGACTCATAATTGCACTTCTCTATTGCATCAAGGACCCATGCAACTGTCCCATCACCACCGCAAACCAAAACTCTAAAGTATTGCACATTGCTAAACAGTTCTAAGCCAGCCTCTGGACCTTGGGAGGAACTGAGTTCAATTACCTGCAAAAGACAACCAAGCATAAGCCAAGAAGCCAACTATCTACCCAAGGGTGCTGGGCAAGCAACAAACACAAAGGTGATGAGTAATATGGATAACTAGACTGAAAAATTTACGAAGTCGTAAAGCGCGGATCACAAGTGTAAAATGCACCTTAAACAAGAGAAGGTAATCAAGTACAATGGTTCTAAAACTACATAAAAATGTGACACCCATAAGAAACGCCGGCATTAATGCTGAAACAAAAGATTTTTGCTTTACTAAGAACCAAGAAAAGGACCATAAACCTGGTGCTCAGATCAGATGTCACATCTAAAAGTACCTTCTCAACATATTTCCCATGAAAATAAGCATTTCTGTGATAATTCTTTTCAGTGTAATCGAGGTTAAAGAAAATAAAACAGAAAGGGATTCTTCATGTGTTTTCAGTTATGGGCACAACAGAATTCAATACTTACTGTATGCTGTAAAATGTACTGCTAAAAGTCAAAATAACTTATGGACTGTCCATTTCTCTAATTTTGTATACTGCAAAGACACCTATATTCCCAGATGGAGTGTACTTAATGCCATCAGTCACTTGTTTAGTTCAAAGACAATCAGTCAAGAAGATAAAGTAAAATTCAAATTAAATTACTGAAACCTCAACCTCGAAAAACTTAAAAAACACTATTCTGAAGGCAAAACAAGATAGCAATATGCCCATAGACACAAACAACAAAGCACTGACACATTTACAAAAGGCATATCTTCGGCCCTCTTCTTAAACTAATATTTAGAGTTACAAGGCCTTCAATGAAACTTTGAGTTTAGCAAGGAGCCTGATCTCCAGCATTGAGTAATTAAAAGAAAAACCAATATAGCCAAAAAAAGAATAAATGCCTCTTTCCTACTTTTTTCAAATGCCATCACAAAAGAGATATGAATAAGCCATCACGAGAAAAAGATATATTAAAGGATTCTATGTGATAGATTTCTGGATGAGATGAGAAGAATTAACAGTCTGATAGCAAACTTCTATTCTTCATATCAAAGAGTAGATGAACAGGGATATATAAGACCGCAAATAATCATTAAATCAAAATGAGAAACTTTTACCTGTAGAGGATTCAATAGCATGTTCAATCTTCTTCGCAGGATAGGCCCATTTTGTGCTCCACTCTTAGCGTTAATAAAGACGAGAAGAGGCCTGGCATCTGAAGGCATGTCTAGAATTGTATACTTCTTTATTTTGTCACAAACATTCCTTTCATTCTTCTTGTTGGCTAACTCATTCGGACTGACTTTCTTGCTAAGAACTTTGCTAGCGTTGAAAAACTGATCATTGCTTTTCTCACTGCTAGAATTATAGAATCCAACCAGCCCTTTGAGAACATCGAGAACCGCTCTTTTGGAAATATAAGTTTCTGGTTTCTTGCCATTAATGCACTGACTACTTCCATGTTTGTTGCGATGCCGCTTTCTTCTAATTTGTCCACGAACTGTTGAAGCAATGATTTCTTCTGTAATGGAACTTAACATCTCACTTTCAGCACTTCTGACACAAAGTGGAGAAAGAATGACTCTTCTATGAGCACCTAGATCACAGACATCGCCATATTCCTCAGACATCTTAACGTGGCACTCGACATGTATGAGTCGTTGACACCATAAGCAATACCAAGCTGGAGATGCATCAATAAAAGGGATACCACAAGGTTCATCACAGTAAAAGCAAAAGGTAGACATCTCAGGATTGTCATCCAGATTAAACCATCTTTCTGACCAATGGTGCTGTATTTTATTATAACCAGCTTGTGCTACGCATTTACAATCTTTAGCTGAAAACTTAGAACAATGAAAATGAGCTGCGACACCACAAACAGAACAACGATGTATTGGTGAACGTGGCAAAGATTTTGTTCCTAAAGTCTGAGGATACACTAGAGAAGTTAGGCAGACACAGCATGTGGATGGCTGTCCACCAGAAGCAACATCATCCATCCATGTATGATGTGATAAGGGAACTTTTAACTTCTTCCAAGCTTGCTTCTTTGCCCTGGAAGCAGCTTTAAGCCAGTTAAGAGACGTCTTTCTCTGCCATTTCAGTAATGCATAAACAAGAGCAAAAAGTCCAAAAAATCCTGTAACTAGCCATCCAAAGATATATCCAGAATTTAGGCTTGAACTGGCAAGCAACCCTAGAAGAGGAATGCTTAAGTCATTCATCATGAATGTAAAAGCATCATTATCCTCTTCAACTCTAGTTCAAAGGAACTTTATAGTTTCCCCGGAGACAAAACCCTGTAGAAAGAACCCTGTCCAGACAAATGGGACAATGTAAAAAGAAACATCAATACAACTAAGGAAAAAGAGTATGAATGAAACATTATTTAGTATCTGATAAAAAAGTAATAACTTGAATATAGACATGTCCCAGCACACAGGAAAAGACAATAGCCTGCAACAATTATTTCCTGGAAATAAACTCCAAACACAACTTAAGTATAGAATCTAGACAATCACAATTAAAACAGCAGAAGAAGAAATTGACAACAATTTCAAATTTCCAAGTTCGTATTTTAAACTGAATAACAGGCAATGTTTCAAACAGGCGCACTGATTCATATTCTGAAAGTAATTCAACACAACGAAAGAAACTCCAATATTGCAGAAATCAACAACAATAATTTTCACAATCAGAAAATCAAGAAATCAAGCTTGATTTCACGACGATCACACTGATAACACAAAACGACCCTCTTGGCCCCAATATACTCATAATTTAAACCCCAAAAAATCGCAACGCAATTGTGGTTCCCACACTCAACGTACCTCCAGGGATCAGATGTCAATCACGAACAAACACAATGAACCACACAATGGAATCGCGCAATACCCTTCTCTAAATCAAACCACAGAGATTAATAAACCGTAGCTACCGACAGATCATCCAATCACGAAAAAAAAAAAGAAGGTGTGAAACAAAGATTCGCAAATCGCCCACAAAGAGAGAAAGAAGGCCTTAGGAAAAGGAAGCGGGGGGAGAAAAATCCAGAAAGGGGGAAAGCGAAATACAATGAGGGGTGTATAGATTCAAGATTTATGGGTTGAGAGATCTTAGACGAGATTATAGTATGAATTCTTTGAATAAAGTAGAATATATAAAAGAGAGAGAGAGAGAGAGAGAGAGAGAGAGATGGGAAAAGGAGTCCTTTTCGACGGGAAGATGAAGAAAAGTACGTGGCGGGATTTTCCTACGCCAAAAACACGGCGGGCCATTCGGAAAATATCGAGGGGGTGGCACTGGTCATGTAAAATTCTCCCGGGGGCATTTTAGTAATTTCACAATGTCGATCCAATAATTGCAGATTTACCCCCAAAAAAAAAAGAAGGGAAAAAAAAAAGAAAATTAACTTTTCATTATGAAATAATAGTTAAATAAAAGGAAAAAAATGAGTATTCTACATAATATATGAAACAAAATAATTGTATAAAAGAACTATACATGTACTCTAAGACGTATATATATTGATATATTATAATAAATGAGTCCAACAAAATCGTTGAATCCAACAAGTCCTAATAAGAGTCTTTGAAGCTCAAGAAAGCAACTCAATCTTATCATGGACTACAAAATCCTACACCGATCATATATGATAAAAACTCATATTATATCGTTTGACGGGTCAAAATCCACGAGATGGATTTAACCCAAATCCAATTCATCAAAAAATAGCCATGTGGAAGCCTCTTAGAAGGGCTAGGTGATAGGCCCATGCCTATTGACTATCCCAACTAATAAAAAGTGAATAGATAGTTTTAATAGCCCTTTAGGGTGTAGCAACAAAAAATGCTCTATCCGTTGTCATCCTTGCCCACGCGCCTCCTATAGGAGTGGGACTTGTGGTGGGCCCCTAAACTGCATTGAACGTGATATTTTTCTTGAGGTCTTTTGACACGAATAGCTTCAATAGTTTCTACTTGTAATTTTTATCAATTTTTGTGTACGATTTTGGGTAGTAATTATTTTGGTTGCCACTTATATATAGTTTAGATAAAATAATTTAGTTTAGCTTCGTCTTATTGCATTTTTAAATATATTTTAAATATTTTAACTAAGGTCCTGAAAAGTATTAGTTGTTCTCTTGAAAAGTATTAGTAGTTCCCCCAAAATTATTTTTGTAGTCTCCTAAAGATATTAGGTTTTTCTCTTAAAAGTTTATTTGTCTTCCTAAAACGTATTCGCATTTCCTATGAGAAGTATTATTTTTTTTCTTGAAAGATATTTAGTAAATCTCTTGAAAGGTGTTATTTTCTCTTAATTCTTTGAAAAGTATTAGTACTTAGTAGTTTAAGAAAAGTGTTACATGTCCCATTTTGAAAATATTAGTAGTCACCTTGAAAAAATTAGTAGTTCCACTAAAAATATTAGTAGTTAAGGAAAAGTATTATCGGTCTTCTTATGCAAAGTATTAGCGATTCTTCTAAAAAGTATTGGTATGTAGTTTACTTGAAAGTATTAGTTTTTATGATATTTGATAGTGATATAGTATCACGAGAGTATTTGAAAAGTGTTAGATTTTCATACGGGTAGTTGTTTCTCTAAAAATTAATAGTATGTAGTTCACTTGAAAATATTTATTAAACCCTCACCCCCAACAAAAACAATATTAGTTTTTTCCCCATCAAAAGTATTAGTAGTTCCTGTGAAACGTATTAGTAATTCCCTGAAAAATATTAGTTTTCCTCCTGAAAGGTTTTTAAGCATTCTCCTAAAAAAATATTAGTAGTCACCTCAAAAGTCTTAGTATTCCATTGAAATGCTTAGAATTGATTCAATCAAATCAACGTACACATGGGTAGCATGAATGAATGCATTTTTCAGAGAATGATAATTAAATCAATTTATGCTTCACAAATAACAAAAATTAAATCTTAAACACTCTAACAGGATTTGTGATTTTAATAAACTAAAGGAAAACACTTAAAAAGATAAAATTAAACTAAACACGATTAAACTTGGAGAAAAAGATATGAATGAAAGTTTAGGATTTCGGAATCATCTCATCAAACTTGCAAGCAGAATATCAACTAATTGATCATGCGGTTAACAATTATAACAAACATGTAAAAATAAGATCTAGATACTCACGTTTTGACATATTAGGGCTATCTCAACATAATTTGCTATTTTCATGTCCAGGGTTAGATAATACATTTCTGATTCATATTAACCCCCTGAATAAATTTAGTCCATGAATAATATTTTCAATCTATCTCAATTATTCCCCAAAACAATCAAAAGTTGATCAGACAATCAATTACCAAATAAAGCAATTCATTCAGGAAAGCAAATTAATTAATCAATAATCATGCTTGTTTGTTTGAATCAAATCATTCTAATCCTAGAACAAGGAATTTAGTTCATGCTGGGGATGGATTAGATCACATTATTTGATGATATTGAATTTTGAGTTGAGCTTTATTTTGATGCTTGAGTGATTTAGACTGAATAATTTAATTCTTATGGATTAAGTTTGGTTAAGGTTGAATTGAGGATTAAATTGGATTATCGAGTGGAATTCAATTTACTTGCCTTGAATTGGATTTTAATGGATCTCGTAGGAACACGAAGAAGATCACTAGTGACAAGCTGACAACCTTTTAGCCCGAGTATGGAATCTAGGAATTTATCCTTTGGGATTTTAACATCAATATCATTTATATGTTATACTAGGTATGGATACGATGTATAATCAACCCATTTGATAATTAGACGTTAAGATTGAGCAGAAGAAATAGCGACTTGGGACTTTAAGCTTGAAATTGTCAGATCTACAATTTTCCAATGATGAAAGGAATTTGGGGACCACATTCTTTAAAGGGGGGAGTATGTGATACCCCATATTCAATAAACCTAGAATTTTATTCGAGATAATAATTATATTATATTTCTAATAGTTTATGCATTTAATTTAGTAATATTTATTAAGCTAAGATAATTTTAGAATCTATATGACTTTATAATTTATTTGTGAGATTAATTTATTGAATGATTTATGTTTATAATCCAAATATTATTATTTATTATTTATATAGATTAAATATTAGGTTGGTCTTAAGAATTAATTATAGCTTGGTGTTTATTACATTTCCATTTTTTTTAAACAAGCCCAAAACTCAATTTTAGTTTTTAGCATTTTTTTGTCACAAACCCAAGTCCAATTCCTATTTTCCAGCTGATACAAAAGCCCACATCACAACCCTAACATTTTTCAATTTTTATTTTGACCCAAGTCCACACCTAAGCCCAACCCAAAGCCAAAAGCCTACCTATTTAGACTCCTTTAAATACCTCTAAAACCCTAATTATAATTCATTTTTCAGATTTTCATACACACTAACACACACCACAAGGTGCAGCCCCTCCCCCTCTCTCCCTTTCCCCAGTGGCGTCACCGTCGGCCACCATCGTTCGTTTTTTTTTCTTTTCCTTTTCTTCCCTTCCCCTCTCTTCTCTGTCTCTTTCATTCTTTCTCCGACCTCTACCACCACCGCCGTCCGCCACCGCCACACCGCCACCCACTGGAAATTTTTCCTTATTTTCTTTTTTCTTCTTCTTTCTTCTTTTCTTTTACATTTTTTTTCTATCTCTGTTTTTTTTTTCTCCTTTCCTGGCCAAGTCGTTCCATCGAATTTCGCGGTAACCACCATCCAAAGCCACCCTACCGCCCTTGCCCACCCTCCTCATTTGTCGTGCCCCCATTCAAGATGAAGATCTTCTATAAATGTGGGTGAAAACTTTGAATTTTCATTTTCAAGAGGGTAAATTTTAATATAAGAAATTTTGATGGAATAAATAAAATTTGTCATTTTGGTGCATATGAATGAAATTAGTTTTCTCTTATGTTCTTAAGGAATGTTAATCTGCCCTGTTTTGATGAAAGGATTTTTGTATTTTTTTTTCTTTTTCTTCTTGAGAATGATGGACCTTAAATTGTTTTGTTTGCATATGCATATGGTGATACATTTGTATTCCCCAATAAACCAAACAAAAGAGGTGTATGATAAACTTGAATTTAATATGTCATGAATACGAATTATATTTTCAGAAAACTTAATCTGTTGCTTTTAGCTAAAGCACTTGGCTTAAAAACATGAATCATATTATCCTTTAGTTTTGAGGTTAACAGATGTAAAAAATTGACTTATAATTGTTAAATTCTTTAGTAATCGTTTACTATTTATAATCCACTAATTTAGACAAGTTTTAAGTTTTGAAATTTGATTTTGAGAAGGAAATTTGAAATTGAATACCGCAAGTATAATTTACCATTAAATTGGGACTTAGACGGAATTTTTAAAACTTTGGACTTTGAAACTGAAATCTAGGCTTTGGGACTGTTTTCAAATTGTCCAAACTGATTTTTATAAATCCTTGAGAATTTAATAATTAGGTTTGGACCAAATTGAGAGATAGTTAAATTTTGAGGTTAAAAAGCGAGACTTTGATTTAATTTAACGATTTATTAAGTTCCTTTTTGAGATGGTACTCTGAATAGTTAATTCATTTTAAGGTAATTTGTAATTATTACAACATTAGGGGTCTTTGCATAATTCTTGATTACCAAACCCCTAACTAGTTATTCCAAAGTCTAGGGGTTGAATGGGAATATTAATTTGAAATAATCTATAAGCATACAATGTGTCATTAATTTTAATTGTAAAGTTGTTTCGAATAATTGACACAATATTGGACTAAATTGTATTTTTATAAACTGGACATTATTGTATTTCCCTTGAAGTCAATAATAATTAATCCTAGTCGAGATAAGATGAACTACTTACGAAACCTCATCACTTTTACAAAATTAGAGAACCTCCCACATGCGAGATAAACAAATTATGTTAGTAGTCATTAAGATTGAGAATTTATATTCTTGTGTTGCCATGTCATGTGTGAGTGTATTTTATTTACTTTATACCCGTTTCATTTGCAATCAATTATGATATGCATCATTTCCCTGTTTGCAATTCATTGATATTTTTCCATTATCGTTTATCATTACGTTCTTGTTTAATTGTCACTGAAATTGGTTTCTCGAGTCTTGTGATGAACCCGTTTGGCGTGTGTATATAGTTCGGGCAATCAATCGAACAGGTTGCCTGTTGGTGTTTGCTCGACTACACATGTGTCTATTCCCATTTTTCTGGTCGGACCGGAGACGGCGGCGAAACTTTGGTCGTAGTATTGGTATATTCCGGAATATGACGAATTCTGGTATAAACCCACATATAAAGAGTCATCGAGCCACTCGAATGAATAAGTAGTCGGGAGGCTTCGGCCTGGTGAGTTGGAAAACGCAATAGGGTTCGGTGTTTGATCAACATCGACCCTGCGTTTATTTTGTGTATCTTGTTGGTTTTAAAATGGGGTATAGAACCTTGTCCATTTTAAATTTGACTTGAATCCCATAATTTATTTTACCGTATTTGTGCTAATATTGTATTTGATGCAACAACTTGAACGTCATAAGGTTAGTACAATTTATATTCTATTTCAATACCATTGCAATATCATTTGTGTATAATTTGCTTATTCGTGATATTGCCTATTTGTGTAATGGTATTTAATTGGTAGGTTTTGTAATTAATATTAGTTTTGATAATTCTGCATTCATTTGCATGCATGAAATATTTTTGTTCACTAAGCTACTAACTAAAAGAATTTCTTTTAAGTTTTTATTAATAACTCTTGTATTCTCATTCCCCTATCCACTGAGCTCGTTTAGCTCACCCCACGTTTTTTTTCCTAAAAATTTTCAGAGATACACGAACCTGAGTCCGGACACCAAGACAAGAGTAACGCAAAATCGAATCGTGTTGTGTCATTTCTCTGATTTTTCCTTAAGCATTTCGAAGCGTAATTGTACTAATTCTGGTTATTATTTTTATGTGTTATTTGTTATTATTAAGTTTTATAAGTTACGACTTACGCGGTAATCTTTGTAATATACATAGTTTATGTAATTTGATATATTTACTTTGTAATTTTTTTTGGTAGACTTAGATCCCTAGCTTTATAAGTTTAAATTATCGCACTTTTGGACAAATACGCTTGTGGAACTTAAGTTAGTGAATATTCAGAGTATGTTATTAGTTAACTGAGACCGTTGTGATTATTTTTGGTTTATTAATGGGGCGTTACAGTTATGGTATCAGAGCTTGGGTGTAAAAAGAACTACACCTGAGCTAACCAGGACAAGATTCTCCACGTGTGGATTAGATTATTACTAATGGATGATCTTAAAACTTGAGTTAAGTTAAGTTGAATAATTATGTTACTGGGATTTATTCAAAGATTAAGGTTTGATTATCGAATAGAATGTGAATTATTTGGATTTGAGTTCGATTATCAATGAATAATGTGATTGTATAGGAAATGAATGAGGGTGCTAGCCGTAGTTGGATTTATGTGTTTATCAGTTGAGTTTCTAGTATCGATGTTGGTTACAGGTTAAATATGTAAGTGTGAATCTTACATATAGTCGATATATATGATATGCGATATTAACACCCGAATTTTAAGTTACTCTGGGATAATCATGTCGTCAAGATTGAATTAACAATTAAGATTTGATTATCGAGTAGGATGGATTTACTTGGGCTTGAATTGAATTACCAATCGATTTCATATGAATTTGATGAGGGCACTAATGTTAAGTCAGATCGTAGGCCGTTGATGGATCTACAAGTTTCTCTTTTGAGGTTATAGCATAAAAATTATTAATAAGTTAGAAATCTAAGTATGGATCTTATATATAGCCAAGTTATATGGCAACTAGACACTAATCTAGGTAGACATCACAACTTGTCAATATCGTGACGTTTTCATTTCTTTTCAAGTTTTATTAATTTTCTATTATTATTAGTTTATGATCGAGATCTGAGGTGTCTAGATTATCAGTTTGATAATGAATTAATAAGCTAGGATACATCTATGGGGATGAATTACTTGACTACCAACTTAGAGTGTTGATGAGCTATTGGAATAGTATCAATGTTTAGATTTGGGATCCTAACCATCATGTAAGGAATATGTGAATTAATAAACTAGGATATACATATGTGGATGACTTTCTTAACTGCCAACTTGGGATATCGATAAGTTGTAAATAGTATCGATTTTACGTTTGGATCCTAATAATTATTTAAGGAGTACTAATTTGAAATAACAATCGTGTATTGGTTAATAGAGTGTGTAAGTAGGGTATATCGTTTTGAATTGATCACCTTGATGTTATACTGACATAAGTGTTGATTGTAGTTTATGAATGAAATGGGGAATGGAGTTAAAGCCTAAAGGATTGAAAGGAAACAATTTCTCAACAAGTTAAGAGATGTTGAAAAGAATAAGGTGTGTGATAATTCGGGGTAATCTCTTCTCGGATACCTATTAAATTCCAGTTGACGACTAAACTATTGTTTACTTATGTGATAAACTGGAACATTACCTTACGACTGAGATTGGGATTAAATATTTCGTAGGCAATTCCAATTATGATGTGATATGCATAATAACACTATGAGTAGGGATCTTGTAAGCAACTTGTCTTTTGGGTATAGTAATTGAATACAACTTTGTAGATTGTTGATGGAAGATTGTGGATATTATTTAGATACAATGGCAAGATGTTGTAAGCTTTTTTGCAGAATTATTTGTGTTAAATAAATATTTTATCAAGATTTTGATGATTTTGTTTAAATGAGTTTTTATACCAAAATAATGTTTATAAATGTTGTCCAAATACTCCTAATTGATTTGAAATATTTTTACTAATTTTTTTGGAGTATTTTTTGAAGTTTATTTTTGACAAAAATCGGACAATATTCAAGTTGGAGGTCAACCGGTCGAGCAAACGGTCGACTGGTACCTGGAGAACGCACAAAATAAAACAGAATGCTCTGTATTGAAAATTTGAGGAGGGCGACCGATCCAGGGCATGGCCGACTGATCGGACCCCTGGGCGACCGGTCGGACCCCCCTGTGACCGGTCGCACCCCTGCCCGATTGGTACCTGGATCGCACTAATTTTCTCTAACGTTCAAATTTTTCTATAGAGCGACTGGTCGCGCTGTGTAATCTTTTGACAGCAAATTTGTACCGTCAGACATCCATATCAGCAAGATTTGCTTTTTAATTTTGTACATTATTTCTACATCTTGTGATCTTCTTTTTGTAGACAAAAGTAAAGAAGGAGGAGCCTATGTTTGTGAAGACTCTCCTATAAATAGAGGATGATTTGAAGACACAAGATAAGAACAAAAACACAAGCAAACACACAACAAGAAATCTGCAAATTTATAAGCTTTCATATTCAACACTCTTGTTGTATTTATAGCCTAAGTATTTCACTTTCACATCTTGAGGTCTAGGCTTGATTCTTGATTATACTTGCACTCAATATTGTATTATTCATTATCGAGTTGTAATCTTGAATTTTTGGGTTCATCATTCAACACAAGATATCCTTGTGAGTGTTCTTGTGGTAAGAACACACTTGGGTGATCTAGGTGTTAGGTGCAAGAAGATTGTGGTAATCTTCTTATTGAAGAGTTTGGTGCTCTTTGAGGTGTTGAAGAATTTGGTATTCTTCAAGGTTGAAGATTGTGGTAATTTTCACAAGGTGTCGTTGAAGATTGTGGTAATCTTCAAGGGAGATTGTGGTAATCTCCAAAGAGGTGGTGTTAGAAGATTGTGGTAATCTTCAAAGGTGATGTTGTAATAATTTTGGTAATTAAAATTTTCTTTTTGAAATCCATCCCAGAGATACTGAGGTGGTAGAGGAATAGGCCCTAGGTGGGTTGAACCTCTATAAATTGAGGAGTGTTGTTTTATTTCCGCACCTTTATTCTTGTCTTTGGTTGATCATTCGAAAAAGAGGGCTAATTGCAAAAAATCGGCATAATCTATTCACCCCCCCTCTAGATTATCGTAGCCACTTGGACTAACATGTGGTATCAAAGCCAAACTCTTTGGCTAGATTGTTCCAAGTAAAGAGGAAAGATACATGGCTACGAATGAGAGCTATCTACCAATCGACGCTTCATTCAATAGACCACCTCTCTTCGACTCCAACAATTATGCATTTTGGAAAGATAGAATGGAATGCTTCTTACAAGGTTGCAGGTTCGATATTTGGAACACGGTTATAAACGGAGTATCCATCCCAATGAAGAAAAAGGAAGACGACACTAAAATTTCCAAAGCCCTCAAGGATTATGATGATGAAGACAAGAAAATATTCTCCTTAAACGGTAAAGCTCTTAACATTCTTCATTGTTCTCTTACCGCTACGGAGTATAATCGAATTAGAGGTATTCGATCCGCTCATGATGTGTGGGAAAAATTAGAAAATATCTATGAAGGCACCAAGAAAGTTAAACAAGCTAGAAAAACAATGTTTGTTAAAGATTTTGAAAATTTCACAATGCTCGATGGTGAAGGGATTTCAAAAATGGTTGAAAGGCTCGACAATATTGTAAATTCTCTGTGGGCACTCGGAAAAGTCATTTCGGAAAAAGACAAAGTTACCAAAATTTTAAATGTTCTTCCCGGCTCTTGGTCCGAAAAGGTGACGACTATCATGGAAGCTTATTGGAAATCTTTTCATCTATGAAGCATATGCAAATGAAAAGAGTAATTCAAAAGCATCCACCTCTCAACCAGATTTTATAACAACTTGGGATGAGTTTCTTACAACTTCCGATGATGAAGAAGCCGAGCAATGTCTAATAGGAATCGAAGAAGAAAATAAGGTACGCTATAATCCCTCTACTTATTTTAGTAATGAATTGCATGATGATCATGATGAATTACAAAATGATTTTGATGAGCTTAAAAATGAATTCCAAAGCTTGCTCTTTAAATACAAAAAATTGAAAAAGGAATTCAACACCATGAAAAATGAAAAAGATAGTTTACATGCTTCTTATGAATCTCTTACTAGTTCTCATAATGTTATACTTGATAAGGTTAGACTTGAAGAAGAAAATAGTACTCTAGATAAGGATATTGATTGCATGAAAATGGACATGTTGAAGTTTAACTTGAGTACCGATAAAATGACCAAAATTCTTGATGTACAACGTTGTGATCATTTGAAACTAGGACTTGGTTATAAGCCTAATATTATTCATGATAAGAAAAAGAACCAAGTCTCTATGCATGTTGGTCATTATTCTTCTAGAACTATTACATATTTCTATTGTGGTAAAATTGGTCACACGACTAATACTTGTCGGGTTAAAAATAGTTCTAATTATTATTGGAGACCTAAAAGTGTCAATGTTAATCCCAAAGGACCCAAACACTTGAGGGTACCACAAGAAAATTTTATGTTAGGTACTCGGCGCAATAAAAATCAAAGGAGTTTTAAATTGTCATATAGACAACAAACGATCGCGCCATATGATCGAACGAAGAGATATTATCAACAAAATTATTTTTCAAGAAGAAGGTATAGTCAACAATGGGAGAGATACAACCCTTGACAATGGCGAAATTGGTAACTCTTATCCTCTTCTTGAAATATGCATTGTCTTTTATTGCATATTTTCATGTCTTTAATTTTTGTATTGATTGTCAAAATTCTTTATAAAATTATTTCTTAAAAATGAGGTCTCAATTTTATATTCTCGGATTTTCAAATTTCAAAAGAGACCTTATATGAATTTTCAATAAGCACTTGTGTTATCAAACTTTTGTTGATTCCTTAAATAGCATAGTATGTGCTACTTGTTCAACTTCTATGTTGTTCAATATTGTGTATATTATTCGATATTACTATGCTCTTGTGCAAGATATTTTGTCAAGTTTTTGCAGGAAATATTTTGGTATTAAGGAACAAATGATCGTAGACTCATCCATTGTCATCTACGTCATAAAGTGTCAAGATTGCGAAAGGCATATTGGTTGACAAATAAATTCGAGGTATGTTTATCAACTTTCATTATTCTTATAGACTCGAAAATTCTTCATGCCTTATGCCTATATGCTCGATTTCAAAACTATCCCAACGAATCTCATTAAAGTGTCATTAAAAGAAATTTTCAAATGTTTGAAAGATACTTCTTCTTATGGCTTGTTTTATCCAAAGTTTTAAAACGTTAAATATTTTTCGGGATAACAAGTCCGGTGAATATAATTTTTCAAAATTCGGTTCTTCATAATCGAACTAAATACATTGAGATTCTACATTTTTAAGGGATTGCGTTTCTTAAACAAAAATTTGAGATGTGTTTAATTTCGTCTCAAAGATAACTCGCGGACATTTGTTTTTAATCGTTAACCACCGAGTCTTTTACCTTATTTCGAGCTTGTTTAGCCATAATGTATATTAAATGAGGTCTATGATTGCTATTTGCATGTTTTTAAAACTTAGGGGTGAAAAATCGGATTTTTTTGTGCAAAATTCGGACAGAAACAGAACTGGTGTTCAGGCATCGGTCGACAGAGAGGTCGACCAGTCGACCAGTTGCATGCACTGGTTGCCCTACCCGTCGACCGGTCGCCCTAGGTGATTTCAGGGATAAAATTGATTATGTCCTTCATTTTGTTTTTTTGATCATTTTCTTCCAAAATCGAACCCCTTCGCATTTTCCACACAAAATTCACCCAAAATGATTTTCTTCTTATGAAATCTATATTTTTTATGTAACTTCTATTTCATCCATATCATCCGACTTCTCCAATCAATTGGTAACAATTTCTCCTTTTCATCTCAATTGGGTTGAACCCTTGAGAATGTGCTTGTATCTTGCTATTTTGATGAAATTCTTGTATTAGTATGTTGTATATGATGATTGTTGATGGATGTATGTTGTTATATTGCATTTGGTGATGATTTTTTTTGGCTTAAATGAAATACAAAGGCGTTATATATCTCTTGTTTTATTCGACGCAGGTCAAGTGTTCGACAAAATATTTCTATGAAAAAATCATCACCTACATGATTCTCTTGATTTGAAAAGTCTTATAAGTTTATAAAGATCATGTTTTATCAATCAAATGAGCTTTTACAAATCAAATGATCAAATTTTCCCTTTTTATTTGGAATTTAAGCTTCAATATTCAAAATGCTCGATAAATCGATTAATTTGCGCACTTTGATATAATTGTATGATGTTTTTATCGTGCTAACATTCTTTTTGATGATTCCAAAGGGGGAGAAACAGGAAAAACGCTCATACGCTCAAAGAAGCCAAAATAAGCTCGCAAGAAAAACTATAAGCTAAGGCTCTTAAAAGCCAAAAACAGTGAATAATACTTAGTCCATGTGATGTATTATGGACGTTTATGCTTTACTAATGATGTCTTTGTGACAGGGGGAGCTTCTAAGCTCATGAAATTCAAGTGTATTTTGTAAAAGCTAAGCTTTTAGCTTTTAGTTGGTTAGTTTTATACTTGTTCTTGATATGCATATTGATAGGGGGAGCTTGTGCAAAAATGTTTTTGAAAAATCTTTGCTCCTACTCTTGTGTGTTTCACTTATGATGAATCTTGCTTGTAATGGATTGATGTTTTAGACTGGAAAATATGTTTTGTTTTAAAATCGACTTCCTAAAATTGTTTTGGTTTGTAATCATCAAAAAGGGGGAATTTGTTAAATAAATATGTTTATCAAGATTTTGATGATTCTGTTTAAATGAGTTTTTATACCAAAACAATGTTTATAAATGTTGTCCAAATACTCCCAATTGATTTGAAATGTATTTACTAATTTTTTTGGAGTATTTTTTGAAGTTTATTTTTGACAAAAAATCGGACAACATTTCAAGTTGGAGGTCGACCAGGTACCAGAGAACGCACAAAATGAAATCAACGCTCTGTATTGAAAATTTGAGGAGGCGGCCGATCCGAGCGGCGGCCGGTCGGACCCACAGGCGACGGTCGGACCCCCTGTGACCGGTCGCACCCCTGCCCGATTGGTACCTGGATCGCACTAATTTTCTCTAACGTTCAAACTTTTCTATAGAGCGACCGGTCGCGCTGTGTAATCTTTTCACAGCAAATTTGTACCGTTGGACATCCATATCAACAAGATTTGCTTTTTAATTTTGTACATTATTTCTACATCTTGTGATCTTCTTTTTGTAGACAGAAGTGAAGAAGGAGAGCCTATGTTTGTGAAGACTCTCCTATAAATAGAGGATAATTTGAAGACATAAGATAATAACAAAAACACAAGCAAACACACAACAAAAAATCTGCAAATTTCTAAGTTTTCATATTCAACACTCTTGTTGTATTTATAACCTAAGTATTTCACTTTCACATCTTGAGGTCTAGGCTTGATTCTTGATTACACTTGCACTCAATATTGTATTATTCATTATCGAGTTGTAATCTTGAATTTTTTGGTTCATCATTCAAAACAAGATATCCTTGTGCGTGTTCTTGTGGTAAGAATACACTTGGGTGATCTAGGCGTTAGGTGCAAGAAGATTGTGGTAATCTTCTTATTGAAGAGTTTGGTGCTCTTTGAGGTGTTGAAGAATTTGGTATTCTTCAAGGTTGAAGATTGTGGTAATCTTCACAAGGTGTCGTTGAAGATTGTGGTAATCTTCAGGAGATTGTGGTAATCTCCAAAGAGGTGGTGTTAGAAGGCGTGGTAATCTCAAAGGTGATGTTGTAATAATTTTGGTAATTATTAATAAAATCTTTTTTCTTTTTGAAATCAATCCCGGAAATACTGAGGTGGTAGAGGACTAGGCCCTAGGTGGGTTGAACCTCTATAAATCGAGGAGTGTTGTTTTATTTCCGTACCTTTATTCTTGTCTTTGATTAGTCATTCGAAAAAGAGGGCTAATTGCGAAAAATCGGCATAATCTATTCACCCCTCTAGATTATCATAGCCACTTGGACTAACAATTTGGTGGATTCCATTATGTTTCTATTAATTTGAGTATTCAGAGGCTACATATATTGTTGGTATTTGGGTTGAGCAAAATATTGAAATTTTATCTTGGGTCATTATATTATGATTGAAGTAGTCACTCTAAGTTAGACGTGGAAATTGATTAAAATGAGTTGATGATTGGAAGTGTATTAGGTCATAATGAATTGATTGGTAATTGAGTTGTATAGAGGTTTAGTTCTATCGTTACATGATATGATTGATAAGTTCAATTAACACTATGATTGATTTTTGCAGAAACGCATCTTATTGGTTTTAGTTATTTTCGTAGTTCTCAACAAAGAACTTATTTGATAGACATTATTCAAATTAATTTAACAAGGAGTCTATGATAAGGTAACATATTTTGTGAAGAAGTTTGGCGATTTAGAATAACATCGCAGAGATGTTGAGTTTGGGTATAAGAAGAAGACAAAGTTATGATTCATCCAAAGGGGTGATTATAGATACTAAGCTATCGCCGACGAATCAGAACAAAATCGGGATATGATTATTTCCTTATGGATTAGAAATATCATTTATATGTTAGACTAGGCGTGGTTACGATGTATAATCAACCCATTTGATAATTAGACATTAAGATTGAGCAGAAGAAATAACGACTTGGGACTATAAGCTTGAAATTGTCAGATCTACAATTTTCCAATGATGAAAGAAAATTTGGGGACTAAATTCTTTAAAGGGGGGAGTATGTGATACCCCATATTCAATAAACCTAGAATTTTATTCGAGATAATAATTATATTATATTTCTAATAGTTTATGCATTTAATTTAGTAATATTTATTAAGCTAAGATAATCTTAGAATCTATATGACTTTATAATTTATTTGTGAGATTAATTTATTGAATGATTTATGTTTATAATCCAAATATTATTATTTATTATTTATATAGATTAAATTTTAGTTTGGTCTTAAGAATTAATTATAGCTTGGTGTTTATTACATTTCAAATTTTTTTAAACAAGCCCAAAACTCAATTTTAATTTTCAGCATTTTTTATTACAAACCCAAGTCCAATTCCTATTTTTCAGCTAATACTAAAGACCACATCACAACCCTGACAATTTTCAATTTTTATTTTGACCCAAGTCCACACCTAAGCCCAACCCAAAGTCAAAAGTCTACCCATTTAGACCCCTTTAAATACCCCTAAAACCCTAATTATAATTCATTTTTCAGATTTTCACACACACTGACACACACCACAAGGTGCATTCTCTCCCCCTCTCTCCCTCTCCCTAGTGGCGCCACCGCCGGCCACCACCGTTCGGTTTTTTTTTCTTTTCCTTTTCTTCCATTCCCCTCTCTTCTCTGTCTCTTTCATTCTTTCTCCAACCTCTACCACCACCGCCACACCGCCGCCCACCGGAAATTTTTCCTTATTTTCTTTTTCTTCTTCTTTTCTTCTTTTCTTTTACATTTTTTTTCTATCTCTGATTTTTTTCCTCCTTTTCGGCCACCGTCGTGCCGTTGGAATTTCGCCGGTAACCACCATCCACAGCCACCCTACCACCCCTGCCGACCCTCCTCCACTGCCGACAGCCCCCTTCCAGGATGAAGATCTTCTATAAATGTGGGTGAAAACTTTGAATTTTTATTTTCAAGAGGGTAAATTTTAATATAAGAAATTTTGAAGGAATAAATAAAATTTGTCATTTTGGTGCATATGAATGAAATTGGTTTTCTCTTATGTTCGTAAGGAATGTTAATATGCCCTGTTTTGATGAAATGATTTTTGTATTTTTTTTTCTTTTTCTTCTTGAGAATGATGGACCTTAAATTGTTTTGTTTGCATATGCATATAGTGATACATTTGTATTCCCTAATAAACCAAACAAAAGAGGTGTATGATAAACTTGAATTTAATATGTCATGAATACAAATTATATTTTCAGAAAACTTAATCTGTTGCTTTTACCTAAAGCACTTGGCTTAAAAACATGAATCATATTATCCTTTATTTTTGAGGTTAACAGATGTAAAAAAAAATTGACTTATAATTGTTAAATTCTTTAGTAATCATTTACTATTTATAATCCACTAATTTAGACAAGTTTTAAGTTTTGGGGCTGATTTTGAGAAGGAAATTTGAAATTGAATACCACAAGTATAATTTATTGTAAAATTGGGACTTAGACGGAATTTCTAAAACTTCGGACTTTGAAACTGAAAAATCTAGGCTTTGGGACTATTTTCAAATTGTCCAAACTGATTTTTATAAATTCTTGAGAATTTAATAATTAGGTTTGGACCAAATTGAGAGATAGTTAAATTTTGAGGTTAAAAAGCGAGACTTTGATTTAATTTAACGATTTATTAAGTTCCTTTTTGAGATGGTACTCTGAATAGTTAATTCATTTTAAGGTAATTTGTAATTATTACAACATTAAGGGTCTTTGCATAATTCTTGATTACCAAACCCCTAACTAGTTATTCCAAAGTCTAGGGGTTGAATGGGAATATTAATTTGAAAGAATCTATAAGCATGCAATGTGTCATTAATTTTAACTGTAAAGTTGTTTCGAATAATTGACACAATATTGGACTAAATTGTATTTTTATAGACTGGACATTATTGTATTTCCCTTGAAGTCAATAATAATTAATCCTAGTCGAGATAAGATGAACTATTTACGTAGCCTCATCACTTTTACAAAATTAGAGAACCTCCCACATGCGAGATAAACGAATTCTGTTAGTAGTCATTAAGATTGAGAATTTATATTCTTGTGTTGCCATGTCATGTGTGAGTGTATTTTATTTACTTTATACACGTTTCATTTGCAATCAATTATGATGTGCATCATTTCCCTGTTTGCAATTCATTGATATTTTGCCATTATCGTTTATCATTACGTTCTTGTTTAATTGTCACTAAAATTGGTTTTCCGAGTCTTGTGATGAACCCGTTTGGTATGTGTAGTTTGGGCAATCAATCGAACAGGTTGCCTATTGGTGTTTGCTCGACTACACATGTGCCTATTCCTATTTTTCTGGTCGGGCCGGAGATGGCGGCGAAACTTGGGTCGTAGTATTGGTATAGTTCGGAATATGACGAACTCTGGGTATAAACCATGGGCGTAGCCAGGATTTACGGTGAGTGCGGTCATGATTTTTTTAGTTTAGGTGGGATGATAGTTGGGCCGATTTTTTTCGAAAATAGAAAATACAAAAGGCAAATCTAAAGGCCGATACATTGCATCAATGTTTTGCGGGTTTTCATAATCTCCAATTCTGACTTCTGTAGAATGAACTATTTGGAGAAGTGATTTATCCCAAAGTTCATTCTAATTTAATTACCAAACAACAATTAATAGATTTTTAGATCCAAAAATTCATTTTAAAAGTTTTTCTAGAAGCACTAGTCATTATCAAGTTCGGAAAATATCTCTCTATATAACACATAAGGCAATCATTCATCCACTTATATAGCTTAATTGAGCCAGATAATTCTCAAATTTTTTTTGGGTCAATAAGGTTTAATGGCCTTTTCAAATTTTAGCTCATTTTTTTTTATAAGAATTAGACATTCGGTTGAATTTTCAGTACGGTCTAAATCAAATTTAACAGGATTACTCCAAATTTGAGTGCGGTCGGCGGACCGCACTCGTCCCAAGTGGCTACGCCCACTGGTATAAACCAGCGGCTAAAGAGTCATCGAGCCACTCGGAGGAATAAGGAGCGGGAGGCTTCGGCAGTGTGAGTTGGAGAAACACTGATAGGGTTCGATGTTTGATCAACATCGACCCTGCGTTTATTTTGTGTATCTTGTTGTTTTTAAAATGGGGCATAAAACCTTGCCCATTTTAAGTTTGACTTGAATCTCGTAATTTATTTTACTGTCTTTGTGCTAATATTGTATTTGATGCGGCAGCCTGAACGTCATAAGGTTAGTACAATTTATATTCTATTTCGATACCATTGCAATATCATTTGTGTATAATTTGCTTATTCGTCATATTGCCTACTTGTGTAGTGGTATTTAATTGGTAGGTTTTGTAATTAATATTAGTCTTGACAATTTTGCATTCATTTGCATGCATGAAATATTTTTGTTCACTAAGCTACTAAGTCAATGAATTTCTTTTAAGTTTTTATTAATAACTCTTGTATTCTCATTCCCTATCCAATGAGCTTGTTTAGCTCACCCACTTTTTTCCTAAAATTTTTCAGAGATACACGAACCTGAGTCCGGATACCAAGACAAGAGTAACGCAAAATCGAATCGTGTTGTGTCATTTTTCTGATTTTTCCTTAAGCATTTTGAAGCGTAATTGTACTAATTCTGGTTATTATTTTTATGTGTTATTTGTTATTATGAAGTTTTATAAGTTAAGACGTCCGCTGTAATGTTTGTAATATACATAGTTTATGTAATTTGATATATTTACTTTGTAATTTTTTTTTGGTAGACTTAGATTCCTAGCTTTATAAGTTTAAATTATCGTACTTTTGGACAAATACGCTTGTGGAACTTAAGTTAGTGAATATTCGGAGTATGTTATTCGTTAACTGAGACCGTTGTGATTATTTTTGGTTTATTAAATTTGGGGCGTTACATATATATAATCACATCAAATGTATCTTTAAGTAAGAAAACATAAAATAATATTTTTGGGAAATTGTTGGCAGAATCGAAACATATACAAGTTAGCCATTTATGAGTTTAAAAAAAATATTTGTGGGATATGCCTGTGTGTGTGTGTGTGTGTTTATGTATAATTATCTTGAAATTTGTGAAATGATGCATCCTAAGTTGGTGAAAGGTTAAGAAGGGTTGTGAGTTGTGGTGAGGTTCGATATTAGCAGCTAGTCAATTTCATATTTGCAGCCGATTCAGGTTTCACGCACGCTCAAGTTCGGAGGAATGTGACTTCATGAGTTTTTTTTTAAGGTTCGGGTCGGGGTGTTGCGATCCATCTAATGGAATTAGATCTGTCAGACCATCTGATAGGAGACCAACTCTAGATATGGTGTATATGTCATCTCATAATGATGTTGCTTGGTAAAACATATAACTCCAAGTTTAGGTAGTTGAGTCTAAAAGTCCAAATTCCACTCATATGTCTAGGAGTTGAGCTAGTCCAGGAGCTGAATTTCCAAAGCTAAGAAAATCCTTGAGTGAGAACTAGCTTGCAACACACACACATGAGCATAATTCAGAGTAATTAATTGAATTTACTTAGGAATGAATATAGAGCGACCTTTTTATACTTGAGATGATGGTCGCATGGGTTTAGTGTACTAAAGTGGGCCACTTGGGTTGTAGTAGACCTTGTAAGCCGTAAATAATGAACTAAGCCTTGTAGGCCGTAAATAGTGAACTAAGCCCCACATGTTGCTCAATAATGGGTTGAACCTCACAAGCTAATTAATAATATTCGGACTCAATAATGAATATTCATAAGTGAAACATTAAATAATGACATAATTAAATAAAAAAATATAATTACGATTTTACCCCCAACATAATCCCCCAACTCTCGGGCTGCAAGGGAGGCCCTAGTAGTGCGAGAGTTAGGCTCTTTGCAAATATGTGATTCATGTGGGATTTGATCTTCTGAGGAGAAAAATGTCTTTTTGAGAGAGGAGGTTCCATGAATGAGGGAAGTCCAAATCTGAAGGTCCTAAAAGGCGAGAGGTCTCCGGAGCGCGAGAGTGCGGGAGCACTGGAGGGTAGGAGTGTGAGAGTGCGAAAGTTAAGGCTGCGATTGGATGTGAGCGAAAATTCATTTCGTTCCGCTGGAGAATTCTTTTTTACCAAACATGCGATTGTTTATGAAAATTTTCAGAAAATATACTATTCTCTCACTTTCACTTTTTCTCACTTTTTCTTTCACCAATCACACCTACACATTTTTTCAAAAAAAACTAATCATTATTACACATTATCCCACAAATTTCACTATTCATTTACTCACACATTTCTAACTACCAATTACATCCAATCATTATTCTACTATTTTCACATCAAATCAACTTTCATCATTACTTTTTCATCTCACATCCAATCACACTCTCAAAATTCATCTTTTTCCCAAAAATTTTTTCACTACTATTCTCTAGCAAAATGAAAATTTCCAAAATGAAAGTATATCCAATCGCGACCATTTCTAGTTTCTAGTGTTGGAAAATAAATTTTCAGAATTTATTAGTTTTCGTGTGAAAACTGGAATTATATTTGGATGAGTGAATGAAAATGAGTTTTATATAGGTTTGGAAATGAAATTATGTTTGGTTGAGTAGTTTTGAAGTAGTATTTTATGTATATAATAATTTGTAAAGTTGACAGTGCTTGAATATTTCAATTGAATATATAATATTATATTTGTAAGATTATAGGCTAGTGGGTCCCATTAGATATAAATAGTAATATTTTAAGTAGATAATTGATAATGGAGGGTTCCACATATATATTTAGATAAAAAAAAATGAGAATAGTGATTGATGAGTGATGTAGAGTAGTGTATATGGTTGAAAATTAAAATTATAGGTTTGGGATGTTGTTTTATGTGAAAAATGGAAAGTGAAAATGATGATTACTATTGGAAAATTTATAAACAAACATGATTACATTTCTATGAATAGTTGGAAACTGGAAATAGGGGCTTGGAAACATAACCAAACAAGGCTAAGGCCTTGTATGGTTGTATTTCCAACACTATTTTTCCACTTTCCAACTATTCCGGAAAATGGGTTTATATTTGTTTCAAAAGTTTTCAGTAGAAATGAGTCATTTCCAGTTTTCACTTTTTTATGGAAAATATTCTTTTGAAAAGAAAACCAAACAAATTTTCATTCCAATTACGCAAACCTAGGTAAAAATACACTACAATCACGCAAACCTATGTCAAAAATACATTTGAAAAACTATAACCAAACATACTCTAATTTTCAAATAGAAATTCAGACAACAAACCAAACATATTCTCAATTCTCACATGAAAATTGATAAAGTTTGAAAATTCATTTTCCAACACTAGAAACTAGAAATTGGACTTGGAAATACATCCATACAAGCCCTAAGTCTCTTGCATGGAGTTTGGTGCTTAGTTGTGGTCTTTAGAGATGAGTCTAATTCACCCTTGAGTAAGATTTCAACTTGGGAATTGAGATTTGAGAGTTTAATTGAGAGCTGAAGCTCAGAGCCGAAGCGAAGTCTCATGTGAGAGATGAATCTTCACGGGACTTAGTCTTTTTGAGAGGTGGAATATTTCTTGTAAGTGAGAAGTCCTCTTGCAGCTTGACACATGAGAGTCCTCAAGGGACTCAATGTTTTGAAAGGTTTTTCCTAGTCTTCTTGGCATTTGGCATTTTAGAGGCTTCACATGAGCTTCATTTTACTACCAAATCTAATAAAATCACAAAAATTTATTATTTTTTATTTTTCTATACTACTTTTTTAGAAGAGTTTTTATTACTTTCTTTAGGAATGAAAAAAGGTCAGGAAAACTATTTAATATTTTGAGAATAGTCTATAGACATCAATATACATATGAATTAGATGTGTCGTCACAAAAACTTCTTTTTCTAATAGTGAAAGAAGGAAGCCACTCCAAGGCTCACAACAATTAATTAGATATATGTTAGATTATTTTGATCTTAAAATTATATCAAAAAATAATTAGTAACTTTCGATTCTTATAATAAGTTAAAAGTTTCACAACTTTCTACACCTGAAACACGTGCTTTTATAATATTCCGTTTTACTTTTCTAGGATACTTGTGCCTTTTAAGAGTATTGAAAAATATCATATTCTTGAAATGGCTCTAGTAAGTCATAAAATCCATTATCATTATGAGAATCCATAATTAGGGAATCGAGCGGTAGCCTAAGTGGCAAGACAACCTGGCTTCGGTTTCCACTACCCTCTCCTCCTAGGAAACTTACTCCAACAAAAAAAAAACATTATTATGATCACAATCCATAGAATTCATATTATGATTTTCGTAATATAATAAGGAATATAATTATAAATGCACACTATCTACAATTAATGCTAAAGAGAAAAGGCATAATCCTGGCTTTTATTACCCTATAAAACGAAATTGGCTCACCCACACATTATAATTATTTTGCAAAAAGTATTACACGAAGTAATTAAATCAAAGATGAAGCTTTTCATCCTTCCTACTCTTATTCTACTGTTACTAATCTCCCAAGGTAATATTTTTATAATCTTTAAATTCGTTAATTATTCAGAATGTTCGAATCTATATATCATCGAACCTATTATTTTTTCCTCATAAAAGTACAATTTTTCGATATATTTTGTAATAAATTTTAGGAATGATTACAAAAACACTCTTGAGGTTTGGGCTAATTACAAGAAAACCTAGAGATTATTCAAAATTTAAAAAAAAAACCTCAGATTTCAGACGAAAATGTAACACGAATCAAAACTTTGATGGGTTTTTCGCAATTTTCAATAACTTCTAGGTTTTTTTTGGTAATTAGCCCGAATCTCGGGATACTTTTGTAATTATCCCTAATTTTTTTCATTTGTTAGTGCAGGTGGACGTTGTTTAAGAAAAAACATGGAAGTTTGACACGTGGACGTTGTTTATTTGTTGATACTTGTTATTGCATCTATTCATGTAATTGAATAATTTTAACCACATGAAGTTTCAATGTGGTACTACAAGACTAAAATAAAATGGACGTTTTGGTTTTTGGATCAATAATTTGAATGAATTTTTTACCTTATATCCTCTTGATTTCTATTGCATGCGCTTCTATATTTCTTATCAATCGAATTCGGGTTTTTTTTTTTAGCATTTTAAGTATTAGATTACATACATTTTTTATTTTTAATTAATAGAAAAATACAGAGCAATTGAATAAAGATAAAGATTTGAAACTATGGTGCTATCAAAAACTAATAAGATTAATTGTTTCTGAAACAAAATAATTTGGCGTTGATGACACCCGAGCCGAGCTGGCACCAAATGGATCCACGTGGCCATTCAGCACATGGAGGTATGGGACCCCGAGACGGTAGCGGACCGACCTGGTGGCGTCGAATCGACCCGATGGCGTCATGAATTGGGCTCGGTTACGAGCCCGATCTTGGCGGGAAATTTAAAGGATGACCATCCGGTTAAGAAAGACTAAGTATATCATTAACATGAATAAGTTGATACTTGTCAACACGCCAACCAGATGAGTCGACAAATGGCAAACAATTGGCCTGGATGCGTGCTCAGCGAAGGACAAGTGCCCCCTTTTAATTATTTAAGTATTAAGTGTAATAGTAGATATTAAAAGCACACTAATGAGATGGGTATAAATATTGTCTCATTTATTAGGGAAAAAAAAGAGAAAAAACATTTGTAAACACAACGTTGTAAGAAAAAACGACCAGAACTTTCGGCTCGAAATTATATATCAAAGACAGAATTAGCCCAAAACTAAGGCTCATTTCCATTTCCACGTAGCACATCTTTATATACTTTTGCTTGTTGACCAAAACGCACGTCAACAAATTGGCGCTAGAAGGAGGGCCCGTTTAGGTCCAATCCAAATTCCAAGCCAAGACACATAAAGTGAGGTAAAACTTGTATTTAACTTCTTTGAAGTAGACAAGATGAGTCAACAATCACGAAATGTCCGTCTAACCGAGGAACAACATCTAAATAATCAAACTGGCCAAACTACCAATGGCCAGAACGTGCCCCCGACCAAAGCAGGGAGCACAACGTTACTTTCCCTTGCCCTGCTTATAGCTAACCCCACTTTTGTCTAACAGATGAATCAACTAATCTCTCAAACGCTCGCTACCACTACTTCACAAGCACCTCCTCCACCTCCTGTAAATACTCACCCACTCAACCCCCCACTAAATATTAATATTAATCCTCAAGCCCCTGCACCTCCTCATAACGAAGGTCAGGAGGCTAGTTCTGGCCATGAACAACGTGGTCGTCGCGACAGAAGACGACCACGCAAAGACAACGCAGAGCAGAGCCGTGTGGTGGAGTCGCAACCGGAGCCCACACGCCATCGTCACACTCGCTCTGTGTTCGCGGGACGATTAGGGGTCAATCCTCTCCACCCCTGATCGATAAGTTCCAGGCTCCGGTTTCCGGATAAGAAAGAGACCGGGGAGGGCTAATCAAACCCAGGGGCCTACCCATTTGGAGGAAAGAGAGGCGAGAGATTTTTTTGCGTCTCCTCCGCCAATTGAATGAGTTGGAGGATGGCCGGTAAAGCCCGATATCAAAGGCCGTATCGAGGGTAACACATCGGCCTTATTGTGTCGTCTTTCGCGCAAGCATTCATCAACCCCACCGCCTGCCGAAAATCTTAAAATCCCGGTCGGTCTATCTGATGGTGAGACCGAGCCTACCACACACATCCACAAATACTTGGCGTGGATGGAACTTTATTTAGCGATGCCATTCTCTGCGGGCGTTCCGTTGACGTCGGGCGGCCAAGCCTATCGTTGGTTGAGGACCTGCGCAAGTGGTCTATTTGATCTGGGACGAGTGGCCCCGTATTCTGACATATTTTCTCACTGTAAAGTCCGAAATTTTGCACAAAGGATTTCCTTGTAAATATTAAACGGGAAAATAATGAGTCCTTAAAGAGTTATATAGCTCGGTTCAACAAGCACGTCCGGGAAATGGAACCGGTATCGGACGATGCTATCGTGATTGCGGCCATGGCCGGTCTTACCCCCGAGACATAGTTTAATTATTCTATCCATGAATTGGGGGCGGCTTTGTATCAAGAATTCCTTATCCGCGCCGAGCGCCACATCTGCGTGGAGGAAGCTATGGCTAGTTAGCGCCCCGAGCAGAAGGCAGGGGGCGTGAAAAAGATGGGAAGAAAGAACCCGCTTCAGGGTCGGGTCGGGATTCAAGCTATTTTTGGAGAACCCGACCACCGGATATAAGGCTCGCCAGGAAGTGCGAGCCGAAGTTGCTGCGCTGAAGAGTACTTTAACCCACACTCCTTCAGCGATATGGAATGAGATACATGGTCTTAATTTGTTGCCGTCGGCTCGGCCCTTGAGGCTAGAGCCGGCCAAATTGGACGCGCGGAGATATTGCGCCTATTACAAATTGATAGGCCATGATACCGATGAGTGTCGCAACCTCATTAGGGAAATTATGCGCATCATTCAGAAGGGCAGTTTAAGGAGATATGTCCACCAATTACCGCCCCCACCAGCACTCGCTCCAAGTGTGAACCCAGAGCGATTAACGAATCTAGCTCCCTTACCACTGTCGCCGAATGAAAATCAAGGTAGGGAGATCCTAATAATGTCTGGTAGAATCAACACTAATGCGGCTGAGGATAGCGCTCGAATCGAAAGAGGAAGCGGATATCGGCGGTGCCCGTGCGGAAAGGCAAGTCGGGGTGGCGAGAGATTAGAAGGCCAACCAACAGGCCGTTTCGTCTTCTCAGATGTTGATGCTGACCAGGTGGTCCACCCCCATTCCGACCCCCTGGTCATTACCGCACCGATCTTGGGCATCCCAGTCCATAGGATTTTGATCGACTCGGGGAGCTACTCGTCGGTGATTTATGTCCGAGCTTTTAAGAGGTTAAACGTGGATGATAGTTATATTTGTCCATGCAATGACAATATTCTGGGCTTTGGTGGAGGAAGAATAATCCCGCTCGGGGAGGTTGACCTGCCCATCCAAATGGGACAGGGACTGTATAAGCGAAACATCATCACTACATTCAAAATAATCAATGTTGATTCGGAGTATAATGCAATCATTGGAAGGCTGTTGCTTTATCACTTAAAAGCGGATGTTTCAATATACCTTTTTTGTGTGAAGTTTCCGACCCTGGATGGAGAAGCCATCCATAAAGGGAACCAGAGGGAGTCGCGCAAGTTTGCCACTCGCCACTTACCCAAAGCCATTTATCCTTCCACTCCTTTAAGGATTGTGGAAGGCCTTCAACTTGACCCATCCGGGTACCGGTGCAGTGTGCACATAGTACCATCAGGATGGTTGTCCTCGGCCCGGCGTTGTAGGGGTCGCCTTCCGCATTTAACAATTCATTTATCGCGCGAATTTGGGCGCGGATACCCTTCTAGGTGAAACAACACCAACAACCCAATGATCCGGGCCCAAGATAGAGGGTGCACCTGAGTCGGGGGAAGGCCCCACTTGCGAAGCCACCGCGTAAGCACTAGCGGTAGTGAGAAGCATAACCCGTACAGGAGGCTGGGAGTATGTATAGCCACGCATCCCTCCGGCGGATGCTGGGGGCACTCCACACCGTCCGTGCCTTAAATCCACACCCGTAATTTTATACTTCGTTGGAGGCCCCCATTTTCGGGACCATCAACATCTTTGGGGTAGTCATTCAGTCCACGGGGCCTCCACCCGACCTCTCACAGCATGGCGGGGCCCCCTCCCTTTGCCATCTCCTTGGCGGTGACCTATAGGCCCTACGGGCCTTTCAGCTCTTGAGCCCTCGGAGGGCTCATCCACTTGCTCTTCTTGCTCAGGATTTTGGGGATTCATCTCTTCTTCTTCCCCTCGTTGATCGTCCTGGGGATCAGTGTTTCTGACTTCTTCTTTGGATTCCTCTTGTGCCAGCCCAGGTTCGTAGAAAACGCCCTCTCATAGATGGTGAAGGGCACGGGATCAAAAATATTATGTGTCTGCTCCAATGGAGTCTTTGCTGGAGGTGAATGACTTGAACTTGAAATGTCGATAACACTTGGACTAGGAGATGCAGTTCTTCGAACTAGAGAAAAAGAAACAGAAGGTTCAGAATGGGTGTCTTTGATTTCTACCTCCACACTATAATAAGCTGCTGACTCACTATCTTCAAAGGAAGACATCTATTTGAAAAAAAAAAGAGAAAGAAGATTTTTGGAAAAATACCTAAGTTGAAGCCTCGAACCCTAAAGACCGACCCAAAAATTATGCTCGCTCTCGAGATGATTACGCTCGGAAAAATTTGTAGATGCAAAAGTGTAGAATGAAGGACGAAAGGGGTATTTATAGGTTAAGTTCTCTCGGCGAGACACCTACTCAAAAAGCGTGTCCTTTCGGTCTCAAAAGCGTGTCAAAAATATCGAAAGCGTCACGTCCCCACGTTCGTGACACCGTTGTCCCACCTCTTCGATTCGCGAAGTTGGTCCAACCAAGAAGCGCCACGTGTCTGTCATCATGATACTGACAATTAATGCGCCGTTTGACCATTAACTTCTACACGACGGATGTCGAGGGGAAATATGACTTTTGAGGTTTATCTTCCCATTAAAAGCTTATGCTTAGGATTAAAGTTCAAATCCAACTTGAAATTCTTCTTTCGAAATTAAACTTGGGGGCCATTGATGACACCAGCCGAGCCGGCACCAAATTGATCCACGTGGCCATTCGGACACATGGGTATGGGATGGGACCCACATTGGCCCGACCGACCTGGTGACGTCAAAGAACCGGCCGATGACATCATGAGTTGGGCTCGGTTGCTTGAGCCCAGTCTTGGCGGGAAATTTAAATGATGACCATCCCGGTAAGAAATGCTAAGTATATCATTAACATGAATAAGCTGACACTTGTCAACACGCCAATCAGATGAGTCGACAAGTGGCAAACAATTGGCCTGCATGCGTGCTCAGCGAAGGACAAGTGTCCCCTTTTAATTATTTAAGTATTAAGTGTAATAGTGGATATTAAAAGCCCACTAATGAGATGTGTATAAATAGTGTCTCATTTATTAGGAAAAAAAAGAGAAAAAACACTTGTAAACACAACGATGTAAGAAAAACCGACCAGAACTTTCGGCTCGTATTATATATCAAAAGGCAGAATTAGCCCTGAACTAAGGCTCATTTCCATTTCCTCGTAGCACATCTTTATATACTTTTGCTTGTTGACCAAAACGCATGTCAAAAGGCGTTATAGTTATTTTATAGTTAAAAAGGAAGGCGTAGAAGAAGAAACAAAAAGAGAAAAGGGAATTCTATTTTATATTATGCAATTTTATTATTTTTTTTATTATTAAAAGAGAAAGGGAAAATGAGATGTCCAGGGCGAGGAGAGAGATATAAATTTAAACCTGGTACTGCTTGCCGAATAACTAGCCATTTTGACTACTTGGATTACAACAGAATCCCTTTGTATCATGCAAATTGGTACAAGTTTTTCAAATGAATTGGATAAGATAACTCTTTCCTAAGGGAGTCAAGGAGAAAAGTAGGCGCTGGAATTTCTTACGTAAACGAACTTGGTTTTCTTTTATTTATTGATATTTGAGAAAAAAGAATATAGTTTTGGTTTGGCTTCAAATCTTTATTTAAAACCTTTTCTTTTCATTTATGTCCCATTCATTCATTTTATGGTTAATAATAATAACGTATTCGCGGAGTGGACACAAGATGGATTGGAAAAAAAGAATAATCTTCTTACTTTTTGGTTAATAGATTTAAATCTAAAAACTCATTTGAGCTTGTATCGTTATACATAGAGCTGTCAATTTTGGTCTAGTCCAACCAACCCAATATTTTACCGGGCTGGACTTTAATATCCCAGTCCCCAAAAATGTCAGGCCACAAAGCCCGACTCAATTGGCCGGCCCAATCCCTCGGCACTTTTAGTGTATTTTTCATTGACTCAGCCCGCACTAAGCGGGTGAGCCCCAAACCCGACGACCCGATTACTAGATGGTCCAGACCAATTTTTTCAAAAGCCTGGTGGGTCGGGCCGACTGGCCCACCCTGGAGCTATTGACAACTCTAGTTATACGTAACAAATTAAGTTTGAGAACTCGTTTTCCATTCAGTAAGTTTGACTCAATTAGTCAAACAATGATAAAAATACATTAAAAAACTTAAAGTATATGGGCCTGGTTTATTTGATTTGATTAATAATCTAATTAACTAAATCTAAACGTAAATTTTAAAACACAATAAAATTTCAAGTATACTTAAACAACTGCTACATATTTGACTCGATCAATTTGTTTCCGATTCTACATTGAGGTGATTGGCACTAAATATAAGAATTACTGAAAACCAATTTACTCGGCAATTTGTAAAGATATTTTGTGTGTTTTGTCATAATATGATTTGTAGAAGCAATTGATTCTCAAGATGCAATCAGTTAGTAATTGTCAAAAAGTGATACTGTTTTTCTTTTTTCATTGGGAAAAATTACATATAGTTCCTACACTCATTGGTTAATATAAATTCCTATTATTGTTGATGTAATCACATTTGTCCCCATAGGGTGGCCGATTTGATGGAATGGATGAGTGTGGGGACTTAGATCACGATTTTGATTTTCCTACCATCACTTTCAATCACCAGTTGAGTCGTAGCGCGAGTTTTGCATAGTGCAATTTACCTAAGCGCGTGATTTGTAGGCTATCACGTTGTACTCTATAATTCCAATATGCACCCAAATGGTTAGCAAGTCCGAGTTTCTGTTTAATATGACTTATATGACTTGATGTGTGATTAATGAGTCGGTCTTATGGCTTTTCTTTCTTGTTCGGGTATGCCCGGCGACTTGTACATTCCTTTGATCTATAAATTTGTATTTCTTGATAAAAAGACAAAGCATTTATCATGGAACGAGACACAATCTACAACCTCTAAAACATGTATATCAGATTACACATTATATGAGTGCAGCAAACCCCCAACATGTTTAACAGCATTGAGACCGTGGTGGGAGGGCAACCTCTCACCGCGTTCCCTTCCTACTGGCGTGCACGTGAGTGCTCGTTGTGCGGGCTATCGAACCTCGACGTGACATGCGCCAAAGCTCTCTCTTAGTTAAAAAAAAATCAAAGAAAGGGGGCCTGGAAAACTCCAGCTTGGGCCCATCTTTGTTGCCCAAATGATGACTTCTTCCTAACATACTTTCTAAAAAAAAAATTAAGAACTGAAAGATCTTTTGCCTTTGTTTGAATCCTTTTCAGGGATCTTTTAACTCTGTGAACTGTTGGCTTTTCTTGCCACCTTCTACTTTGTTTTAAATTTTCCTGATAAAAGATTCAGTTCGAAAACCCCCATTTGGATGGCTTTCTTGGCAATCTTTGGATTTTGGTTGACCAGGTTTGGTTACCTCCCATACTCCCAAGTTTTTCTTAAACCAATCGAGTTTATTTCAATTGTTTTGTCTTTATTGTTATCAGCAAAAGAGCAAACAAAATGAACATACCCGGTAGAACTGGCAAAATGCAGCTTGGGATGGGCCGTACCATGATTTTTTAGACCAAAAAAATTCGGATCTATTTTGCCCGGCCTGACTTTTAGCATAGTTCAACAATTTTTGTGTACAAAATGCACACACGGACTGAGATGGACCAACTATTTTCGCGATCCAAACAAAATCGGGCCTCCCAACCCGACCCATTTTCAAAAGCATGATGAAGCCACCTGGCCCGGACCAGCACATTGACAACTCTAATACTCGAGACTCAATGAACTATAGAACATAAATCATATACAAAATCTAATAAAGTTACTTTTTATTGACAAAAAATCCTGGGCCCCCTTCTGTAAAAAGATAAAACTTTAAGGGTCAAGAATGAATTTCATGTAAGATATCCAAAGTTCCCCCATTTGTTTAGGCCAATCTCAACCCATTACACCAAATTTGGTGTAAGTGCCTACACCAAAATTTGGTGTTTTGGTGTAATTTTTTCTCCAACCCATTACACCAAATCTTACACCAAATGAATATTTTATTCTTTTTCTTCATTTTATAGTAACAAAATTTATTTATTTATACAATTATTTTATTTACTTATATTTTTTAAATAGTAATGTAATTAACTATAAACTTTCATTTAATTAATATTATATTAATTAGTTATATTACTAATATAAATATTAAAATTAATATTATTATTTCTTATAATTTACATTATAATTATTTGTTATTTATTAATTTATAGAAAATATTATTAATTATTAAAATCATGTTATATAAATTAATTATATGTAAAATGGGGATATAATTGGAATTTAATTTTGAGGTAAAAGGGAATTGGAGGGCAAATGTGGGATATTTGCATTACACCAAATTTGGTGTAAATGAATAGTGTTACACCAAATTTGGTGTAATACTATTCACTACACCAAATTTGGTGTGAGGTTTAGAATTGGGTTGGAGATAAATTTTTGCATATTTGGTGTAATAAGGTGTGATTTGAAGTTGGGTTGGAGATGCCCTTAGAACCATGCCCTTAGAACCACTCATTTCCTCTGCCACATAAAACACCAAGCTCCCAAATATTGGTGGCCAAGAATTATCAATCAAAATTTCAACCAAAAAAGAAAAAAAAAAATCTAAACTAATGCATCAATTACAGTTCAAGAACACACTCCCACACACACAGTCCTTCCCACTGCTTCACTACTGAAAACACACACACACACACACACAGAGTGTTCTTCCTCCATGATCACCACCAAGCCTTCACACTACGGTTCATCCCAGCTTTTCAGCTTCACTCTGAAAAAAACCCACAAACAAAATTTTTCAAAGTATATCTCTCTAGGCAACACTTGCATTGCCCTGTCTTCATTTGCCAGCTCCCCAGAAACGCCCAAATGGGACTCCAAGATTATTCAGTTCTCAAATGGGACTCGTAATCTGGTTAAAAGCAGAACCCAGAACAAGAAAAAGGAAGGGGAAGAAGAATTATTGGTGGGTTTTGGAGAAAGAAAGGTTAAATGTGAAGTGGAAGTGATATCTTGGAGAGAACGAAGAATCAAAGCTGAGATATCAGTTAATGCTGATGTTGAGTCCGTTTGGAGTGCTCTCACTGACTATGAGAGGCTTGCTGATTTCATCCCAAATCTTGTTCGCAGGTAAAATTGGTTAATTGATCTCTAAGGAGTGGATAAAGATTTGATTTTTATTTATTTCTTTTTTTGGGTTTTTTTTTTTTGTGATGGGGTTTGATGTAGATAATTTCATACTGCTACATTGTTGTACAATAATTCAAAGTTTTGCTTCTGAATTCACATGGGACCTTAGGATTTAGAAACTGAGTAATTTTTGGTACTTGAATTTGATTAAGGGAGTATTACAAAAACTTCCCCGAGGTCTGAGGTAATTACTAAAAAGAATCTCAGAAGTTTGATTATGTCTTAAATGTATGGGGGTAGCGGGGTAGCTGTAATATTTTTACAAATGTAAAGGAGGTGTTTGAAATGTTTTTGTTTAATACCGAATCAAACTTCAAGGGGATTTTTGAAATTTCAAAAATCTTTGGGACTTTTTGTTTTTAGCTCAAACCCTGGGTAGTTTTTGTAATTATCCCTTTGATTAATGCATGAAGTGTAGAAATCCAGGAAACAAGTAACTATCTTTTGGAACTTCAAATGAGTTTATGGATAAATTTTGCTAATAGTTTTAGCAATTTTTGCCGATTGTGCGAATGAATTTAAGTTGGTGTTAGGGAATTGATGCTGTTGTTTTTGATCCATTTCTGGCAAAATGATGTGTCAGTGGGAGAATTCCTTGTCCACATCCAGGGAGGATATGGTTGGAGCAGAGAGGCTTGCAAAGGGCACTCTATTGGCATATAGAAGCTCGTGTCGTGTTGGATCTTCAAGAAGTTCTGAAGTCTGTAAGTGATTTAATTTCGAAATGACAAAGCAAAATTTATTACTACGTGTTGTTTTTTGTAATTGTACTGAATAAGAATCTTCGCGTAAAAGAAAATTCGGTAAATGAAATGAGATTCCATCGCCCTGTTGTATATGACTTATTTGTATACTCTGGCGTGATATGTATATGTGGGTGTGTTATTACACATGAATGGTTGTATTTTTTGTTTTTCTCTCTTTTTTGTTTCAACGGTAATTTTACCATTTCTAGTAACTCAGGAGAATGATCGTGAACTTCACTTTTCTATGGTTGATGGAGATTTCAAAAAATTTGAAGGCAAATGGTCGGTGAAGTCTCGGAAAGGGTATGATACTTTTTTCCTTCACTCTGATATTGGTCTTAATGATAGCACAACCAAAATCTATGGTTTAAATACAATGTCACGTTCTTACCTAAAAAGTGGTGTTTTTGATATAGTTTTCTAGTATATCTACTAAATGCTGAAGCCAGAAATTAGACTGGCACTGTGTCCAAGAACATAGCGGGAAATGGCAGGAAAAACGTTGTTCCTTCGTGTTTATGTGAAGTCGAAATTGTATCATATATGCATGTCAAAGGCCAAAACAATCTGCTGACAGAGGAGAAGGAAACTTTACTGATCTAGAAATCTTGAACTCCGGAAGTTGGACTGCTAAAATTTTTCTCTCAATTTTTTGATGCTAGAATATTACGATACAATTGATCATGGAAAACAATATCAAGAGCTAAAACTCATGATCATCCCTTCGTTCTTTTACTGTACTTAAATTATGTTATGGTGGAACTAGAAGCATATTTCATGACTTTTTCTCGTCTCTAATTATTTTTAGGGATTATTACAAAACTACCCCCGAGGTTTGGGTTAATTACAATATAACCTAGAGAAGTCTCAAACTTACAAAAAAAGAAAAAAACCTTTGAGGTTTGGTTCCGTCTTACATTTATCCCCTTCATAAGTTTTTTATTTTTAAAGTCCCCCTTACATTTATAGAAATATTACAGTTAACCCCTTATAAATTAGGACAAAATCAAATCTTAGGGGTAGTTTTTGTTATTTTAAATCTTCTCTGGATTTTTTTGTAATTATCCCAAAACTCAGGGGTTGTTTTGTAATTATCCCTTATTTTTAATTCAGTTCTTCCTTTTGTAGATCCTCCACAACAACTTTGGGTTATGAAGTGAATGTTATACCAACGTTCAACTTTCCGCAATATTTCTCGAGAGGATTATCACATCAGATCTTCCGTAAATCTCCAAGCATTAGCATGCAGATCCGAAAGCAATTTCGAAGGAAACCAGAATGCAGTCTCTCAAGTTTCCTCGAATACATCACCGTTGCATTCTCTTTCTCTTGGAAGCATCGAAATTGAAGGTGCAACACCGATAAAGAACGAAGTTACTAAGGAAAAGTTTGTCAAAGCTACTTTTGGTCCTTTGTCCCCTTCGACTGGTGAGTTAAACAGTACCTGGGGAATCTTTGGGAAATCTTGTTCGCTCGACAGACCATGCATGGTGGATGAAGTTCATCTCCGTAGATTTGATGGATTATTGGTAACTGATCGACTCTACTATATTTCTTGCCTTTCCCTGGGAAGTCATTTCTCTTTCTGATGAGCTCATTTTGGGCTGAAGGAAAATGGTGGTGTTCATCGATGTGTTGTTGCCTGCATAACAGTAAAAGCTCCCGTCCGGGAAGTATGGAATATTCTCACAGCTTACGAGAGTCTTCCGGAGTAAGTTATTTAGGCTAGATTATGTGCCCTTGACCGGAACTGTATGCATGTAAATTCTTAACATGTTTTTCATCAGAATGCTTCTTTTTTATTTGGGATAATTACGAAAACTACCCCTGAGGTTTCAACTAATAGCAAAAAAAACTAGCGGTTTCTGAAAATTGCAAGAAAAATCCTTGAGTTGTGATTCTGTCTTAAAGTTACCCCTTCAAAAGCAAAATATATTTCAAAACCCTCCTGATATTTCTAGAAATATTATAGTTACCCCCTGAATTTAAGACATAATCAAACATGAGGGGGCTTTTTGTAATTTTGAAACATCTATGGTTTTTTGTAATTATCCCAAACCTCATGAAGTCTTTTGTAAGTATCCCTTCTTACTTTGTAGTTTGAATGAAGCATAGAACCTCTTCAAATTACCGCTGTAGAAGCATTCTGCGCTCGTAGGATCTAATATAGTAATATGCATGTTTCGCAATTGAGTTTGAGAATTTGGGGGTGAGAGGAAATTTGTGCTTCTTTTTCAATTTATATATTTATTCTTTGGTTTATGATTTATAGACTGATTACCAGGATTTGGAGCTACTTATGCCGAAGTTTTATTATCTCGTCTTTCGAATCTAATGCAGGATTGTTCCTAATTTAGCTATTAGCAAGGTCCTATCCCGAGAAAACAATAAAGTTCGTATACTTCAGGTACAAAACCATTTTCCAGTATTTTAGTTACGAGATTATTGTGATCCTTGACCACAATAAGGATATATCTATCAGTGACCCGATTTATAGCTAGTCTTTGCGTGCTATATCCTATTTTGATATGAACAAATCAGCAACGATAATGTTGTTGCTGCCTTGAAAGACACGCACAATAAATAATTAACTGATCTAGCCATTGATTAGAATATGTTTTGAAATTCTGAAAAAGGCTTGTACATTGATAGTGCAGGAAGGATGCAAAGGTCTACTATACATGGTTCTCCATGCACGTGTTGTCCTTGACTTGATCGAGCTTCGTGAACAAGAGATCAAATTTGAGCAGGTTGAAGGAGATTTTGATGCATTTCGAGGGAAATGGATTCTAGAGAAATTAGGTAGTCACCACACACTGTTAAAGTATTCGGTGGAGTCAAAGATGCACAAAAACTCCTTTCTATCCGAAGCTATTATGGAAGAGGTTTGTACTCGTTGCCACTATTCCTCCGGGTTGTACTTCAGGGAGTTTTGTAATTAACCCACATAGAATGCCTGTCACACAAATCCACCGGTTTGATGTAATATAGCACACATACCCTATAGACGGGAGTACAAATTCTAGCATTTTAATAATTCTCTATCAATAAAGTTTCCAACATTGTAGGTCATTTACGAAGATCTTCCCTCAAACTTGTGTGCTATTAGAGATTACATAGAAAAAGAGAGACCGAAAGTCAACAGGACACACTTAACAATGACAGTTATGCAGAGAGACAGACGGCTTTACCAATCAACAGAAGCTCCTATAGTTTTACTGTGGAAGCTAAGGATTCTAATTGCATCTCAAGTTTATCTAGACAGAGACCAAAGGTTCCAGGCTTGCAGAGGGACATTGAAGTTCTTAAATCCGAGCTCTTGAGTTTTATTTCCGAACATGGGCAGGAAGGATTTATGCCTATGAGAAAGCAACTACGGAAGCATGGGCGGGTCGATATTGAGAAGGCAATTACACGCATGGGTGGGTTTAGGAGGATTGCATCATTGATGAATCTGTCCCTCGCCTACAAACACCGAAAACCAAAAGGTTACTGGGATAATCTTGAAAATCTGCAAGAAGAGGTTAGTTTCTTGCATTAATTTCATTTTTTTATAATTACAAAAACTAGCACTGAGGTTTGGGTTAATTACAAGAAAGCCCACAAGTTTTTGAAACACTTTGCCCCTCATAAGCAAAAACATTTCAAATACCCCCTTATATTTTAAAAATATTGCAGTTGCCCCCTTACATTTAACACAAAATCAAACCTCAAGGGGTTTTGTAACTTTCAAACATCTTTGGGTTCTTTTGTAATTGACCCAAATTTCAGGGGTAGTATTGTAATTACCACTTATTTTTTTTAATTTTTTATTTTTACTATTGCTATTTTTTTTTCTGGTTTTATTTTTTGTTTTGTCATTTTGGCAACATTCTCCAGAAGGAAAAACATGCTCATTCTAATCTATCAACAAGAGCTAAATTGGATGGATGAGAATTGAGAAGAATGTGCCTCTATGAAATAAACTTGCAAAAAATGGTCCTATCTTTAAGGCTATAACTTACTTCTATCATGCAGATTAATCGATTCCAAAGAAATTGGGGTATGGATCCATCATATATGCCCAGCAGAAAATCCTTTGAACGTGCAGGTACTGGATTTACTGTTAATTTCCTTCTTTATTGAACTTACATAATAAAAAAACAAAAGTAATATAATATATCGTTTAGACACCCATTTTAATCATTTTTCTTGAGTGTACATCGATCACCTTATCTCATGCTAAATGTCTGGTTGTTCTACACTTTGGTAAAATAATGTTATCATCGGACATCATTGAGTCTGAAAAATGGTTTTGTATGTTATATTTCATAGCGGAAATCCTTGAAAACACAGTTTTAGAATTAGAACCATCATCGTCTATTGCAGGTCGTTATGACATTGCACGTGCATTGGAGAAATGGGGAGGGCTACATGAAGTATCGCGTCTTCTGTCACTCAAGGTGAGGCACCCTAATAGACAAGCTACCCTTGCTAAAGAGAAGAAGTCTGAAAATCCGGTGTCAAATAATGTAAATTGCCAGGATAATAAAATACCATCCAAAACTTATATTTCACAAGATACACACAAGTGGCTAATGAAGCTGAAGGATTTTGACATAAACTGGGTAGAATATTAACATGCAATTTATACAAATTTCTAGTCAATGTCTGTACATGATATCTCCTGTAGATATTACTCCTCCGGTGATGATGACCGTAGATATGAATTCACAGAGTACAGAAGACTGTAACTTGGTTGCATTTTCATTGTGCTTGGGTAATTTATGAATTTAAACCAAAAGCACTTTTGAAGATGTACTCTAATGAGCTTTTTGAAATTCCAGATTATGTAGTTACTAATTAGCATCAATTTGTTTCATTCTTTTTTGGCCGACTTGTTTCCCTTACTGACAGTATTATTGGATATATATTTGGGATAATTACAAAAACACCCCTGAGTTTTGGGCTAATTACAAAAAAAACAGAGTTCTTTGAAAATTACAAAAAAAAAAAAACTTGAGTTTTGATTACGTCTTATATTTTTCCCGGTGATTTTCAAAAACATTTCAAAAAACCCCGACTTTTACAAAAATATTACAGTTACCCCCCTTAAATTTAAGACAAAACGAAACATGAAAGGTTTTTTTTGTAATTTTGAAACATCTATGAGTTTTTTGTAATTAACCCAAACCTCAGGGGTGTTTTTGTAATTATCCCTATATATTTTTAAGGCAGGATTTGTGCTGTAAACATCATCCAATGTTGTTCCCAAAGAATCCCTTCATGTTAATTCTTTGGGATAATAATAAAAGCTACCCCTGAGATTTGGGTTATTTACAGAAAAAAAAAAAAACAATGGTTGATTCTGTCTTAAATATATGCGAAGTGTAATGCAAAATCAAACTTCAAGGAGATTTTTGTAATTTTCAAAACCTCTGGTTTTTTTTTGTTATTAGCTCAAACCTCGGGGGTAGTTTTTGTAATTTCCCTAATTCTTTTGAAAAAATAGTAACAACAAAAAAATAAAAGAAACTTAAACCAGAAGGCAAAAGAAGATGATGCTGAAGCTAGGATTCTAAACAAACAACTTCTACTAACAGCCAGCAAGTCAACAATGACGACAGAAAAGGTACACATTACATATTTGCTTATTCATCTGGGAAGAGCTTTTAAACGGGCTTTCTTTTTACCTAATCCAAGCTTCACATTAGTTTTATTCTGCAACTTCGTTCTTCTATGGTGTTGCATCAGTTTCCACCAATGGGACTTGTTCAAAGTCTTCTGTTTTCCATGATGGCCCTTAGCTAACTCCCCAATATTGGTCTCTTTTCCTGGTTTCGACTGTTTCGAGTGCCGAACATGCCTCAAGAAACCTTCCATAAGTCCATGGAAATGACTCTGCTGATTCTTTTCATGGACCAGAGATTTCCTCATCTTTCCAACAGCTTTTTCCCCGTATGCCTCCTCGTCTCGTCTGTTAAAATTTATAACTTTCCCTTTGCGCTTCTGTAAAGAGCTACTCGTCTGATCTTTACCGTCACGATTATGGTGGTGGTGGTGGTGATGGTGGTGGTGATGGAAAATAATCGCCATTTTGTCTTTCATCCTCTTCCACATTCCGGTTTGTTTCTTACGGTTTTTGCCATTAGCTTTACGGGTCTTGCTGGGGCCGGATTTCTTTGATGTGGACGAGTACGTGGATCTTGCATGGGATCTAATTGGCTGATCGAACGATGAGTACCCCTCGCTGGAACTCGAAGTCAATTTATGATCCGCCACACTACTAGCAGATGAGTAAATAACATCATTCTCACTATTGCCTGTGTAACTGTTATACTGGCTCTCAGTTCCACTTTCGCTCCAAGTACTCGAACTCACATACTCTCCACTTCGATCTGTCAACGAATACTCTTCACTATCACTATCACTATCACTACCACGGTTTGAATACGAGTCAGTAGCTGTACCGTATGATTCCTGGTGCCGTAAAGAACCCCTTTTTGCAGTTATATAGTGTCTGTTCTTTCGAATTCCATCCTTTTGTTGTGAATCTGACTGATTTCCATGGAAGCCTAAAAGCTGAGTAACATTAGGTGGATGGTTTTTACCACGAGCCCCCATAATCGAACTAACATCAGCAGATTGAGTGTTTTCTGTGTTATTTGGATACGTAAAACAACCTGATGGCTTATTATATGTTTGGAAAAGTCTGCGTTTACTGCGTTCGTCCTCCATGCCCGTACGCCTTTGAATTGGACCTTCCATTTTTGAAGCAGTGGGTAAGGTGGCCGGCCAAGTAGGAGTTCTATAGGATGTTTCGCTCGGATATTGAACGCTAAAATTTTGAACCCGGCTAGGCACAAAATTATAACAACTCATTATCCAGTTTCTCGAATCAATATTGTCTATAATGGCCTTGACATTTTGGCAAGGAAAATTGGATTCTTCGATGGACTCCTCACTTCCCAAACCCGGGCATATACTCACAAAATTATCTGTTGATCCTCTCAGCACGGCTTTAGTTGGTCGAACTGGCTTGGAAGTTTGGTTCGATAACCAATACATCCGGTTTATCTCTTCTGCTGTTAAACTAGGCAAGTCATGCAAGTGATCTGCTCCAATATGGAATGATGAGATACACAATTCAATCTGCTCGATCGCTTTGGAAGCTTCTTTCGATAAGCTATCAACTTCCTCAGGTTTAGTTGTGGCTTCACTATCAGAATTGCAAACTTTTGCGACAACATCGGTAGATATTTTTGAATTCTGAGCGTCGTCATAAAAACGTGCGTCTTCTATGGATCCCATCTGTTTTACAGTGTTCCTTTGACAAAGCCTGCAACGTTTCTTTCTATGTTCGACTCCTCCAAATCTCTTTTCTTTCCAGAAAGCGATATCTAATCCGTCCGGTTTTGTATCTTTGTTAGATTCCATGATCTCCTTTTCACACCTTTGGCTGCTTTCTGCGATTATCGACGGTTTTGATGGTGGAGTTGGTTGTTCGTTGGACGACTCGTCTGGTTGCTGAAGGTGAGTAGGAGAGTGTGTTCTTGAGGCTTCTTCCACTTGACCTGCAATTATCTGTAGCACATGAATTACATTCAGGGTGAGAGAATTACTTTAACATAGAGTTACACTGATGGACTTTATAGCCTATTGTGAGTGATTGCTAGTCAAATTCACATAGCATGATTCCATTTAAAAAAGGGAAAAAATACAAAAAAACTTTGAGGTTTGATTACGTCTTACATTTTTTACCTTCATAAGCAAATAGCATTTAAAAAACCACCTGAGTCCCTTAAATTTAAGACAAAATCAAACCTCATGTTTTTTTTGTTATTAGCCCAAACCTCAGGGTTCTTTTTTGTAATTATATTATATATCCCTTAAAAAAAGAAAAAGAGATGTTAATCATATATTCAAGGGTTAATTAAGAAAAGGGATTATTACAAAATGACCCTAAGGTTTGGGCTAATTACAAAAAAATCCAGAGATGTTTCAAAATTACAAAAAGCCGTCTCAGGTTTGATTATGTCTTAAATTTAAGGGGGTAACTGTAGTATTTCTATAAATATCACGGAACTTTTTTAAATGTTTTTTGCTAATAAAGGGGGAAAATATAAGACAAAATCAAACCTCAACGAGTTTTGTCATTTCAAAAACTTCTGGAGTTTTTTGTAATTAGCCCAAACCTCAGAAGGTTTTTGTAATTATCCCTTAAGAAAACACCATTGAGATTCAATCTAATTACAAAAAAAACCCAACCACATTTCAAAATTACAAATTCTTTGTATTTATTTTATAAACTGCACTCTCAAGAGGGGAGTATTTGTAAGTAAATGCAAACCTCAAAAAGGGGTGTTGTAATAATCTCAACGGGGTATTTGTAATTTCCAAAGACAACTGTCTCGGTAGTTTTTGTAATTTACCCTATATGTAAATGCCAAACTCTATCAATAGAAAATCTACCACTCCAGCAAGCACAAGACAATACAGGGCATACCTCTGAATGTAGCTTGAGGACCCTTTTAGTTGCTGCATCCAACAAATTCTTTAACAGAACCCTTGCATGCTCATCCAACTACTCCAAGCATAAAATGTTGGATAGTTTTAGTTATACTAAATTTTAAAGGTAAAAAATGCAAAATCCAAAATCCAAATAACCACACATAAAGTTCAAACTTTCTTAGAAAAAAAAAAATTAATCACCGAGTTTTGACTGGCTTGATCGGTTTTATGATCCAATTAGACACATAAACACTATGGAAATAAGCATAAAACTAAGTAAAACTGATTTCTTAGTCAAACTGATTATCATTTAAGGAGAGTACAGTAATTGAAATAAATAAAAAGTTCCTCAGAAGAACAGATCTATAATCCAATGTTAGATCAATATGAAGGAAATGAGCATGGTCTTATGCGATTCTATCCAAGTTCAAAGTAAAAACCTGCATATGATCTAAATGCCACTAACTCAAATATCAGCAAGTACATACCAAGAAACCAAAAAATCAGTAAATTTGATCTTAAAGAAGCATGGGTAGTAACTAATAAACATAAAAGTTGAATGAATTGGTATACACACCGGCGGACACAGGGGCTGTTGCCTCACCAAACTTTTCCAAAAGTTTTTTTCCCCCAAAAGTTTTTTTTTATAGTTAAGATAAATGAATAAATTTATAACTGCTCCCCCAAAATTTCGATGAAAACTTCAAGCAGTTGTCATTTACAATGTAAAAAGCCATTTACTATGGTAGTATATGAGCATTTTCTCTCATTGTTTAAATTTATAAACTCAGTCCATTTTTTCGTCTCCCAAAACTGGAATCATGCGTCAGCCACTGGGTATACATATATATCATACCTTAGATGCAAAATTTGGTCCAACAACAAAACGGGACTTAATTGATATGGAAAAAGGATATGAAAAGAATAACTAGAATGGAAACCATACCAAATCAGTGGCTGTGTTAGATGTTCCATCTCCGTCTTTCTTCACAAGCCCGTACAGTTTTTTTAGGGCATGGAGATCTGATTGTATATCCTTCGCATCCATGACCATCTAAAAACAATAGAAACCAAACTAAGAAAGATCTGTAAAAACACTTAAAAATGCAAACTTTCATATTATCCTTTCGAGGATACAATATATGTGAGTGTTCCCATTTTGTGAACTAAATTTTATGAAACAAAGACAGGTCACACAACAAAGTAGCAACACTACATGAAAATTCTAGTTTACCAACATAAATGATTTTGTCACTAAATTTTACCGTTATCTACATAATAAAAAATATTGTTTTTCCCCAAATTATATCAACAAATTACTGACATTGTAGGTATTTACTAACAATTCTAGATTCTGTAGGTAAATATTTACCTACAATGATTTTAACCGCAACGATTTTACCTATAGAATTTTCTGTAGGTAAACTAACTTTTTTCTTGTAGTGCATTATGATAAAACTTGAAATGAAAAACGGAAACAGTTTTAGGTCAGACTACATTATTGTCTATTGATTGCTCCAAATAAATTTTCTAAAAGCTATTCATTCTGGAAAAAAGTAGGTTGCAGTTGCAATTAATCCAAAAATTAACTAAGTAATCAATAAATATGTCTACTCAAAATGGTCCAATTCGTCCCCTAAAAACTTCTACTACAAAATTTTCGAACAATGCAAGAAAAAGACAGAATTTTTTTTAAAGCATATTTGACATTTACATGCATACACGCCATTATTGAGTCGCACGAACTGGGGCTAAGATAATTCAAATACCAAACACCCAAAGAAAAAAACAAAAACAAAGATAACAACATTAAATTGACAGTTCTCGAATCAAATTGGAAGAATTACGAAGAAGATGGCCATATTAACAAGAAATGAAGATTCCCTTTTCCTTTCTCATGCCAGAGCATTACGAAAATCTGAAAAAGAAAAAAAAAGAAAAACAAGGAAGAAAAAGGAAGAGTAAAAGAGAAATACCGCTGAAACTGTGATGGTATGCGAAGACGAAAGTGTTTGAAATTAGGGGTTGCGATTCTTTCTGGGCTTTTTGTGGGCGTCTGCGATTTTTTATACCTTACGGGAATGTTCGTAATTTTCAGTTTGCCCCCTCAAAAAGTTTGAAATATAATAAAACCCCATCTTAGAATTTGCAAGATCGTCGTTAAACTTTGGGTATATCGCCCTTGGTGACCCTTCACTTGTCATTATTTTAGCACCATTCCCACCAAAAAAAAAAATGGAAAAAGAAAGAAATGAATGAAAGATTATAGTTTCGTTTGAAAAAGGGGTGCTATTTTTTTTTTTTTTTTGTTAACGATAAATTTTATAGAAACTAAAATACTCATACTTGAGGGATTACAACTACACGTGGCCGACAGGCTAAAGGACCAAGAGGCTAACATAAGAGCCAATTGGGGAATTGGTCAACCCAATTCAAATTCGGATTTCCATCAAAAGCAAGCCTAGCAAGTCTAATACTCTTTCTATTACACTTACTATCTTGCACAAAGAACACAACACGATCAAAGAGAAAACATAAAAGATAGATGTCTTGGCTATTTTTGCACCTTCACCATCAAAAGTATGGCGATTATTTAGGTTGCGCGCGCAATATCCTTGTCATCTACCATTATATTTAGTCTTATCACACCACCATTCGAGGCCGCACAAAGAGCAAGACGAATACCAGTCAGGGTAGCTTCCACTGGATTTGGAATAAAATCCCTAGAAGTTGCCCAAGCCTTCATCAATTTTCCTCGCTGATCACAACACCAGCCCCCAAATGACGACCCAAGATCCAGCACATTTACAGCACTGATCACCAAGAGATGGTGTCCTACTGTACTGTTGCTCGAATCATTATCAACCAGCACCAAAGTGGGATCCTTAGGTTGCCTAATCCCAATAGAATTATAGCCCTCCAACTGATCAAATTCCTGCCACTCAAACATTGCAAACTTTATAATATCTCTTTCAGTCCAAGCACATTTTTCAAACACCCAAGCATTCCTCGATTTCCAAATCCACCACAAGATGTAGACGGATAGATGAAGTCTGTCATGCACGAGAGGTAGTTTGGAGTTAGAGCAGCAGCTTTCCCACCAGTTTGCCATCTTGAAGGAAGGGTGACTATCAACATTCCAGCTGACCGGGCTAGCTTCCAAATGAGTTCTGCACGTTTGTACTGGAAAAGTAGGTGCTCCACTGTTTCATCAGCATCTCCACACATAGGGCAAATAGGATCCATGTTTATACCCCTCTTTACCAACAAAGCAGCAGTCGGCAGGCAATTGTGCAGGATTTTCCACAAAAAATGCTTGAGTTTGCTTTTAATCTTCAGTTTCAACACCATTTCCAAGCTAAGACAGCAGATGCAGATCCATAGCTTGTTTCAGGCACATCTTCTGCATTTTCCTAGCCAGCAACAATTGTTCATATGCAGATTTGACTGAGAATTGCCCTTGCTATCCCAATGCCAAATCCACTTATCCTTGCTCCCATCCTGTATAATTGGAACCTGCAAAATATTTTTGATATCCTCCACACCAAACAGCTGTTCAAGAATCTCAATATTCCAATTTTTGCCATTATCTTTCATGAGATCCCTAACCCACACCAACTCACAATTAGCAGGTTTAATGCTACTAATCATAAATGAAGGAGTTTTCAATAGCCACGGAGTATCCCAGATTCTGACAGCCACACCACTACCAACCTGAAACCTAAGTCCCAACTCCAAAGCTTTTTTTAGATTTAAGCCAACTTTTCCAAACCCACGAATCACCACTCTTAGGGACACAACCCAACAAACCCCCATTATTGAAATACTTAGCTTTAAGCACCTTACTAATGAGAAGATTAGGTTGAGAGACTAATCTCCACAATTGTTTAGTGAGTAAAGCTTCATTGAAAAGCCCAAGGTCTTGAAAACCCAAACCACCATCAGATTTAGGCAAAGACATTTTATCCCAAGCCACCCAAGAGATTTTTTTCCACCATTTTTAGAAGAGCCCCACCAAAACTTTGATGAAATTTTGTAAATTTCTTTACAAATATGGACGGAAGTTTAAAACATGACATAACATAGTTGGGCATGGCATTAATAACAGCTTTGAGAAGAACCTCTTTACCCGCACAAGAGAGAAACATGTTACTCCAACTATTGACTCTTTTTTGGACACAATCAATAACAAACTGAAAGATCTCCCTCTTGGACCTCCCAATAACCATAGGCAACCCAAGATATCTGGATTGGTGTTGCTCCGTGATTCCATTAAGGAGAGCACAGATATCAGATTTACTCTCCCCCTCAACATTCCTACTAAACAAAATAGCAGATTTGTCTAAATTGATTTGTTGCCCAGATGCATTACAATATCTGTCTAAAATTGTTCTAAGACTCAAAGCAAAGAAGGGAGACGCCTCACAGAACACAATGGAATCATCAGCAAAAACAGGTGAGTTAACACTGGCCCTCCTCTACTAATTTGAATACCTCGAAAAAAAGCTTACAAAATAGAGCTTGTTTGATGAGATTAGAGAGTACTTCAGAAAGCAAAATAAAAAGATAGGGAGAAAGGGGATCCCCTTGTCTTATACCTCTTGAAGGAACACAATACCTAAAACCTGACCATTGACATTGAAAGAAAAAGATGAGGAATTAATACAGTTAAAAATCCAGTTCACAAAGACACAATCAAATCCCATTTTGAGAAGGACAGAAGCCAAGAATCTCCATTCCACTCTATCGTAAGCCTTTGACATATCCAATTTAAGAGCCATAAATGCTTTTTGACCTTTTCTAATGCCTTTAATATGATGGATGCACTCATGAGTCAAAACAACATTATCAATGATTTGTCTACCAGGAACGAAAGCAGATTGATTCACACTGATACAATGATGGAGAACAGGTTTCATCCTATTAATAATGATTTTGGAGATAATTTTATATATCACACCACAAAGGCTAATAGGTCTATAATGTGCCATGGAAGAGGGGTTTTTAATTTTAGGAATGAGGGTGATAACTGTATGATTAACACTTCTAAGCATCCTACCACACAGAAAGAAGTCTTTAACAGCAATGCATAGATTACCAGAAATAAAAGGCCAACAATGCTGAAAGAAAATAGGACTCATACCATCTAAACCCGGTGCTTTATTGGGGCTGAGATCAAAAAGAGCATTCTTGATTTCCACATCCTCCACTTGGCTGGTGAGAACCCGGTTCATCGGAGCAGAAATGGATTGAGGAATCCCTCTAAAATGGAAGGGTCAAGATCAGGGTGCGAAGTTTGGAACAACCTTTGGTAAAAACCTTCAACCTCAGATTCCACCTCACTAGCAGAAGTACAGATTGAACCATCAATTCTAGTCAGCTTGTCAATACAATTTCCTTTTCTACGTTGGACTGTACACGCATGAAAAAATTTCGAGTTCCGATCACCCTCCTTCAACCAATTAATTCTGGCTTTTTGGCTCCAATAGCCTTCTTCCTCTTTGTATGCCCTATCAAGAACCACCCTCAATTGTGTCCACTCGCTCCAAAACGTAACACCTCCATTCTTTCTAATATCGACAATCTTTCTTTGCAACTTTGAATAACCTTAGCCGAGTTAGTTCTTCTTTTTGCTCCAATTGATAAGAGCCATCCTCACATTGCCAATTTTTGTTGCACTTGGTACATTGGGGTCCCTCTGATATTCATCCTCCAAGCATGCTCAACAGTAGACTCAAACCCATCCCAAAGCAACCATCTTTTATCGAAAAAGAATCTTTTTTTGCCAATTTTTCTAGGGGGTCGGTCTCAAGAAATAAGAGAAAATGATCGGATGACTGCTTTTCTACATGGAGTACTCTTGCATCTGGGAATTTAGTCATCCATCTGGGTGATCCAAGAATTCTGTCAATCCGTTCTTCCACGAAGCCTTCTCCCTCCCGGTTATTGGCCCATGTATATGGATGACCTGAGAATTGTACATCCCCATACCAAGATTTCCAATGAAAGTCTTGAAATCATAACAGCTAGCCACACTCCGAATTCTGCCCCCTTTTTTTTCTCAACGGGATCCGTTATGTCATTAAAATCGCCCGCCATGAACCATAACTGCCCCCATTTATCCTTAACAGAATGCAAATACTGCCACTGCTCTCTTCTAACAACTTTATCCGTGACTTGCGTAAATAAAGATCGCCCACATCGGTTCAGTCTGATTTTCCAGCAGAAATTTGATCTCCAAACAAAACTGAGAACTGAGGATGTTGATCACAGTAACACTTGTTGCCCAAACCACTGCCAATCCGCCACTTTTGCCCACCGGGTCCAAACAAAACCATCTGTCCTTCAACTTCAATTTATTACAAACAGCCTGAATAAACGCTTTCTTTTTTTTTTTTTGTTTCGCATAAAAACATTAAATCGGGAGATGGAGCCGAAGAGACTCCTTGAATTGCGGAATCGTAGAGGGTCCTCCCAATCCTCTACAGTTCCATGAGCATATCCTCATGGATAACTTTGGGCCCAATTAAGGCTGACCACCTCCACCTTTTTCGAGTTCATGAGTTCATCCCCTGATAGATTTGAAACTTTCAGTTTTTGTTCCAGCCTACTTCACAATGTGTGTTTTCCTCAATCAACTGGAAATTCCTCTTAATTCCACCCTTAATATCCTCACCATCAGTAGCAATGTCCATTGGTTTGGGGTAGGTCCTTTACCCCCATATTTCTTAAAGACTTTCATCACCTGATTATCTTGTCCCTTTTTTTCCTTAGGAGTCCCCTGCTTACACGTATTCTGAATTTCCGAAAAGGGAGTTCTGGAGGCATTCACCAAATTATCATTCCCTCTAAACTGATTTGTCTCAATCCCACTGTCATGTTTTTCAGCTTCAAAACACCCAGGCCCTTGCTCACCCAGCTTCTGTGGACTCTCCGGTTTCCTATTTTCCTTGTTATTCAGTCTGTTATCCTCCATGGAAGAACCAAGTATTGTTTCCTTACTGTTTCTCTGGATGGATACTGATTTAGTCATTGATGTCATATGGATGGTGCAGGACTTGTCCAGGTTGTTAGTTTCTTTTATTGGAGAATTCACTTTGGCCACCTCCTTATTCTTGGGTTGCTCATTAATCTTGGGTGCATTTGGACTACGAAATTGATTAGGGCCAAATCTGGAATTACCCATCTCGGTTGCCCGAATCCATTCACCGAATTGGCCTTCCTTAAACGTGTTTTCTTCAAGATCAACCTTCCGGGATTGGCACCCCCTCTCCGAGTGTCCAATAATACCACAGTAAAAGCAAAAATGTTGTAAATTTTCATATTTGAATTCAACCCAATACGTCTCATTTCCCAGAGTGATATTGGTCCCTCGCATAAGCGGTTTCTCCATATTAATCTCCACAAGAATCTTAATATATTTCCCATTCGTACTTCCAGATTCCGGGATCAAGATATCGCCCAATTTTCCAAACTTTCTAGCAATTTTCCTCCCTGTTTCGGTACTCAACCAATGGACAGGAATATGCCAGAGTTGCACCCAAAGATAGACCGTATTGAAGGAATCCAGATTATTAAGAATATTCTCCTTCCATTCTCGCAAAATAAGGTAATGACTATCAAAGCTCCAAGCCTTGCCATTAATAACCCTGATTTTATCCTCCTGAGCCTTGAAAACAAATTGGAACAAGTTGAATCCTATTTCGCAGACGGTGAACTCTTCTTTCGTTTGCCAAATACTGCTGATAGTATTCTTAAGACCAGTGAAATTGATTTTTTTGTCCCGAAAATTTTTCCAATCAGACTCTTGTGACACTCCGCTTTCCTGTTGACCACATCGTCCTGCTCCAGCAGTATTTCCTCAGTTTCAGCCAAGGACAGGAGAACGCACTAAGTCTAGCTGATATGTCTTGATCCATTTTAAGAGGGGATTCCCAACCCTTAGATCTAGTCTTCGACTCCTCAGATCTCGCCACCTGGTGGAAGGAAATGGAAACAAAGAACAACAGTGGCAAGAGAGGACAAGTGGGGACCAAAGCAAAAGGTGAGAGAAAAAAACAAGAAAAATGTTAGAAATCAAGAAACCTGGCACATTAAAGAGGTAAACAATGGTGGGTGGGGGGAATAAAATAGTACCTACAGGTTAAAGCATAAATATTATAAAGAACCATGAGTCATACAACATGAAAGCATTAAAAATTGTCAAAAGCATAAAGGCTCAACAACCGGATATTAACTCAAAGGCAAATATCATTAATGGTCCACCATGGAGACTCCAGCGGCGCACCAAGAGAAGAACCAGACAAGGAAGACACAAACAAGAGGCACTCAAGACAAAACAAAAGACACAAAACTAGGGTTCCTCTCAGAGAGAAAATTTACCACTCCACAAAAGGAGACTTTAGGAATACAAACTAAAAAAAAAAAAAGGGGTGCTATTCATACCCCAAATATTTAGGTTCACCTACATATAATTTCAAAAATATTATTAGTTTAATTAAAAAAAAAGTTATTAGTTTAAAACTACAATGCACTTTTCTTTGAATAATAAAACTATAATACACTTACCCCATAAAGAAGTTCTGAATACACCCTCATCTTTTATTAAATCTTATAATCTTCTTCCACACACTCATCCTCATTCTTCTTTTTCTTGAACAAAACTATTTTTTTTTACCTGTAACACCGCCGGTGGTATTTTATAATATTAGATGGTCACATAGTATCACTTTATACTCAATTGTTTTCATTCATTTTTCTTTCATTCGTCTTCCTTTCTCATTTTTCTCATTTTCTTTTTTCAAATTCCAAATACCATGGATGTGCTCCATTGTAGTGATTGTCAATTTTTTTCCTAAAAGAATATGTATATTACTTAGCGGTAGGAGTGGCCAAATGGAACCAAAACTGGATTTCAAATCGGAACTAAAATCGTGGTCAACGGTTCCGAGAACCGTTGACTTTCGATTCGGAACTGTGTAGACCGGTTCCAGTTCCTTGGTCTCGAAAACCATGGAACCGACGATTTTAACTGTCGGTTAGAACCGTATGTGGAACCGTGGTGGAACCGGCAATTAAAATCGTCGGTTTCAAGGTTAAAACCAATGATTTTTATGTTTTTTGATTAAAATATGATAGAAATGTTACATATTTATTGTAATATTTTATATTCGTAACTACATGAGACACGTTTTAAACCAAATGTTGTAAGCGAACTACGTGAACTTTGATTCGTCTATACTCTAATAGTATATATAGATAGTTTAATATTATTATAATATTAAATACAAAACTTAATTGAATATTAAGTCCAAGTCTTTTTTTTCCTCTTCCGTTTCTTTTGTAACTGGAATTGATAAACCATTTTTAGAAAATGAAAAAAATATCTAAAGATAAACAAACGGTTTCGGTTAAAACCGGAACCGAAACCATGGAGAAATCGAGTTTCAAATCGGAACCGAAACCGTCGGTTCCGGGACAACGATTTTGGTTCTAGTTCCTCTAAAACGAGGAACCGGAACCGACGATTCCGGAACCGTGGCCACCTCTACTCAATGGTGCCATCGTCTATCTTCTCAATATGTCTTTCTGGGATTTTTGGTATGTATCTGTGGGGGGAGAGAGAGTGTGTGTGTGAGAGAGAGAGACCGAGAGAAATTTATAATATTAGGTGCTGATTTAGTATCACTTTAGACTTTACGTTATTCTCGTATTTTCTTTTTTTCCTATTAGCTATGAATCCATATTTGGGTCATTTTGATCCGTCTCACGGATATAAGACGGTCTCACAAGAGACCTACTCAAAGTTTTTGACGAGACAACTTATATACAACATTTGGATTGAGTTATGTACTTTTTTCACACTGTGTTTTTCAACTTAAGGTTTTTAACACCACACGTATCAACCAATGGAGCACAAGATTGATCTTGACATTCAATCATTCTAACAATATTACTATGCTAAACATTATAAATAAAATGAGTAGACACTTAATAATTAAATAAACAAAAGTTAAGCATGCCTTAACATTCAATCATTCTAATAGCATAACTATGATAAAAATTATAAACAAAATGAGTAGGCACTTATAATAATAAAAAAAGATGAGATGATTAAAACTAAATAATTCGAGACAAAATTGAATTGGAATAGCATGACTTTTACGAATACGTTACGTGCGTGGTTCCCACTTCCATTTCCACAACCTCCAAACAGGCGCGCGAATATCGCAATCTTGGTTTGAAAAAGAAAAAACAAATTACCCCAAGAATTATTCAATCCCAGTCTTTGTCTTCACTCTACACGCTCTCCTCCCCACCTCCACAAGAGTCAAAAATTAATCAATCGAAAAAGGTTTTAGCAATTTCAAGAAAATCACGCCGCACCAAAATAATAAATTTGAACCCAGAAAATTATTATTCTTTTCTGGTTCGTCTCATACTATAATTTCAACATTCTTCTGCTTCTCTTCCTGTTGTTTACTGTCGTCTGTCAGTGTGTTTCCAGTTTCTGCCAAGGTAATTTAATTTTATTATGTGCATTACGTTTGTGTGTGGATTTTGTGTATGTTAAATAAAAAACCAAGAAAGGTGCTTTTTGTATGGGGGAGGCTTTTTTTGCATTATTTCTGTATGTGGGTCGTGTAGATTTTGGAGGATAAAGTACATCATTTATGTGGGTCACGCTTATTTTTAAGTCTTTTTAGTGATATATGTGTATATATATAGGGGCAGTGACCAAAATTTATGAGCTTTATTACTGTTGACCCTCTCCCCTCCCATCGTTTTCCACCACTGTGTGTGTGTGTGTGTGTTTTGATAGAGGTGGGGAATTGAAAGGTGCCCATCAGAGTAGTTGTCAGAAATTTTGTGCTTTAAGTTTCGCTATGAATGGTTTATAGTCCAAAAGGGTTTTATCTCTATTCATGTCGTATTACTCTTTGGGGGGATTCTTGTAAACGTTTCAGCTTTTTCATTAAGATTGGTTGTTTTAAGGATTGAATTCTAAGCAAAGCTTGATCTGACCCTTCACCAGAATTCCAAATTTTGCCCTTTCTTTATCTGAGATTTTTTGGGCATAAATTGATTTCTCTTAAGCTGAATGTCAGATGTTTCCTGTTGATATGTTGATTTTTAAGTAAATTTTCTGGATGGTTTGTTAAGATTTCTGATAAGCAGTTATTTGTAGCTCTCCGGGAGTGTGAAGATGGTAGAGGCAGTTATGTTTCAGTAATGAATTGTGTTTGATGTAAATATGAAGGGGATTTTGATATATGGTGGCTAAATTTAGATGCAGATGAAATTAGCATAAGAAAAAGGAGTACATTTAGTTTGTCCATTAGATGGACAGGAGGAGTTGGCTGTGGCGGCGAAAATCTTCGGAAAAAAGTCCGAGTGGTGAAACAGAGAGCTCGGGGTCATTATCGTCTCACTCGGAAAGATTCTCCGATGATCAGGTTTGTTAGATTTGGCTCAATTAATTATCTCAACGCTTATCTTATGTTTGTATTTGTTAGAATTTCAATATGTTGATTGTGTTGTAAACATTCAAATACATCATATGCTTGCCAAGTTTTGTTATATCTTTGGAAACTAATCTTTTCTGGCTATTTTGCTTCAAATGAGTTCAGTTAAGGAATAGAAAAGGATAATTACAAGTTTTGGACTTGGAATTAGATATGTAGAAGGTAATATCATAACAAAATATACTTGTGCCATTTCTTTACTATCATCATCTTTTTTCTTTTTCATTTTTCTTTTAATGATGGGTAATGGGGGTTGGGGGAAAACTGTAGCTGGACCCAAGAAAAAAGAAGGAACCAAAATTAGACTGAAAATTAGTGGGAAAAGTGTTACTTAAACCTACCAAAAACACATGCATGGATTGGCTGATATATGACCCTTACCATAATTGATTTATTGGAGATTTCTTTCAAGAGCCTTGAATTATCAAGAACAAATAATTGAGAATGCTGGAAAATGGCTTCTAATAAGGCATGTATCCTTGTCATTTATATACAAGTTTAGCTGTACTATTTTAGATCCTGGCTTTTCAGGAATATGTTTCCATGATCTTACATGTCGATTGAATAATTCGAGTTTTTAAGCGCTTAAAAGAAGCTTTAAAGGAGTGTTTGCAAAAACTTATGCTTTTAGAAGAAGTAATTATTGTAGCAGAAGTAAAAGTAGTTGCGAATCAGAAGTTGGTAGTGTTTGCAAATAGAATCAGAAGTTGAGAGTGTTTGGTGAAAAGTTGTAAAAGTGCTTTGTAGTAGTCAAACAAGAAGCAAAATCAGAAATCTAAAACACCCGTCTCTCTATTTTTACATTCTTATTAAACAAAGTAGAATCAGAAGCAGAAGTTGGTATTTGCTAACAATAAGAAGTACTTTTTTAGCCAAAAGCTAAAGAACATTTTTGTAAGTGATTGCAAACACTCCCTAAATAGCTAAATTTTCTTCATACTTGTAAGTCATGTAATCTAGGTTGAGCCCAGGCATTCCACTCACTTCATGGTTTTATCTTCAAATCATGATGGACCACATTGTGTGGATATCCACTGTAGTTGGACCACAACTGACAACCCCCTAACTTTTCTTCTCTGAAAAAGCATTCTTTCCAGCTACCACTAAGAGTATCTGCCTCCAATTATTAAGATTTGTGCTGATTGATTATCTCTCTTTTCCTCACTAGCATGTGCATCAACATGACTGAAATATATGTGTCCCGGTGCGTAAATTCGACAAAAGCATGACGCCAAATAACATTGTTTAAGTTGCCTGCAAACAGCTTGTTTATAGTCTATACTAAGCCAACATCTACATTTCGGGTGGAATAAAAACAACATGTTAATATGCAAATTTTCCTTATTCTGGTAAGGGGTAATTACAAAAACTACCCCTGAGGTTTGTATTAATTACAAAAACAACCCAGAGATGTTTGAAAATTACAATAAAAAACTGTAAGGTTTGAATCTGTGTTAAATGTAAGGGTTAATTGCAATTATTTTTACAAATGTAGGGGTTGTTTGAAATGTTTTTGCTTATGAAGGGGTAAAGTGTAAGATAAAATCAAACCTCACGTTTTTTTTTTTTTTTGTAATTGTCAAAAACCTGTGAGTTTTTGTGTAATTAACCTAAACCTTAGGGGTAGTTTTTGTAATTTACCCTGCTGGTAATTCTGGCCAGGACTTGGGCCAGTAAATTTATCAGAAGCAATGAAACATGATTCATGAATAAGCCTCTAGGCTGACAATGGAAACTTCTTGGATTCTTCACCCACAGTGAATAGAATCCAACTTATGACAATTAGATGTGCAAGTTTGATATTACCTTGAACCTACTGCCTCAACTGGTAATGCAATTTATGGGAAAAGATGTGAAAGCCGAAAAGAGTGAATAAATTGAAATAATTACTTGGTTGGAGTTTTGCTCTATTCGAAGTTAAGAATTTTAGAAGAAAAAAAACAGACATTAAATGTTGGAATATTGTTTATGTATCTAAGTTTCCAGTGGTCCGTAATCGAAATAATGCCCCGTGTTTCTCAACTGCATGCACACACAAACGCATTCACAGAACCTTGAGGTAGAGGATAAAGAAAAGAAATATTAGAAAACCTGCTATGATTGGGAAAAGAAGAAAACTTTAATCGAACTGTACGGCTATTGAATATTTGCTTGCTGTACGTCTAAATGGATGTTTTGGTTTTGAACAGACTCTGTCGAATCATAATAATCAATCCCCTGAAGTCACATCTAAAGCTGCACCATGCGATGAACTTGATGATACCGTGAAGACTATCTCAGAGAAACTATCCGAAGCTCTTCTTAATATCCGTGCCAAAGAAGACTTAGTTAAGCAACATGCTAAAGTTGCTGAGGAAGCTGTCTCAGGTATCAATCATCTCTCTCTCCCTCACTCTCGTTCGTGCGAGCGTGTGTACATGTGCTCTCTCGTGCTTGTGTTGCAATGAAAGCCTTCTTCTTGTTTGAGATTGTGCTTTTCGAACCCGTACTCAATAAGAACTAGAAACATAGGAAGGTTTTTTTTCGTGTTTCCTTTTTTTTTTTCCGTTCTCTTTCTAAATTGAGGTTTTTGCCCCTCTCACATTGAATGCATTGCAATCAATTAATGATGGGATGGTCAAGTTTAATGTATTGCAATCAATTTAAAGGTGGGACAGTTTAGAGGGTTGGGCTATGCTTACTCCAATGAAGTTCTTGTCATGTTCATTGCTTAATTATATGGGGGATGAGGGTACTAAATTGTACATATTGTCGTCGTCTTTTATGTCCCCGTAGGCTGATGTTTAAAAATCACTGAGATTTCTTGAGTTATTTATTTGTAATGGAACTGTTTCATAAATTTGTCGATTCGTGGTAGTATGGTTCCATGCATAATCTTTAATGTGATTTGAAGTGCTTACGGAAGACGTCCAATTTTTTTTTTCAGCGAGCCGTCTTTTATTAATCTCAAAATGAATCTCTAACTGACCTCAAATTCTAGGATGGGAAAGGGCTGAGAATGAAGTATTAGTTCTGAAGAAACAAAATGAAGCCTTAACTCACAAGAACTCAACCCTTGTCGAACGTGTCGATCATCTCGATGGAGCCCTTAAGGAGTGTTTGAGACAGCTTCGACAAGCAAGAGAAGAACAAGAAGAGAAGATTTACGATGCTGTTGCCAAGAAAAATTCTGAATGGGAATCGAAAAAGTCTGAACTTGAAAACCAGCTCGCTGAGCTTCACACTAAACTTCAAATTGCTCAAACGGATACCACCATTAATGCTATGCTTGCTGATGCCCGCTCTAAGCTTGAAGCTGCAGAGAAAGAGAACTCAACCCTTAAGCTCAAGCTCCACTCAAAATCTGAAGAACTGAAATTAAAGACGAGGGAGAGAGATTTGAGCACTCGTGCTGCTGAAACTGCTAGTAAACAACACCTTGACAGCATAAAACGGGCAGCCAAGCTTGAAGCAGAATGTCGTAGGCTAAAAACGATGGCTCGCAAAGCAACAATTTCTAACGATCATCGATCGGTCACTGCGTCATCAGTTTATGTTGAATCTTTAACGGACAGTCAGTCAGATAACGGAGATAGAATACTCGTTATTGAAACTGACAGCTGTAAAATGAGCGGAGGGTCGATTGATAGTGAGCCATGCCACCCGGAGCGAAATCTTGGAAGAAATCTCATTGGTCCTTCGATTGAGATTGATCTGATGGGTGATTTTCTTGAGATGGAGAGGATTGCAGCCATACCCCCGACATATGGTAGAAGCAACCCGAGCGCAAGGGTCGATGATGGGGAAAACCCTTTGCGGGATGAATTAGAAGCCATGATTAACCGGACAACTGAATTGGAAGAGAATTTAAAGAAGGTAACGACAGAGAAATTAAGTTTGGAAATTGCTCTCAACGAGTGCCAAACACAGCTTAAGGCATCACAAGATCAACTCAAGCAAACAGAGGTATGGTTAGTGGAGCTGAAAACGCAGCTGGCTGTGGCTAATGAAGCGAAGAGAGACGTGGAGAAAGAAGTTGCGTTTACGAAAGTAAAGCTTAAGGAATCAACGAAGCTTTTGGATGAAGCAGAGGAGAATATGGTGCAAATTCAAGATCAACTGATCGAAGCAAATGAAGCGAAGAACAGAGTTGAGGTGCAACTTGGGAATGCCAACTTAAATAAAGCAAAAGCCGAGTCGCAACTCAAAGTAATGGAAGTCGAGTTAAAAAATTTACGGTCGAGAATTTTTACTTTAGAGAAAGAAGTTGAGAAGGAAAAGAGTTTTTCAAGGGAAGCTGTTGCTAAGTGTAAGATATTGGAAGGTGAAATGTCGAGAATGAAATCGGATTCTCAGTTTCAACGATCGGCAATCATTGAAGAGTTTAGAATCAATCAGGTTTGTTGGTTAATAGTTCACCTAACGAACTCGTGCACGTCTTTTTCGTAAGGGATAATTACAATAACACCCTTGAGGTTTGGGCTAATTACAAAAAAAAATCCCAGAAATGATACAAAATTACAGAAAAAAACCCTCAGGTTGGTTCTGTTATAAATTTAAGGGGGTGACTGTAGTATTTTTATAAATGTCCGGGTGGTTTTTGAAATATTTTTTGCTTATGAACGGAAAATGTAAGTCGGAATCAAACCTGAAGGGTTCTTTTTTTGTAATTAGCCCGAACCTTAGGGGTGATTTCGTAATTATCCCTTTTTTTAAATTCCTGATAATACTCTACCCTCTATTTGTATGTGTGCAGGATAAGGAACTGGCAGTGGCTGCTACTAAATTCGCTGAGTGTCAAAAGACTATTGCTTCGCTCGATCGCCAGCTGAAATCTCTCGCCACATTAGACGATTTCCTGATCGACACCGAGATTGACCTGTAGCAGTCCTTTTAAGGTCATTTTTTCCTTATTTTGCTTGGGACAGACTCTTGGAAATAGCAGTTTTCAGGCGTAATCGATGCCAAGAGGATAATATAGAGCTTCTGCATCGGCTATTGAGTTATTCCGACTCCTATTAGAGTCGAAAGATGAGTTCTCTAAAATCGCCAGGCGAAAAAGTTGGAAAGAAAATCATGCAAAAAACTGGGAAAATTGCAGAAACACATCCGTACCTTACAAGGATGTACTATTATTTTTCATGTAAAATCATCGATTAATTGTTTATATTTGACATACAAACTTTTTAATTATATTATTAGTTCCAATATATGAATGTTCACTATAGAAAGAAGATACACGATTTGAGGCAACTATTGAGAAGTTCTTGTGATGTTGCCTTTTGGTTTACAGATTTTTCTATGGCAGCATTGCTTTGTATATTTCTCTTGCTACCACATATTTGAGGGACCAGAAAGGCTTCATCTAATGGATTAAATGGGAAAACTTGTTAATCATATGCAATTTTCCCTCTCTACTTTTTCTCTCCACCTTCTCTCTAAACAAGCCCCCAAACCCTAATCTCCTTCCTCATTTTCCCTCCCCTAGCCTCCCACCCCCATCCCCCTCCCCTCCCCCTCCCCTCCCCCTCCCCCTCATCCTCTTGGTTTCTTTTTTCTTCTCCAGTGAGAATGAAAACCATGAGGGTGTCTATGTTTGCCAGTTCTGGCTGTTTCACGCCTCGAAGGCCGGCGATGGCCGAAAATTTCTGGTCGCCTGGCGGAACCCCCATACAGTGTTTTTCTTCTTTGTTTTTAGATTCGGGCTTTGGAAGCTTCTTCGTGGTGGCGGGCCAACTAGGAGATGGTGGCAAATTTGCGAGAGCGGTGGTGTTGGGATGTGGCTGTGGATTTGGGGGAGGGAGAGACTATTTTGTTTCTTTGTTTTTTATTTTGTTGTTAGGTTGTAGTTTTTTTTTATTTTGTTTTTGTATTTTTTTTTCCCGGTTGATTTGCGAAACTCGTAGGCGAATCAGATTTATCTGTTCTGTAGTATGTAGTGGTTGCTCGTGCCCGGTTTCGGTTCTTTAGTGTTGTACAGTCTCCATTAAGGAGTGCTGAAGTCTACCAGCGGTGGAGTGTTCTTAGTTTTGGGTATGAAGTTTTATGTTTGTGGAGTAGATCCGAATTGGTCTTGCCAATTTCCCGCTTGGCATTTCTATAGTCAAGTCGGCCCTTAGCCCGTTGGCTACGTTTGTAGTTGTAATTCTAATTTTTGAGTTGTTCTAATAAAAAACTATCGTTCAGAAGAAAAAAAATGGATTAAATGGAAAATTGCAAAATTGGTCATGTATCTTTACGGCTAATGCCATATTGGTCCTCTAATTTTGAAGATTTGGTTTTAGTCATGTGTTAATTTTGTCCCTCAATAAAAGGAAGTTGGTTTTTTCTATCAAGCGGCCCCTAAGGATATAAGTCCGTTAGTTGGGCGGATCCTACCACCGACCTGAAGTTTAGAAAAAAAACTCAGCCACCCAATGATATTGACCCCACCGTTACCTTCGTCTTCTCCGCAATTTCTTAATCCGGAAACCCTGTAAACAAAACCTCAATCTCCAACAAACATGTTAAGCCAGCTCCAAAAATATCAACACCATCCATTTTAGAAGCCAAAAAGGTACATAAAGACAATGTTTGACCTGTTACATACATATGGTGAGTGGATTTTTTAGTTAGTTGACAATCTTCATTTGTTCTACAATTGTTGGAAAAATAATTCATTTAGAGGGCTCGTTTGGTTAAAATAATTCATTTTTTTATATGCTTAGTGGACACGAGGCCTCTTATCAAATGATTTAAGAGGTATCATTTGGGATATTTTGATGTTCTCTAAATTGTGAGTTCGGACTTTTAATTTGTTGTGAAAATGGTGAATAAATTCCAGTTTTTTTCAAAATAAATGTTCTTTTATAACCAAACACATTATTTATAAAAATTTGTGTCTCATGGCCCGGAAATCTTTCTTTTTTGTATCCACTATGATAATTTGAAGAAATTATTATTTTAGTTGTTAGCCAAAAAAAAAACTTTTAAGGATCATTTGGGATTAATAGTTTTTCCTAAATTGTGAGTTCGGACTTTTAATACATTTTATAGGATCCATTTTTTCAAAATAAATTTTGATTTATAAAATTGTTGGACATTTGGAAATCTTTTTTTACCTTTTATCGAAAAATTATTTTAGTTTTCAAAAAATTACTTTTTAAAATGTTTTCAAGGGAAAAAAACTAATACATTTTAGAGGACCTACTAATATTTTTTACTAATACCTTTTATCGGAAAACTAATACTTTTCATGGGAATTACTAAAATCTTTTCAAGGAAAAAGCTTTTGATTACTAATAATTTTGATTTGGAAAAAATTAATACTTTTTAGAGGACTATTAAATATTTTCAAGTGAACTACGTACTAATACTTTTCAAATGGACTACTATTACTTTTCAGATGAGAAGATAATACTTTTCAACATTGTCAAAAAAATATTACAAAAACTAATATTTTTCAAGTAAACTATGTACTAATACTTTTCAGGAAAAAACTAATACTTTTCAAGTTCAAAAAAATTAAAAAATGCCACCAGTCCCTAAATATTACAAAAAGGTCACCGGGTCGGTTTAAGGATCCGTCTAATGAATTTTGGCCCGTTAGAATGTCTAACAAGAGTTTCTGTCTGCCTTTAATTGGAACCTTGACCCACTTTAATTTAACAAAATGTGGTTAAATATAAGAAAACGATGTTGAGTTGGAAGGATTAACCATTAATTTGGAGAAACCTTGGCCAATTTCATCTCGCTTTCAAATTTGTGTCCGGGAATTATTGTTCGAGTCATGAATTTCAAAAATATCTATTTTTTATTTCATTAGCCCGAATTTTAGTTTTTTTTTTTTTTTTTTTGTATTTATCCCTTTATAAAATAGTACAGGATTTTTTACACAGACTGGTTTGGATTTCTTATTTCTACAGTATGTCATTTGTAGTTTCAGTTCACCAGTCATGCTACGTGTACAATAATGACACCATCTTATACACGTATAACATTCATATAATGAATTGAAACTCCAAATGAACACGTTGACGTTGTGAGTTGAACATAAGATGAAATATGAAATAATATTCCCACTTATTTGCTAACATTTACAAAACTTGAAATTTCCTTTATAAAACAAAGTAAAAACTCAATACAATCCCAGTCAATGAAATTTGGCATCCCTAAGACAAGTTAAAATTATCGTTTGAAAATGATTAATAATCCAAGATGATTCAGTCTGACTGTCTGAGAATGACCTGAATCTTCTTGGCAAAATTGTTTTTTTAGTCCTGTAAGTGGACCCACTCGGAGATTTAGTCCTTTTTTTTCTCAACTTCGAGTTTAGTCCTTTAAATGGACAAAATTCGGACTTTTAGTCTTGTTACCTACTATAACAGGTAAATGTTACCTGCTAGTGGATTATCTTTAATTCAAACTTTAAATATATTTTAAAAAAATAGAATATTATTCTTGATAAAAAATGAGTTTTAATTTTATACTTTTAAATGTTTTATTTAAATTGTGAATTTAATATTTAGAATTAAAAAAGTTTATTTCCTTCAAATATTTTACTAAAACAATCTTTTACTAAAACTATAAATAAAATAAAAATAGTTTACAATATTAATAATTTCATATTTTATAGATATAGGAATTATTTTAAAAAGAAGAAAAGTACTAATAAAATATATTATATTTCTAAGTAAAAGTATACTTAAATTGCAAATCTATAAATATTAACAAATTATACATTCTCAAAAAGTATAAATAGTTATTCAAACTTTAAAAATATTAAAATAAATATTATTTCAATTTCTATTTATTTATATTTTTCTTTTATTTTTAATCAAACATTACATATTATTAGTACTAATAATTACCAAGTACTAATAATTAGTTATTATAATTACCAAGTACTAATAATTCTTTTCAGTATACGGTATACATATGTGTGTTATGCATACGTATGTAACATGTGTATATTAATGTATATGCGTATATATATATAATGTTTGATTAAAAATAAAATATAATTATAAATAAATAGAAATTGAAATAATATTATTTTAATATTTTTAAAGTTTGATAACCATTTATTCTCTTTGAAAAAATGGATAATTTGTTAATATTTTAATAGTATTTTTCTTATTTTTAAAAATAATTTCTATATTTATAAATTATGAAATTATTCAATATAATAAACTATTTTATTTTATTTATAGTTGAATTGAATATATTTCCAATAACTATATGTGAATTTTATATTTTTTATTATTTTTAAAATCAATAACTTAAACCAAAAAAGGAAATACAAATAAATATATTTTTTGAAATAGTTTTAGTAAAAAAATGTGTTAGTAAAATATTTGTAAGAAATAGATTTTTTTATTTCTAAAATATGAAATTCACAATTCAAATAAAAATTAAAAGTATAAAATTAAAACTCTTTTTTTTTATCATGGATAATATTCTATTATTTTTTTAAATTTATTTAAAGTTTGAATTAAAGAAAATGCCATAATTTATGCAGTTGGTCATTTTTCAGTATTTGGTAAACGTACTTTTGCAATGTTGGTCATTTTTTTAAGGGATAATTAAGAAAAAACCCCTAAAAAAAAATAAGTTCGGATCTTCTTTATTCTTTTATTTACAAAAAACCATGGGGTCAATTTTTTGTCAAACTTTGCAAAAAAAACCAGCTATCAAGTCCATGTTCCTTTTTTGAAAATATCTATTTATTTTCGAATATATTATTTGCACAAAATTCCGCCCTAATGCCATAATTTATGCAGTTGGTCATTTTTCAGTAAAAACTTTTGCAATGTCCTGGTCATTTTTTTAGGAAGTTCCTAATTCAAACGAGATTTTTAAGACAAAAACCAAACCTGAGATTTATAAAAATATTACGATTATTCCCTCAAACTTAAGACAAAACCAAACCTGAGATTTTTTTGTAATTTTGAAACATCTCTGGGTTCTTTTGTAATAAGCCCAAACCTCAGGGTTGTTTTTGTAATTATCCTTTTTTTTTTTAAATATTATCAGGCATATGCATCCATTTGAGTGAAGGTTGTCATGGCATTAAACAAATCTAGTTAGTTGAAACTGAAACATGAGACCCATGGATTAAACCAACAACAAAGCATCTAACATTAAGGACCAGCAAAGAAATCTGCAGCAAAAGGCCTCATATTCCCGTATTAATCATGGGAACCTTTTGCTATACATCTGGAAATATGTTTATTGCCATATTTCTTGTCTCTCTCATCCCTTTTTCTCATTCAGTAAATTTCCAGGTTTAGTCCTGAAAGGTGATGCAGTGATCTCTGATGGAGAAATTGAGCTCAACAAGGTCGATTACACTTATCGCATTGGGCAAGTGATCTACAACGGAAACGTACCTCTGTGGCACTCAAACTCAGGAGAACATGCCGATTTCACCACTCATTTTTCTTTTACTATCAACACACAAAACCGCTCAGCCTACTATGGCAATGGACTTGCCTTCTTTCTCTTGCACCTGCCGGCTTCCAAATCCCACTTAATTCAGCCGGTGGTTTTTTAGGCCTGTTCAACACCAGCTCTCAGAAAACAAATACCAAAAGATCAGGGGCCGAACAACAAATATTGAAAGAAGACATAACAGCTGTGAAAAAGGACAAAGAGAATTGTATCAAATAGTATAGGAATAGTACTGTAGGGATTACTGTTACATCCATTCTGTTAATTCTTTGTACCAGATTTTATTCCATTTCTAGACTAGAATCTTCCACCCTCATGTATAAATACAGCTGACGAGCATAGATGATGTACAAAATTATTTTTCCATTCTTTGATTAATATAATGCAGTTTTTTCTTCCCAATTTGCTGTTATGAATTCTTAGCTTTTCACATGGTATCAAGAGCTAAAGGTTGATTTTCATTTGCTGTTTTTTTTCCTGCAAAGATCTTTCATCTGATCTTCATCATCCTCATCATTTACTCACCTAAACTCATTCACATCTCAAAATCACCACAATCTTCATCATGTCTGATAGTGAGACTATTCAAGATGTAGCTGGTAAAATCACCACTGCTACTGCTGCAAATCCATTCCCTCCTCCATTTCCCACTGAAGATCCAAATAAGCCATTCTTCTTACCTCCCTCAAATAACTCTCACACTATAGAAATCAGGCCTCCTTTGGATGGCACTAATTACACAGCATGGAGCAGGGCATTTTCACTCAGCATCTCTATCAAAAATAAACAAGGATTTCTTGATGGCACTATCCCTGCCCCAGATTTTAGTGACCCTCTTTACATTTCATGGTTGAGATGTAACAATCTCATTCTCACATGGCTCATCAATTCAGTCACAAAGGAAATTGCATCATCCATCATTTACATGAACTCAGCTAAGGGCATCATTATTTTCTTACTATAGTAGATGATTTCAGTAGAATCACTTGGACTTACTTAATGAAACATAAGTCAGAAACTCCGTCTATTTTGCAACATTTTGTTCATCTCATTCTTAATCAGTTCAATGTAAAAATCAAAACCATTCGAAGTGATAATGGTTTGGAGTTTCACATGCCTTTATTTTATGCCTCTCAATGCATTGTTCATCAAAAATCTTGCCCTTACACACCACAACAGAATGGTGTGGTTGAAAGGAAACATCAGCACTTGCTCAATGTGGCTAGAGCATTGTTATTTCAAGCTTCTCTACCTACAAAATTCTGGGGTGATGCTATTCTCACAGCCACATATCTCATTAATAGAACTCCTACACCTCTTTTAAAGAACAAAACACCTTTTGAGGTTTTATTTAACACCTCACCCTCTTATGATCATTTAAGGATTTTTGGTTGTCTTTGTTATGCTTCTAATAATAAGCCACATAGAACAAAATTTGAACCAAGAGCTCAACAATGCATTTTTCTGGGGTATCCAAACTAAAAATTCTTTTATTTCCAGAGATGTCTATTTTAGTGAACATATCTTTCCTTTCAAATATTCTTCACCTATTGAAGATATCAGTCTTCTTATTACTCCCTCTATGCCGGATCACATTAATTCAATTCCTCCCTCATTAGATTCTGATCTTGATTCACCATTATCAATGCCTATTCTTGCCCCTCATTCTCCTGACTCTTCTTCTACTTGTTCTCCTACTCTGGATATCCATTAGGAATCCTCTCATGATCAGACTAAAGCTCAATCTCAGGATCAGAATTCTTCATTTTCTGGCAGTTCTACACGGCTTAAAAGACCTCCTTCCTACTTACAAGATTACTATTGTAATATTGTCAATTCATCAACCAAACACCCTCTTCATCACCATCTTACTTACATTAATTTATCACATTCATACAAAACTTATGCTGTCTCTTTATCCACTATTTCTGACCCTCAGAGTTATCATGAAGCCATTCAGTTTCCTCATTGGGAAACTGCCATCAAAGAGGAACTTCAGGCCCTTGAAGCTAATGGTACTTGGAGTATTGTACCATTACCTCAGAATAAAAGGCCAATTGGCTGCAAATACGTTTTTAAAACAAAACTCAAAGCTGATGGCACCATAGACAAGCACAAAGCTAGACTAGTTGCCAAAGGCTATACTTAATAAGAAGGTTTTGATTATCAAGAAACTTTTAGTCCTGTTGTGAAGATTACCACTGTTAGGATATTTTTTGCATTATCTTCTATTCATGGTTGGTTTCTTCATCAACTTGATGTTCACAATGCCTTTCTTAATGGTGAACTAGATGAAGATATTGACATGACCTTGTAAGTCCAAGCGGCTACGATAATCTAGAGGGGGGGTGAATAGATTATCTCCATCTTTTCGATTATGCCCTCTTTTTCGAACCGAATGCTCAAAGATAATAACAAAGGTGCGGAAATAACACACGACGATTTATAGTAGTTCAACCCACCTAGGGCCTAATCTACTACCACCCCAGTATATCCGGGATGGATTTCAAAAAGAAAAAAGATTTTATTAATTACCAAAATTAATACAACACCAACTTACAACACCTTGAAGAGCACCACACTCTTCTTCAACACCACCTTTGAGATTACCACAATCTCTCTTGAAGATTACCACAATCTCCAACGGCACCTTGTGAAGATTACCACAATCTTCAACCTTGAAGAATACCAAATTCTTCAACACCTCAACAAGAAGATTACCACAATCTTCTTACACCTAACACCTAGATCACTCAAGTGTGTTCTTACCACAAGAACACTCACAAGGATATCTTGTGTTGAATGATAACCCAAAATCAAGATTACAACTCGATAAAGAATATTACAAATATGAGTGCAAGTGTAATCAAGAAATAAGCCTAGACCTCAAGGATGTGAAAGTGATAAACTAGGCAAAATTACAACAAAAATAATAACAATGAAGAACAAGTGTTTGCTTGAAGTGTATCTTGTTGTATCGTATCTCAATAGTTCACTTGGTTGCTCCAAAACTTCCTCTATTTATAGGAGATGATTGATCAAGCATAGGCTCCTCTTGGGGATTGAAAATCTCTGAGAAAAATACAATTAAAATTAAGAATATAGTGTTAGAAATCAATCCCACATTTTAAGGAAAAGATGTCTGCTGTCAAACGGTCAGATTTTGCTGTCAAAAGATAGGGCGACCGGTCACACAGAAATAGAGTTTGAAATAAATGTAACACAAAATTACACGGGGCGACCGATCAACGTAGGCTTCGACCGGTCGACCCCACATCGCCCGGTCGACCATGCCCAAATGGAGAATCGGGAGTTCTGTTTGGGCCGATATACTTGCAAAGACGGCCGCACCTGGCGACAGGCGACGATCGACTGGCCGGTCGACGCCAGTGGCAACCGGTCGACCTACTCATTATTTACTCCGTCTCCTTCTCTGTTCCAAAATACATCTTCAGTACGGGTTGCCCTATAGGCGCGTAGGTTGTCCTCAAAATAAAAGTGTTGTCCAATATTTTATCGAAAATAAACTCCAAGAAATACTCCGAAAAATAGTAAAAATATTTTCGAACGATCGGAAGTATTAGAACAACATTTAGAAACATATTTTGGATGCAAAAATACTTTGACATAAAATCATTAAAAGCAATGTCCAATTTAGTCGACAATAAACTTGAAGAAATACTCGGAAAAATATTGAAACCATTTGAAAGCATATAGGAGAATTTGGACAACAATTAAAAACAATTGTTTTGGTATAAAAACAAAATCATCAAAATCATGATAAAACCATTTATCAAACAATCTCCCCCTTTTTGATGATTACAAACCAAAACAATTTTAATGAGGTCGATTTTGAAAACAAAACAATTTTACCGGTTAAAAAAAACTATCCGTTGTGAGCGACAACATTCCGCGCAATAAAAACACAAGGATGGGAGTAGAGATATTAAAACACATATAGCAAATGCTCCCCCTATCAACATGCACAACAAGAGTAATATAGAAGCAACTTAATCAAAAGCTAAAAGCTTAGCTTTTCAATATTGAGCTTAAGTATCAATAACTTAAAAGCTCCCCCTGTCAAAAAGACATCATTAGAAACATATATAAGTCCATACTACAACCAATGGACCAAGGATCATACATCACCATAATACATCAAGTGGACATAATATGATCCACAACTTATGGCTTTACATCGCCACAACTTATAGCTTCTTTTCGTTGAGCTTATCTTAGCTTCTTTGAGCTAAAGAGCTTATAACTGTTTCTCCCCCTTTGGAATCATCAAAAAGAATGTTAGCACGATAAATACATCATATATTCATATCAAAGTGCGCAACTAAACCGATGTATCGAGCTATTTGAACATTGAAGCCTATAAACCAAATAGGAGGGAAAAGTCGAATCATACGACTTGTAGAAGTTTATGAAAACTCATTTGATAAGCAAAACACGATCTCTATAAATATATAAGACTTTTGAAATCGAGAGAATCATGTAGGTGATGAATTTTTCATTGAAACATTTTATCGAACACTTGGCGGGCGTCAAAAATTGAGAAAGATATATATAGCCCTTGTAAATGAAATCAAGTCAAGTTTTCCATCACCAAATGCAATTTAACAAATGTCAATCATCAACAATCAATAAGCTCATCACAAAAATATATGAATTGCATCAAGAAAAATACATATAAGCCACAAACTCAAGGGTTCAACCCAATTGAGCTAAAGAGAGTGAAATTCTTACCATTCGATCGGTAAAGATGAGCAATGATGATGATAATCGAGCTAGACAATCCCCAAAATATATAATTTATGCAACAAAACACATTTGAAGTGAATTGTGTGTGAAAATGTCAAAGGGGACGAAAATAAAGTTGAAAGGGCCAAAATGCCACAGTCGGGAAACAGAAACAATTTTAACCAAAAAATCTCCAAGGGCGACCGGTCTAGGGTATGGGCGACCGGTCGAGCTGGTGGGCGATCGGTCGGCCCCTGCCCTGGCAGCCCACTATTTTCAGTTTTATTTTGAAATCCGAAATTTGATCCAAAGATCCGATTTTTCGCCCCTAAATTTTAAAAACGTGCAAAATGCAAACGTAGACCTCATTCAATATACATTATGTCATAATCAAGCTCGAAATGAGGTAAAATACTCAGCGGTTAACGATTAAAAAGTCCGCGAGTTATCCTTGAGACGGAATTAAACACATCTCAAGGTTTTTGTTAAAAACTCAATCCCTTTTTAAAAAAATATCCAATCTCAATATGTTTAGTTCAATTATGACGAACTATATTTTGAATGCGGAAAACCGTATAATAAATACCGGACTTGTTATCCCGAAAACTAAGAACATTTTAAAACTATGGATATACAAGTCATAAGAAGAAGTGTCTTTCAAATATTTGAAAATTTCTTTTAACGACACTTTAATGAGATTCGTTGGGATAGTTTTTGAAGTCGAGCATAGACATAAGGCATATGGAATGTCGAGTCTATATGAATAATACAAGAAAACATACCTCGAATTTGTTTGTCGGCCGATATGCCTTTCTCAACCTTTGTCAATCTTTAGCCATAGAGGTTGAGATGGTTCTTCTTTCTTCAATGCTTAACTCCTTCAAGAGTTCTTTTGAAATATAACCATCTTCTTGACATTGAATAATTTGTAGTCCAAGCAAGAAATTGAGCTCCCCCATCATGCTCATCTCAAGCTCACCTAGTATCAACTTAGAAAAACATATCTTGCACAAATATTCATTAGTAGCACCAAAAATATTCTCATAAATATGCACAAGTAAACAATCTTGCCCTTTTTAAAAAAAAAAACAAAGAGAGTAGTATCAACTTTACCTCTTGTAAAATCATTTAGCAAAAATAGCTAAGTCTATCATACCATACATGGGGTACTAGTTTTAAACCATACAAGGCCTTTTATAAAAATCATTTGGCCTAGAAATTTTTTAAACTCCAGAGGTTGTTTTACATAGACTTCTTCTTGAATAAAACCATTGAGAAAATTGGATTTAACATCCATTTGGTAAAGCTTGAAATTTTCTTAAAACAAGAATGGGCAAGTAAAATGCAAATAGCTACTAAATGTGCTATGAGTGCAAATGTTACATCAAAATTAATTACCTTCTTCTTGAAAATACCTTCGAGCTACTAACCTCGCCTTAGTTCGACCAATGTTGCCTTGGTCATCGAGTTTGTTTCGGAATACCCTTTTTGTCTTCTTCATCACTATCATCATAGGGCATCCAATTGATCTAAGGTGTTCATAATAGAACATTTACATCCAAATATTTTGAGGTAACTAATATTTGGAGTACTTCATTTCTCATCTACACAACTTAACAAACTCATTACCGGCATCGCTTATATAAGCAAGAAAACATAGCCCAAGTGTAAAAACATGCCTCAATCATCAATCACAAAAATATCTTGCATAAGAGCATAGTAGAAATAGACACTATATATAGACCATGAAGCAAGAAACACATACTATGCATTTAGAAGATCATCAAGAGTCTAATAAATCATGCAAGTTCAAATAAGCTTAAGAAAGCTACAAAAGGTCTCTTTTGAAATTTGAAAATCCGATAGCATATAGTTGAGACCTCATTTGAAAGAAGTATTTGAACAAGAGTTGACAAAGCAAATATGTGCAATCAAATATCGAATAGTGCCTTTCAAAGAATCTAAAAATCCTCTTAATGGCACTTGTATGAAATACTATGAAAACAAGCACATAGGCACATGGCAATACATATATCGAGTCTATAAGAGTAAGAATAACACAAGTAAACGTACCTCGATAATTAATGCCTTTCTCAAATAATGATGTAAATGGCCATTTGTGAAAATATGTAAATCCTACACAATTCTTAAAACAAATCTAGCACAAATCATAATGATAAAAGTGTAGGCTAAGAGATATCACAAGTAAGCTCATGTCATACAAATCCATAAGAGATGATAACACATTTTAGTCTACAAAAATGCACAAGAGTTTTAAAAACATCATATAAGGTCTTCTTTTTCAAAAATATTTTAAAAGCACAAATATATATTGAAGACCTTAATTAAAAAATAAATACTTGAAAATTCATTTTGCAATTAAGACACAAATAAAAGCATGCATAATAACAAAATAAAATGCATATTTAACTAGGGAGATACGGGTTACCAATTACGCCATTTCCATGGGTTGTGTCATTCCCATTGTTGATGATATCTTCCCCTTGAGAAGTCACTTTGTTGATGATGGCTCCTTTGATTACTCCATTTCCAAGATTTTTGTCCTTCCCATTGTTGATAGTCTCTTCTTCTTTGAAAATCATCTTGTTGATGATGTCTTTGCCATTTCCAAGGATTGTGTTCTTCCCATTTTTGATTATATCCTCTTCTTGGAAATTGGCTTTGTTGAAAATATTTTCTCCTTTGATCAAATGAATTGGTCATTTGATGTCTTCTTGGCGGTATGAATTTTCTCCGATTATTATTTCGCCGGGTACCTAATAAAATATTATTTTGTGGTACCCTCAAGTGCTTGGGTCCTTTAGGATTAGCTTTGAGACTTTTAGGTCTCCAACAATAATTAGAGTTATTTCTAGCCCGACAAGTATTTACCGTATGACCCTTTTTACCGCAATAAAAGCAAGTAATAATTCTAGGAGCATAATGACCAACATGCTTAGAGACTTGATTCTTTTTCATATGATTGACAACATTAAACTTATGATCAAGTTCTAGTTTCGAATTATCACAACAATCAACAATTTCATCGGTACTCAAGTTGGATTTAGATAAATCTTTTTTCATGCAATTAATATCCTCAACAAGAGTACTATTTTCTTTTTCAAGGTTTCTAACCTTGTCAAGTGTGGTGGTGTGAGCACATGATAGTGATTCATAGGAAATAAATAAACTATCCTTTTCATTTTTCAAAACATTGAATTCATTTTTCAAATTTTTGTACTTAACAAGTAAACCTTGGAATTCATTTTGAAGATCATCAAAATCATTTTGCAAATCACTATAATCATTTTGAATAACAATATCATACGAAGTAGAGGGTTTAAGACATACCTCGTTTTCTTCTTCGATGCCCATAAGACATTGTTCGACTACTTCATAGTTGGAAGTTGTAAAAGGCTTGTTCCTTAGATTTAAACTTGTATCCCTTTGAGAAGTAGATGCTTTTGAGTTGCTCCTATCATTTGCATATACTTCATGAATGGCTTCTAATTTTTGCCATACTCCATGAGCCGATCTAATCCCTACAATATGTTCATATACCAAATTAGTAAATGAACAATACAAAATATTGAGAGCTTTACCATTTAAGGAGATGCTTTTCTTCTCTTCATCATTGAGCTCTTTGAAGCCTTTAGAGGTGTGTGGTGTGTCTATCATCGGAATAGATTCTCCATTTATGACGATGTTCCAAATATCGAACCCGCAACCTTGTAGATAACATTCCATTATTTCTTTCCAAAATATAAAATTTTTGGAATCAAATAATGGTGGCTTGGTGGTGGAGGTGCCGGAAAGATAAGCTTCGTTCGTAGCCGACGATCATTCCTCTTCACTCGCGATTTGAAACAAGCTTGCCAAAGATTTTGGCTATGATACCACTTGTAAGTCCAAGCGGCTACGATAATCTAGAGGGGGGGTGAATAGATTATCTCCATCTTTTCAATTATGCCCTCTTTTTCGAACCGAATGCTCAAAGATAATAACAAAGGTGCGGAAATAGCACACGACGATTTATAGTAGTTCAACCCACCTAGGGCCTAATCTACTACCACCCCAGTATATCCGGGATGGATTTCAAAAAGAAAAAGATTTTATTAATTACCAAAATTAATACAACACCAACTTACAACACCTTGAAGAGCACCACACTCTTCTTCAACACCACCTTTGAGATTACCACAATCTCTCTTGAAGATTACCACAATCTCCAACGGCACCTTGTGAAGATTACCACAATCTTCAACCTTGAAGAATACCAAATTCTTCAACACCTCAACAAGAAGATTACCACAATCTTCTTACACCTAACACCTAGATCACCCAAGTGTGTTCTTACCACAAGAATACTCACAAGGATATCTTGTGTTGAACGATAACCCAAAATAAAGATTACAACTTGATAAAGAATATTACAAATATGAGTGCAAGTGTAATCAAGAAATAAGCCTAGACCTCAAGGATGTGAAAGTGATAAACTAGGCAAAATTACAACAAAAATAATAACAATGAAGAACAAGTGTTTGATCAAGCATAGGCTCCTCTTGGGGATTGAAAATCTACAGAAAAATACAATTAAAATCAAGAATATAGCTGTTAGAAATCAATCCCACATTTTAAGGAAAAGATGTCTGCTGTCAAACGGTCAGATTTTGCTGTCAAAAGATAGGGCGACCGGTCGCACAGAAATAGAGTTTGAAATAAATGTAACACAAAATTACACGGGGCGACCGATCGACGTAGGCTTCGACCGGTCGACCCCCACATCAGCCAGTCGACCATGCCCAAATGGAGAATCAGGGAGTTCTGTTTCATCGATATACTTGCAGGCACCGGTCGCACCATGGGCGACCAGTCGACTGACCGGTCGACCTGCTCAATATTTACTCCATCTCCTTTTCTGTTCCAAAATACATCTTCAGGTACGGGTTGCCCTATAGGGCGACCGGTTATCCTCAAAATAAAAGTGTTGTCCAATATTTTATCGAAAATAAACTCCAAGAAATACTCCGAAAAATAGTAAAAACTTTTTCGAACGATCGGAAGTATTAGGACAACATTTAGAAACATATTTTGGATGCAAAAACACTTTGACATAAAATCATTAAAAGCATTGTCCAATTTAGTCGAAAATAAACTTGAAGAAATACTCGGAAAAATATTGAAACCATTTGAAAGCATATAGGAGAATTTGGACAACAATTAAAAACAATTGTTTTGGTATAAAAACAAAATCATCAAAATCATGATAAAACCATTTATCAAACAGACCTTGCCCCCTGGTTTCTCTATTAAGGGGGAGTCTCAGAACTCATTGGTGTGTAAACTGCACAAATCTTTATATGGCTTAAAGCAATCATCAAGACAATGGAATTCTAAATTCACTAAAACCTTACTTGATGCAGTATTTAAGCAATCATTATCAGATTATTCTCTATTCACTAAAGAAGATGAAACTGGTTTCATAGCTCTACTTGTCCATGTTGATGATATCTTGATTGGAAGTAACAATCTTGAAACTATTCATTCTGTCAAGAATTTTCTTCACTCACAGTTTAAAGTTAGAGATTTAGGTGAAGTAAAGTTTTTTCTTGGCATTGAGGTTGCTAGATCAAGAAAGGGGATTCATTTAAATCAAAGGAAATACACCCTAGACATTTTTAATGACACGGGAATGTTAGGATGTAAAACCTCCAGAACACCTACAGAGAAAAATCACAAATTGTGTCATTCATCAGATGATCATATCAAAGATATCACCAGCTACAGAAGATTAGTTGGCAAATTGATTTATCTATCTATCACAAGGCCAAATATCACTTATGCAATGAATGTACTAAGTCAATTCATGGATAAACCTGAATCCATTCATCTTAATTCAGCCTATAGGATCCTTAGATATCTCAAAGGAACCATAGGTCAAGGGATATTTTATTCATCCCATTCAGAGTTAACTCTCAAAGCCTATAGTGATTCTGACAGGGCTTCTTGTCCGAAACAAGAAGATCAACAACTGGTTACTGTATTTTCTTAGGGGATTCCTTGATCAGTTGGAGAACCAAGAAACAGGCTACAATCTCAAGATCCTCTACTGAAGCTGAATATAGAGCTCTAGCTCAAACATGTTGTGAAATGACATGGATTACATATTTGCTTGCAGAATTTCAAGTGAAGATTCATGAACCTACTACGCTTTATTGTGACAACCAATCAGCAAATTACTTTACATGAAATCCCATTTTTCATGAAAGAACAAAACATGTGGAAATAGATTGCCATTTTGTGAGACAAAAGGTACTGAAAGGAAAGGTCAAAATAGTGCATATGCCATCAAAGTTCCAATTAGCAGACTTGTTCACTAAAGGGCTAAATGCGGACAGATTCGAATTTTTGTTGTCTAAGATGAGCATACTAAACATATATGCTCATCTTTAGGGGAGTCTCAGAAAACAAATACCAAAAGATCAGGGGTCGAACAACAAATATTGAAAGAAGACATAACAGCTGTGAAAAAGGACAAAGAGAATTGTATCAAATAGTATAGGAATAGTACTGTAGGGATTACTGTTACATCCATTCTGTTAATTCTTTGCACGAGATTTTATTCCATTTCTAGACTAGAATATTCCACCCTCATGTATAAATACGGTGTGAGCATAGATGATGTACATAATTATTTTCCCATTCTTGATTAATATAATGCAGTTTTTTCTTCCCAATTTGTTGTTATGAATTCTTAGCTTTTCACACCAGCACCGCAAACTCATCCCAAAACCAGATTGTCTCGGTGGAGTTCAACACTTTTTCCAATCCCGAGTGGGATCCCCCTTACGAGCATGTAGGAATCAATGAAAAATCGATTGCTTCTTCGGTAACAACCCCATGGAATGTTAGTTTACACAGTGGACATCCTGCAGAGGCTTGGATTACATATAATTCCACTACAAGAAACTTGAGTGTTTATTCCAGCCTTTATTACCAAATAGACCTCAAACAGGTTCTTCCTCAGTGGGTCACTGTAGGTATCTCAACTGCTACGGGAATGAACGTTGAACGACACACACTTGGATCGTGGGAATTCAGTTCGAGCCTAGACATAAAAGAGAGAAACAGAAATAACCTTAAGAAAATCAGATTGGTTTTGGGGTTGGCTCTGTCAGGATGCATTCTGATAGCCATTGTTGTAGTAGCACTTCTAGCATTGAAAAAACGGAAAGAAGGGGCGATGGACAAAAGCAACACTCAATAAATGAAGACCTTGAAAGAGCAGCAGGTCCAAGAAAATTTACTTACAAAGAACTTGTTTCGGCTACTAATAACTTTCCAGACGAGAGAAAACTGGGAGAGGGAGGATTCGGGAAAGTTTATAAAGGACACCTGACAGACCTGGATATCCCAATTGCCGTGAAAAAGTTTTCCAGGGGATCAAAGCAGGGGAAAAAAGAATACATAACAGAGGTGAAGGTTATAAGCATGTTGAGACAGAGAAATTTGGTGCAACTAATAGACCGGTGCAATGATCCGGACGAATTCTTGCTTGCGTATGAGTTCATGCCAAACGGCAGCCTGGATTATCACCTGTTCGGTAAAAGGGATACTCTTGGTTAGTCTATGAGATACAAAATAGCCCTTGGTTTAGCAGCTGCTTTGCTCTATCTTCACGAGGAGTGGGAACAGTGTGTGATACATAGGGATATCAAGTCAAGCAACATAATGCTTGATTCAAGCTTTAATGTCAAGCTTGGCGACTTTGGTCTGGCTCGACTCATGGACCATGGGCTCGATCCCCAGACAACGGGACTGGGTGGAACATTTGGCTATATGGCACCAGAATATGTGAGCACTGGCAGGGCCAGCAAAGAGTCATAGAGATTGCTACCAGTCGAAAATTGGTTGATCCGTTGGATATGCAATCTCAGAAAGGTTTGGTGGAGTGGGTGTGGGATCTTTATGGAAATGGAAATCTTCTTTCTGCTGTGGATGAGAAACTACAAATGAATTTTGACCCGAAACAAGTTGAGTGTTTGATGATAGTTAGGCTTTCGTGTGCTCACCTCGATCGAAGCCGGAGGGCGTCAATAAGGCAAGCAACCCGTGTTCTCAATTTCGAAGCAGAGCTGCCCAAACTTCCGACAAAAATGCCAGTAGCCATGTATTATGCACCTAGCAGCAGACCCTCCAGTTAGCTCCGGGGAGACTTTGATTACTTACTCAAGTATCAACATCGGTCGATGAAAGGATTGCCCCATTTTGCACTTCAAAAAAATCTGAATGTAAATATTGTCATGATTGGCTGAGACATTCTGTTTGAATACATTTACTTGCTTATATAGCAAGCCTTTTGGCTGAAAATTGATTGATAGACAAATGCAGGCTTTTGCTCTTTCATAAAGATCACCATGACAACAATTCGTACCAAGAGCAACGCTCAACTGATTTTTCTTCGAAAAAGTAGCTATCGATGGACATCATTTATGTGTTAGTTGTGTAACACCCTAGTTTTGAAAAAAATGCAACTACACATAATAATATCCACAAAATGACTATGAATCTAACAGAAGCGAGTCAACCATTTTTTTGGAATACGAGGGGCGGCGACTGAATTTGGGCAGCGAGGTTTGGGTTTTTACATCCTACCCACCTCAACAAAATAAAAATAAAAATATAAATATAAGTTTATATTTAAAAATAAAAATAAAAATATAAGTTTATAAATGGGCCTATCAATATTATAAGACTGGGCTTTTTTACTGAAATTCTATACTGGGCCAATAATAAAAAAAAAAAACTAAAAGTCTAAAAAAATACTAAAACCCAAATTTGCAAAAATTGGGGTATTACATCCTACCCACCTCAATAAAAAAATTTCGTCCTCGAAATTTCGGTTACATACCTTGATCAAAGAAGACGGGATATTTGGATTTGATTTCCTCTTCTCTTTCCTATGTTGCCTCATTGTTCCCGTGTCTACTCCATTGTACCTTGATATAAACCACATCTCTGTTTCTAAGCCCATGCACTTTACGATCCAAAATAGCTATAGGCATCTCTTCGTACGACAAATTCTTACCTATGTGTAGGTCCTTGTAATTAACAATGTGATCAGGGTCAAACACGTATTTCCTCAACAGTGATACGTGAAACACATTATGTACCCCTGACAAGTCTGGTGGCAAAGCCAAACGATACGCCAAGTCCCCAACTCTTTCTAGTATCTCAAATGGTCCAATATAACGAGGCTGTAATTTTCCCTTTTTACCAAATCTTATAATTCCCTTCATTGGAGCCACTTTCAAAAACACAATGTTGCCAACCTCAAACTGTATGTCCTTTCCGCGCTTATCCACGTAGGATTTCTGTCTATCTTGAGCAACTTTTATTCTGTCCCGGATCTCTGAAATCTTTTCTACTGTTTGTTCAATCAACTCCGGTCCCAAAATTTTCCTTTCTCCAACTTCACTCCAATATAAATGGGACCTGCACTTTCTCCCGTATAATGCTTCATACGGGGCCATCTTAATCGTTGCTTGGTAACTATTATTGTACGCGAATTCCACCAATGGCAACATTGTTTCCCAACTTTCCCCTGTATTCAGTACACACGCTCTCAACAAGTCCTCTAACGTCTTAATAGTTCTCTCGGATTGCCCATCAGTCTGCGGATGATAGGCTGTGCTGAATCTCAATTTCGTTCCCAGTGCTTCTTGCAAACTCCTCCAGAACTTCGATGTAAATCGCGGATCTCTGTCTGACACGATAGAAACTGGCACCCCATGTAACCTCACAATTTCCTTAATATAGATTTTGGCATACTGATCCATACTAAAAGTCATTAAATCTTTGCGAGAAAAATGTCTTGACTTGGTTAATCGATCCACTATGACCCATACTGCGTTATTCTTCCTTAGTGTTTGTGGTAGACCAACCACAAAATCCATAGTTATATGTTCTCATTTCCACTCCGAGATCTCCAACGACTTAAGCAAACCCGACGGTCGGCGGTGCTCGCTTTAACTATTTGGGACTAAACACTTCTCTACAAATTCCCCAATATCTCTCTTCATGCTCCTCCACCAGAAAAGCCTCCTCAAGTCGTGGTACATCTTTGTACCTCCCGGATGAGTGTGTAGGGAGTATTATGTGCCTCCTCACTCCTTCCGGAGTGCCTCATCCTTAGGGACACAAATCCTTCCTTCATATGTCGAATATCATCACCAGTTACCTTGAATCCCTCGATGTCTCCAGCTTATACATGTCCCCTCATCTTGCACAAAAACTTATCGTGGGGTTGGGCCTCCTTAATCTTATCTCGTAAGGTGGGTTGCACCACCAATGATGCCAAAATGGCTTCCGTACCATTTGGTGGCTCAACAACTTCAATCTCCGGTTTGGCAAAACTCTCTTTAATCTGCTCTTGCTCCGTGAGCATACAAGCTAACTCCCCTCTGGCCCTCCGGCTCAAGGCATCGGCTACTACGTTGGCTTTGCCCGGATGGTACTGAATGGTGCAATCATAGTCTTTCACCAGTTCTAACCATCTCATCTGCCTCATATTCAACTCCTTCTGAGTGGAAAGATATTTAAGGCTTTTGTGATCCGTGAATATTTCACACTTCCCTCCATATAGGTAGTGTCGCCATATCTTTAATGCGTGCACCATGGCAGCCAACTCTAGGTCATGTGTGGGGTAATTCAACTCATGCGTCTTTAGTTGTCTCGAGGCTTAAGCCACAACTTTGACGTGTTGCATCAAAACATAACCCAATCCTTGCTTCGATGCGTCACTATAGATGACAAATCCCTCTGTAGGATTTGGAATTGTCAATACAGGGGCAGAAGTTAATTTACCTTTCAACTCCTGAAAACTCTCATCGCACTTCTGAGTCCATTCAAACTTCTCCCCTTTCCTCGTTAACCGAGTCATAGGCATGGCTATTCTAAAGAATCCCTCGATAAATCTTCTGTAATAGCCAGCTAAACCTAGAAAACTCCGTACCTCACTTGCATTCTTAGGTACATTCCAACTGCTTACTGCTTCAACCTTACCAGGGTCAACTTCAATTCCTTGTGTTGTGACCACGTGTCCTAGATACACGACTCGGTCCAACCAGAATTCACACTTCTTAAACTTCGCGTATAACTTCTCCTTTCGAAGTGTCTCCAATACAATCTTTAAATGCTCCTCGTGTTGCACCTTATCCTTCGAATATACCAATATGTCATCTATGAAGACTATGACGAATTGATCTAGGTAAGGGTGAAATACCCTGTTCATCAAGTCCATAAAGACTGCTGGTGCATTAGACAGACCAAATGACATCACTACAAACTCATAGTGCCCGTAACGGGTTCTAAATGTCGTTTTTGGAATATCACACTCCTTTACCTTCAGTTGGTGGTACCTAGATCTCAGATCGATCTTGGAAAACACACTAGCTCCTCAAAGTTGATCGAATAAATCTTCGATCCTGGGTAACGGATACTTATCCTTTACTGTAAGTCGATTCAACTCTCTGTAATCGATGCACATTCGAAGTGATCCGTCTTTCTTCTTCATGAATAGGACTAGCGCGCCCCAAGGTGACACACTTGGGCGAATAAATCCCGTCTCCAACAGTTCTTGTATTTGAACCTTTAGCTCCTGCAGTTCATTCGGCGCCATTCGATAGGGTGCTCTAGATACTGGAGCCGCTCCGGGTACCAAATTGATGGAGAACTCAACTTGTCGATTTGGTGGTACTCCTGGTAACTCTTCGGGAAAGACATCCACAAATTCCCGAACTGTAGGAATGTCATTTGGTGTCAACTCAGTTGTTGGATTTCCAACAATATTCACCAAATACCCTTGACACTTTCCCTTTTTTAGCAAGGTCAAAGCATTCATTGCTGGTATAACCTTAGGCACAGTCCTAGTCTTAGTCCCGTAAAACTTTATTGCTTCTCCTCATGGTAAATGTAGTGTCACTTCCTTTTTCTGACACTGGATGTCAGCTCGATATCTACTAAGCCAGTGCATACCAAATATTGTATCGAAATCCTTCATATCAATTACATACAAATTGGCTTTTAGATCCCTTCCCCTATGTCAACCTCTACGCCCTTAACGATTGAATCGGTGAGAATTGTCTTACCGAAAGGCAAACTAATCTCGCGGGTTCGTCGATCCTAAAAGTATCGTTATGTCCAATCATATCATAAAATCTCGAAGACATAAATGAATGTGTGGCACCCGTATCAAATAATGCTAAAGCAGGTATTCCAAGTACATTTAACATACCTGACATCGTCCGGGTTCGATCGACTTCCCCCGGGTCATAGCATATACTCGTGCATGTCCTCGGATCTTGCCCTTTTCTTCCCTGTTCCCGAGTGGGGCAATCCCATGACGAATGTCCTGGCATCTTACACCAGTAGCACTTATTCTGTCCCACAAGACACTCTCCATTATGATTCTTCCCGCATTTCGCACACAACGATTTACCAGTTTGAGGTTTAGGCCCCGGTCTCGCGTCAGTCCTCGCCTGTTTATTCTGATTTTGGTTCCTGTCCTGGTTTCCATTCTAGCTCCTTTTTCCCAAATTCCCAGTTTGTTGGTCCCAGCTCGATCGCGGCAATCTCCGAGCACTTTAACACGTGTTGCGTACGATAGAACCCCGTGGCTTGCCACAATATAGCGTATCCCTGGTCGTAAATCGGCTCGGAACCTTAGCGCTCGTTTACGGTCTGTATCCACCATATATTCCACGAAGAAGCTCATTTGGTTGAAATTCCTCTCGTACTCTGTCACGGACATTCCCTCTTGCTTTAGATCCCAAAACTCCCGCTCCATCTGTTCCCGATAATGTTGGGGACAATACTTCTCCATCACCATCTCTTTAAACCCCTCCCAAGTTAGGGCTGCTCGTTCCTCGGCAGGCCTTAGTCTCCAGTAGCTCATCCACCAACGTCCTGCATCTTGTACAAGCCGGGCATCGAGCACAAAGGATGGGTTGTGCCTCAGTACACCCGATTAACTCGAAGGTACGTTCCAATGACACAAACCACTCGTCTACGTAGACATGTCCTTCTTGCCCATTAAAAATCAGCGGTGAGAAGCGGCGAAACTGCTCTACCACTTGTGCTTGAGTTAATGCCGGGGCTTGGTTGATTGCGTGATCATTCTCGTTATTCCCTCGGTTCCATGCCGGAAATGGGTTTGCCTCATTGTTTCGATTCGTATTGTTATTAGTAGTAGTAGCACCTCGGGTTCTCACCCTACGTCCTCGAATCATTTTCCTATAGTCAAAGTATAACCACAATTTAGTAAAACTCATATGAGATATGCGTTCTAAATCAAAATACAGTTTCTAAGTCAACTCATCATCGGAAAAGACATCACTAGATAAGACATCCATAATATAAAAGAAATGCAAAAAAATTCCATTATCATCATCCTATCTCTCAAAGTTCTTAAAGTCTCTAATACGCTTCTTATTCAGGGCTGCGGGACAAAATAACAGACTTCCTAACGGTCTCATGAGGCCCAGCCATCTAACTATATATCAGGCCCATAGATTTTTTATATCATTAAGTTCAAACGTGATAAATGAAGACATATATCATTTCTCAACATTAAAATATGCATTTTTCGCAATAAATGACATTAAGATAAGGCTCAAGTCTCATAAGATAACATGCTCGAATAATACATGACATAAGGCTCAAAATTCATAATGCAACATTTAGTAACAAAAATATAAGTATTACCTCGAAGTCCCCGTGGTGCGGCGAAGGTGATTGATCATAGATTATTTTTTTCTAAAAAAATCCGACTCTTTTTTTTTTTTCAAGTCGTGAAACGTAAGCCCGCTCCGATACCACTAATGTAACACCCTAGTTTTGAAAAAAATACAACTACGCATAATAATACTAACGAAACGAGTCAACCATTTTTTTCCAAATAATAAAATTAACTAACTTAAATAAAAATTTCATCATCCATCAATTGAAATAAAACCAAGACTTAATGTATGTTTGTAAATACGGAATGATTAAAAGACCAACATCGTTCATGAAATTCTACTACTAATAATAAAAATTCGACAAAAACAACTGTCATGATCAATTCACCCGCCACGCGCCACGTCGGACTCCTCAACCTGAAAGGAGTAAAATTATTGGGGTGAGTTATCGTCAACTCAGTGGGGAAGCAATTGTTCAAGTCAAATATGCATGCATAACAGTTAGCATGGATGTAATACCCCAATTTTTGCAAATTTGGGTTTTAGTATTTTTTTAGACTTTTAGTTTTTTTTTTAATTATTGGCCCAGTGTAGAATTTCAGTAAAAAAGCCCAGTCTTATAATATTGATAGGCCCATTTATAAACTTATATTTTTATTTTTATTTTCAAGAGCCCATATCCAGTTTCTAGAAGATTTAAATTCTGCAAAATTATTATTTTTATTTAAATTCGAAATTTGAATTTTTATTTGCCCTTATCTTTACATATTATATGAGATAAAATCAAATCTTTTTCTAACAAAAGATTTATATCAGATATCTCTAAACCCACGTTTCCCTCAACGGTCTATGAACTCCCACAATGCCACAACTCCCTTAACCGGCCATCCCACAATCCCACATTACATAAGTATCTGATACCTCAAAAAACTCATCTTCACTTCAACTACAAACATACCTTCTCAAGAAACCAGAACAATTTCATATCCTCTGCAATTCATCGTCCCCTCTCAAAATTTCTTCACGTGCCGCCATTCAAGTTCAAAGCCTCCTCAAGGTAAGACACCCGACAACTTTCTTGATATCTCAATTAACACCCCGAGTCACCCCGTCTAAGAATATCCACCCGCTGTCAAAACCATTGTCCCGCTGCCAAACCCAGAAATTTCGAAAAACATCGGAAAAATATTTGAAACCCAGAAAATATCCAAACCCACCGGAAATAGTCGAAACCCATCGGAAATACCCGAAACCCGGAAATTTCCCAAGCCCGAAACCCAAACCTCGCTGCCCAAATTCAGTCGCCGCCCCTCGTATTCCAAAAAAATGGTTGACTCGCTTCTATTAGATTCATAGTCATTTTGTGGATATTATTATGTGTAGTTGTATTTTTCAAAAACTAGGGTGTTACATTAGCGAGTTGTTTTATTTGTAGGAAATCATTCTTTTAGTTATATTTCTTAAAAAATTATTATTTAAGTTATTTTATTTATTTGTAGGAAATCATTCTTACGAGGTCTAGAACTTTCAATCGAGCACGTATTTGGTATTTTCTGCACTTTATTTGAGGTGTGGTTTACTGCTTTTGTTTAATTTAAATGCCCTGTTTTAACTATTAGTTGCATGTTCATGATAAATATGATGCGTGATGTTGAGACTATTTGTACTTAATTGTACGTGATACTTTGAGACTATTGGTACTTAATTGTACGCGAGACTTTGAGACTATTCGTACTTAAATGTACATGAGGCTTTGAGACTATTTGTACTTAACTGTACTTGAGACTATGATATTTTTCGTGAAAGTTTGTGCTAACTGTTATGCATGCATATTTGACTTGAACAATTGCTTCCCCACTGAGTTGACAATAACTCACCCCAATAATTTTACCCCTTTCAGGTTGAGGAGTCCGACGTGGCGCGTGGCGGGTGAATTGATCATGACAGTTGTTTTTGTCGATTTTTTTTTATTAGTAGTAGAATTTCATGAACGATGTTGGTCTTTTAATCATTCCGTATTTACAAACATACAGTGTATTGGTTTTATTTCAATTGATGGATGATGAAATTTTTATTTAAGTTAGTTAATTTTATTATTTGGAAAAAAAATGGTTGACTCATTTCCGTTAGTATTATTATGCGTAGTTGTATTTTTTTTTTTTTTTCAAAACTAGGGTGTTACAAGTTGTACATGCAATCAATAGGTAATGTTCAAGCACATGCATCCTCCAAACCAGAGGGGAAAAATTACAAATATGAAGCATGATTAAAAATGAAACAAGTGCACAATAAGACACCATTCTCACAAACTGGCCCCAAGAAAATAGAAATTCAGTTTGGTTGAGTTTAGACATGTATTTCCAATTACATATATATGAATTTTATTACTAGGACAGGTGTTTAAACATTTACAGTCGATATGACAAATAAAATGATATCATAACTCATACTAAAAAGTCACTTCAATTCCATGAGCTCCAGATAGAGAGAAAGAGTTGAACTGGCAAAAGAATCCAAGCATATGATACTGCCTTCTACTGTCCGGAAAGCATTTTGGTAATACTATTCTGCAGTAATGCAGTAGACTCTACAGCTGTCTTAGTTAGCCAACTGATCCCTACTTTTAACCGGTGCTCGTCTGTTGGTAGTCGAAGTAAGTACACTATTTTCCTAGCTGCAAGGCAGTGAAATCAGAAGTGTGAGAAGCTCATGAAACAGTTGCAGAAATTAGATAAAAGGTATAAAAAAAAAAAAAAAAAACCTGAGGTTCGGGCTAATTACAAAAATCTAGAGGTTTTTGAAAAATTACAAAAAACTCAGAGGTTTTTGAAAATTAAAAAAAAAAAACCATTGAGGTTTGATCCCATCTTACTTTTTCTCTCTTCATAAGCAAAAAACATTTCAAATATCCCTGATATTTATAGAATTATTACACTTACCCCTTAAATTTAATACATAATCAAATATGAGGGGGCATTTTGTAATTTTGAAATATCTCTGGTTTTTTTTTTTTTTTTTTTTTGCAATTAGCTTGTAATTAGCCCTAGATAAAATGAAGCTAGGGTCTTCATACCAGTGTGCCCAACTGGACCCTCCAACGTTACGCTCTCGATGAAACTTGGTGAAATAGCAGCATCGCATCTCCCAAGAGTCATCATCTCACCTAAATTCTGAAACCTGGAGCAACAAAACCAAAATTCAGCTGACCATCATAACAAAGTATTTGGCATGGTCATATGGTTTTCTACAATTTCCCAGGAGATAAGGCAAGATGGTATAATGTAAAATAGAGTACATATAAGAAAGATATTGCGATTTACACACACTTGATTTTCCGATTAAAGAACTTGTTAAACTAAGGCACCGTGAGACACCCACACAAGCTTCAGATTGATGTATGGTAACTAGAAGAAACCAGATATGTAATAACCAACAAGTCATCATTAGATTTGGTCTAATTACAAAATAAATCAGAGGTTTTTGAAAATTGCACAAAAACCGTTGAGGTTTGATCCGTCTTACATTTTCCCACTTCATAAGCAAAAAAACATCTCCAAAACCCCTAATATTTATCGAAATATCGCAGTTACCATCTTAAAATTAAGACAAAATCAAACCTGAGGGGGTATTTTGTAATTTTGAAACATCTGGGTTTTTTTTTTTAGGTAGCCCAAACCTTGGGGGAGTTTGTAATTATCCCTAGATAATATTATGAAATTTATGTAGCGGAATATTTTCATGGTAGTTACTCATGCAACTTCAATATAGAATACCCTTGAATTAAGTTCTTGCTCAGGAGTTCTCTATATATCTCTATGGGACAAGGCTAGAGAAGCTTATTGTGCAAAAGACATGGGTGTAGTTTAATTAATCATATGTAACTCTGATTCCACTTCTGTACCTATCATTTTTTCCAACATAAAATTTTACCATCTGATCTTAAAACATTTCTATTAACAAACCTAAATGGCAGTAGAGGTCGGCCATTTATTGCAGCCCACAGATTCCAGCCTGCAAAATCTGCCTGCTGAAATGCTACCTGAGAAAAACATGGCAGTACGTGTCTCAAACAGGGGAAGTCAAAATATTTCTTTTCTTTCGGGACAAACATTTCATGATATATTAGTAGTGGAGAGTACAAGGAGTAAGTAATACCTGAGCGGTGCCTGGAAGCAATTTTCCCTGTTTGTCCCTCACAGCAGAAGAGTCGCCAACCGCAAATATACGTGGGTGACCCTTAACGCGAAGAGTTTCATCCGTTTCTGTTTGTCCCCTACCGTTAAGAGGAATATTAATGGGTTTATCACTGGGTTCTAGCTGAGGAAGCAAAGGTTTAGACCCAACAGTCCATAAAACTAAATCAGCTTCGACCACTTGCCTTTGTATGCCCCTTTCAGCAGGCTGCAACTCCAGAATAACTTTTTCATAATTATGAGCTTCTATTTTATCACGAACAGCTTCAACATTAGTGAGTTCAGGTGAAGTCCCAAACTCAACATCTTTTCTTATACAGCGGACAAAGTAACCCAACAAAAGCTGAACATTCCTGGATGAGAGAACCTGCCAGATAGGGCCTTTAGTCTCAAACAGCTTAATAGAGACATAATTTAATTAAGGTAACTGCAAATCGAGATATACAGTTTTAAAACAAGACAGCCGAAGAAGTACCACTCTCATCACTATGATTCATAACGTACCACTCTCAACATTATATCTTTAGGTTTCTAACTCAACATGGTGTCAGTGCCCTAAGCTCTTATTCGGGTTTCTAGATTTAAGCAGCCTAACTGCAAGCGCTTTTACCACTGCATTGTTGAAATTGCACAATAATTATTTCGTGCAACAACTATCAATATCTGAACCTCGACATGAATCAAGAGTAAGAAAATATGTCAGTCCCGATTTCATTTTTTGCTACTACATACAGGAGTCATCAGTTTCCATAGTTCAAGTAACACTTCGACAAGTTATTTTCGCGTTCAACTTGCAGGGGGGTACTGAAATGTAATTGATATAAAAATGGATTTGATAGCAAAATAATGCAAGATTATTGGGATAGCAAAATATTTGATTTTAAATTAATATATAATCTCTTAAATTAATGTACTTCTCATATGTCTATATAGGTTTTACAGACTAAATATATATATATATTATAAGTGTGATAAACAATAACAATACAAATCTTTTAGCCCTTTGGGCATTATATTTATATCTATAGACCTAGGCCAAAGGTCCGAACCACTTTGTGTGTGTTCTTTCTCTCTCGTCTATTTTCTCAATATATTCAAATTTCAACAAAATAAAAACCAAATAGTGGACCGAAATCTTCGGTTTGATTTGGTGATTCAGTTTCATCAATCTATCAAACTCTGTACACATGGAGGACAAATCTAGAACCCATACAGTTAAGTCGCTCTTCATAAGCAAAAAATATTTCCAAAAACCCTGACTTTTATAGAAATATTACAGCTACCCCCTTAAATTTAAGACGAAATGAAACCTCAAAGGGTTTTTTGCAATTTTCAAAAAACAATGGGTTATTTTGTAACTACCCCAAAACTCCGGGCAATTTTTGTAATTATCCCTTTCGATTATTATCAAACAGTACCCACATAATTGCATGTCTTACTTTCAATGCAGATTCCCTGTTGCCAGGTGGAGCATTTGGCAAGATTGTTTTCTCAACATTGATTGCTTGCACAACTCCCCGCGTTTGCAGTCTTTCTGCTACTGTGGCAGCCAATTCAACCCCGGAGTAACCACATCCCACGATAGCAACACGAATTGGTGAGTCCTTCCCAAAATATTTCCGCTCCAGTGCTCTTAGCTTCTCATCGACTCTCTGCATTTAAGAATACCAACATATAGAGAAGGTTGCAAAGCTTACATCATAAAGATCCTAGAAGATTAAACAGGAAAGTACTTGACTACAGTTTAAATACTAACACGAGCGTCCTCAAGGGTGTAAAATGGTAATGCATATTCCATTGCACCTGGCACAACATCAAGTTTGGCTTCAGCTCCAAGTGCAAGTACCAACCTGGCTGCCCAGATCAAGTAGTATGGAATCAGTAGACATCATTAAATGTAAATGAAGCACCAGTTCAAAAGCATTCACACAAACATTGAAGTATTGGAACACAAGCTATATCCTGTATCGATCACATCAATAATGAAATATAGTCAATCATTATGTTGCAATGTACAGCCCCCAGCCGCAATAAGTGCCGCATATATTGGAAACAGAAAAAAAAATGCAAATGAACTGAAATAATTGGAAAAATATAAGTATTGATACATGGAGACAAGTATATAAAATTATTTTGTGCACACACATGCAAGGTTAGACATCAACCAATTTGTAAAAGCACATAATATAAGAATTTCACACAAGGGAAATATGTGAGGTGTCATACAATCCAGAACATCTAGTACAACTTTGTCTTAACCTAAAATTGAGGTCCATAGGTTTTTTGCACAAATTAATATCAACAATGATTAGTGAACATCAACAAAACAAATGAAGGATAGCGTACAACTGTGAATCGGACCAGGAATCTAGAAATAAGTAATTTTGAAAAAACCTGGGCCCACGTAGATCAAGTTCAAACTGGCTTAGTTCTGATCAAAGAACAACCTGATCAGATAAACATGACCATAGAACGAACACTAGTGTCTAGAGGCCAAACATTTTGTGTGGCTTCCCCATCCTTAATTTCCTAATTAATTTCTGGGGTTACATGCAAATCTTGATGTATGTGGACTATAAAGATTTTCTTTCATGAGTTCCATTCAGCCTTTTAACTATTTTATTTAAGATCTAAGAAGCTGCACCACCAAATTGACAACATCCATGAGATAAAACAGCATGGTTCCCGTGAATCACATAAAAGTATACCAGTCATATTCAATAACGAGACCACTTTCAAGATGCACGATTCCGGCAGAATGAGTTACTGCAGCCTCATCCATTCCAAATTGATCAGAGGGATGTAAAGATTGAACCCTATCTTTGAAAAATTGCACATCAGTGTTTGACAGCAAGTCTGAGAAGCGAGGAGCTATTTCCCATTCATCCACTTCTGCATTTTGAAAATAAGCACAACAACATGATTAAAAGGAACTAGAATTGGCTAGCTAGAGCAAGCATAGTTCCTTATCCAATCAAGTCCAAATATACCTCCAGATAGGAGTTCATATAGTAATGGCTTGAAGACAAAGCGCTCAGATTGATCAACAAGAACCACCTGTTGCATTATTAAGAAGGATTAATATCTAGGCAACAGTTGACCAATTGACAAGCATTATTAAGAAGGATTAATATCTTAGTCCACAATCAAGTCGGCATAGAAATTTGTATCTAAATATCCTGTACCAAGTGGAGACCATTCAAATGGCCAGGACTTCTATCAAATTCAGTCACCCCAAGGCTGAACCTCTGCTGACATATGCACATATTGCACATCACTCAGAAATAAAAACATAAAGAAAATGAAACATGTGATTGCTTTCTATTTCTGAGAACAGAAATCATATCCGTTAAGCTTTCGTCTATCTTTTGATTATTTATTCCACATTTCACATCTCAGTGCTTTGCGTGCTAGTATATTTTATTAACAAGTTAATTAAAATATCTCTGCCCGTCGAGTCAATTAGATTGACCTCTTTTAATCTCTTCTACAAGCAATCCTATTCAAACGTTTTTAGTAAAATGACATTTCTTCATTTTAAATTGCATCTAATGAATAACAAGAAGTACCTTGCTACACATAATTACAGGGTACGATTGCAAATGGAAGATAATCATGGAACATGCTTCTGTAACTTTGGCCTTAAATTAGTTCCAAACAAGAGTTTATTGAGATGAGACACCAATAACCCAATATGACTGACGCATATGAGCATTCTCAAAAAGAGGATGTTCGGCTTCATAAGCATTGATATAGTGTCACTGGTGCACGTATGTGGTGTTTGTTAGGGAATAGATACACTAATATAATAGACGAGTTTTCTATTATTAATCAAGGAGTCAAAGACTAAGAATGAAATCATAGTTATTTATTTAAGTCATAGAATTTCAACTAATAATACATATCCTAGACTTAATAATATTACAGTGCTAAACTATTAATTGTGTATTGTTAGGTGAAATTCTATATGACTTAAACAACTATTACTAAGTCCAAATCTTAATGCTAATGGAGAGGGTGTTGTTTTTACTTGAAAATGGAATATACAATGTACTCCAATTAATCAGCAGGAATAAAACAGTCGGACATTTGTATTATACAAAGTACCAGCCTGGTTGCCAAAGGATCAATGCTAGAGCATATAACAGAAAATTGTCTTAAATCAAAGGTTACCTGTGGTTTCTTTCCATCAGGCCAATCAAGTGATTCCAACCTCAATGCAGTGTACAACCCCCCGAAACCACCACCTAGTATGCACACTCTTGGTCTCTGCAATCATGAACTGTGTTTATGTCATGATAAAATAGTATGTTTAAGATCATTTTTCACTATGTTTATGCAGAAACTTCAACAACAATTAATCAGCTTTGAAAAAGTTTCAAATGAATTCAAAATTTCAAGACACAACGCACGCCACCTTGAATCGCAAAAGATCAATCATTTATATAACCCTTAGGGATGTACCACACTGCTCGAATATCAAGGCATGCGAAATTCCCGGCGAAGATTGGTACTTTGAGTTTGAAAAAGCATATAACTACAGTGACAAAGTTAGAGTCAAGAATGATCTAAAAGCAACCCATGCATCTTATGTATCCTTGCATATTTCTTAGTTCCTTAATGAGTTCGATAAGTATTTTCAAAACTAAGGACAGAACTCACCAAAGAAAAAACAAAAAGAAGAAAAATAAATAAAAGATGATATAACCTTCTTGTTATCAGGCCAAACGTAACTGGGACGCTGCGATTCACTCTCAGAAACTGCAGAAACGACGCCGTACCTTCCGCTTGAGCTCGAACCAACAACACGGACTCCTCGCCTTCTGGTGAAGCTGGAAAAGAACCCCGAATTGGTCCAAAACTTAGGCGAATGCTGCTGGAACAAATTCCGCCACTGGAATTGCTCGCCTGAAATTCAATGTCGTTTCAAGCAAAGCAAAGGAAATATAAGCCCAGAATAACACAACGATAGCGGGTGATCGTAGCAAATACTGGTGTAACAGAAAGAAAGAACGTACGGCTGAATGGTTTTAATGACGTGAGAGAAGAAACTGCGTGCGCCATCTATGAACTTGATGGTACAGGAAAGAACGGCGGTGGAGGGCGGTGGAGAGCGGTGGCTGGTGGCGGAGCACTGCGGAGCGGGTATATGTGGCCGTCTTGGCTCCACGAGTGTTTTGAGAAAGGAATAGAGCTACTGTTTGAGTGATTTATATCTGTACAATTAGAAGTGAAAATTGTTTATTTTTGGCAATATTTAATATGGTTGTGAGTTTGGTACATAATGTTTTTTTTTGTTGGAATATATAAAGTGATAAAAGTTATTGCACCTTGTAATCCTAACTTTGATTTATTTGTTAATTTACCACCTAAAGTTTTTACAATTTCAACTTTGACATTTCGCTTTAAAATTATATATATTAATACATATGCAAATATGCATATAAATCTCTTTTTGTTCATAAAATATATATTTAATAGTAATAAATAATATAAGAATTTATTAATAAGTTAACTTAATAGAAATTAAATAATCATACATGGTGAAAAAGTATCTAGAAATTGGTTGTATTTAGAGGAAAATGTGGTGCAAATAGTGTCACTCTTAGAAATATATATTGCTTGGTTCCCCAGTTCGGTTAACCGACAGGCAAGGGTTGGCCCATTTTTTTTGTTTTAACTCTTATTACTTTTGGGAGTGACATTGCTCAATCCCTCTCATTGCTAGTTCTGAATGTGGTTTTCTCTTCCATGCCAAATTCATCAGTTAGGTCATATTTCGGCACTTACCTTGTGTTCTCGTCTCCTCGCTCCACACAAGCCATCCATCAAATATTGGGCTTCTAACGAGTCAGGAAGTTGAATAGGAATTTCTTATTTGATTGCATTTTAAAATGTGTATAATAAGTAGAAATTTACTAACTATAACACTAACTTCAATAAGACAAAATGAGATCTGGAATACAATTTTCTACGTACTACTACTGGAAATGAGTTTTCCCATAGGATTAAAGTGAAATTAAAATGATAAATAATCGCTAACTTCTAATTGTAGCATTTAGGTTATTTTCTCTGATTTAAAAGCAAACTATTTTAAGCGTTGTTTTTGTTTTTGTTTTATAGAGTACACAAGAACCACGAGCGATCAATCAAGTTGAATATTTTAGACACGAGTTCACTCATTTCATTTCATATTGCTATAATATATACATATATATATATATATATATTTTATAACTCAGCTTTCAGGCTTACGCATGACTATGCCTCAGGACAACAACTCCGGCCCCTCATTGTTGCCGTCAAGGTAAACCGCGTGATGTGCATTTAATCGCCAGGTGTTACGATGGGGGGTCTGCTGACGTACAACTAGATCCTCCCAGGTAAAGAGAACAATTATGTTCGACCCCCCAATCTAATAATAATGATCTCACCCCGAATCAAACTCACACGGATGCTATTCAGTATGAATTCCCACTAAATCTTCACCAGCTCGCATATGCCCCGGGAAGTAATTTGATGGAGTAAGGATTTGAATCGCGAGGAGTAATTTGTGTTATTTATTGTGATCATGTGATGTGCATAATACACGGTATATACTACAACAAGAGCTGTCATCTCGTGGCCTATGGTAACACTATTGATCAGTTAATGGATACAAATGTGAATTAAATACAAATAAAATATATAATGGACAAACCATATAGCGTGTCCAAATATAAAAACTAGATAGAATTTGAATGTTCAGACTTTAGAGGGCATGTCCGACACACTTGGAAAGTTAGAATACTGAGGTGCATCTTTTGCAATTTCAGAAATTCTAGGGTTAAAAATGTTAAGAGAAAATAAATTAATTTAATTCACATTCACACATTATTGATTTGCACGTCATCACCCAAATACATGTATTTAAATCAGTGTTCTAAAAATCGCTAGGCGCTAGCCGGGCGGCAGACTGGGGCCTAGCGCCTAGGCGGTGCCTGGGCGGGGTTAGGCGGGACCTGAGCGGGATTAGACGGGATCTAATTGGAAAAATAACGTAGGCGGACAAGAAGGGCCTAGCGCCTAGGCGGAGTCTAATCGGAGCTAGGCGGGGTCTTTTAGAACAGAGATTTAAATACACACAACCGTCCATTAAAAAAAATACATGAAAAATAAATAAAATATAAGATATTATGTCTTAAACAAATTGGCAACATCGTGTCAAATTCGTGTTCGGATTTCTCCGAGTAACTTCGGATCGGATTCGTTTCGTGTCGGGGATTGACACCCTATTATCATATAATCCCATGGCTTATATGTTCAACCTAATGCATAGGCTAACCAAGAACTCAAAAATGAAGAGCCCTTATGACATTTATCACGGTGCGCATTTAAAGAAATGTCTGAATAATCAAATCTCATCTTTACATAAAATAAAATGTGTGTATGATTAATCATCTATTCCCCTGTAACAATCACCTTAACTCCACAAAACAATCCATTTACAGCAAAAACAGTACTCTTTCATTCCATTCCCATTAACCAAAAAAACTCTCCTCATGCTTAGGCTGCTCAATTTGCTACTTGCCAGCTTTTCTATGTCAAGAAGACAAGCACAAATAGAACAATAAACAAAGCTAGTAAGAACAAAATCATCATTATTTGACCCTTTGCACCAGCTTTCTTCATTACCATGGCGACCTTTTTCTGCACGAAAACAACGTAACAATGAAATTTGCTCACAAACACCCATGAATGCCAAAATCAACTAAACAACCGCTTCAAAACCAGATTAAGAAATCCTGGAGGAGTGCTTTCACCTGAACAAAATCGAGACGATTTGATGTACTGTCCATTTCTGTGCCCAATTCATCTATGATTTTCTCCTGCAATATCAAATTTAAGAATTACATAATTTCGTGGTGGGCAAGAAAATCAACAAAAAGCTCACAGCCATTCCAATCAATTGGGTTTGATAACATTTACCTGTGCAAGGAGCTCTTCATGTATCGTGAGCCCAACACCTCCGATTCTTTCCACGCTCGCACTGAGCTCATCTAGCTCTTCATCCTGTTGCCTGCATTACACGAACCACATCAGAATGAGGAAAACTGGAACACCAGAATATAGAATAGTCATATGAGGTGAAAGTAATCTGAGCAGTATCAATCAAACTACAGATTCAGTGCCTTATTCACCTAGTCCATCCAATAGTATTTCCTTTCATTATTCGGATCACACAGAACCACACATAGGCCCTCAAACATAAATATCATTAGTAATAGGATAATTACGAAAGATACTCTTGAGGTTCAGTCTAATTAAATATATATATATATATATATATATATATTTGGGTGTACTGCTTTGTTCACATTCATGATCAAAATCGAGGAAAACTTGAAGCCCAAGCTAGGAAGGTGTATTTGTAGGATATGCTCCCAAACAAAAATGGTATAAATGCTACGTAACATTTTTTTGAAGTAACACAATCTTTTACCACTCATCTTCGATATTACCTACTCGCGAAGGATTACAACTCAAAGAACGGAGTCAAATGATCTTTTACACTGCCACAAGTCCACAGATTCCCCAGGTAACACTTCCCTCAAGCCTGCACAATCTGTTCAATCTACTTTAGGTTCTATGTCCAAGTCTAGTGAGTTAGATGATCGCAATGTTCCAATTGCTATCCGAAAAGGTGTAAGGTCATGTACTAAACTCCCATTGTCTAACTACGTATCATAAAAAAATCTCTCACCAAAGTTTCATGTTTTTACCTCACAAATATCTTGTATGGAGATTCCAAAAAGTGTGCAGGATGCTCAAAAGATTCCCGAGTAGAAGGAAGCTGTTTTTGAGGAGATGAAGGCTCTTGTGAAGAACAAGCCATGGGAGATGGTCGATCTGCCTAAGGGTACAACTGCGCGATGCAAATCGGTGTTTACAATAAAATATAGATCAAATGGATCAATTGAAAGATTCAAAGCTAGGGTGGTTGTTAAAAGTTTGACCCAAATATATGGCATTGACTACCTAGAGGCTTTTGCACCTGTAGCAAAGGTAAATATTGTGAAAGTTCTCGATTGGCAACAATTGGATGTGAAAAATGTTTTCTTCAACAGAGACTTAGAGGAAGAGATATAAATGGATGCATCTCCAGGCTTTGGTGAAAGACTTGGTTCGCATGTGTGTAAATTAAAGAAATCCTTATATGGTTTAAAACAGTCACCAAGGGCCTGGTTCGAAAAGTTCAATCTCTAAGAAACAAGGATGCCATCAACGTTGCAGAAAAACCCAGTGCAACATGATTGCACAAACTGCATGGAGATTGATAGACACTTCATAAAGATGGAGCTATTTGTATGCCGTTTGTTCCCAAACTCAACAATAGTTGATATCCTCACCAAAGGGCTGTTCACTACTATCAAACTTCTTGTCCGCAAGCTGGTCATGATTGACATCTATGCTCCAACTTGAGGGGGTTGAAGTTTTTAGGAAGTAGTTAAGATATTTTATTTGAATTATTTCAAATAAATCTGATCCAGATTGTTCAAATTTTATTAGAATTTTTTTGTCATTATCTTTAAGTTAGTTCCGTTATAGCTGAATTAGTTACAGAGCTGATTATATATTGATATACGGAGACTTTATGAAAAAATTGAATAAACACTTTTCTTCTTAAAAATAACAAATACAATCCAGCTTCCAAGTCTTTCGCAAGCCCGATTCCACACAACAAATGTGCCTCGAGCACAGCTAGATAGTTGGCAAAGTACCAACACTGATCATTCATGCAAATAATTAGTTCAGTACAGAAATTAATTTGCATGTATTTCAATTTTTTATTTTTTATTTTTCAATCAAAAAGTTGCTTATGTATCAGACAATTTCTGAGTATTAAATTGAGATATTGAACAACTCAAAAATTACGGAGCTGATCCTTATCATTGTCCCTAAGGACTAAATATCTTCCAAACACAAGATGACTGACGTTGAGCTATTTCCTATCACCAACAGCAGACGAAAAAATAGATGTCAAAACCTCAACAACACCCTGCTCTGCCTAACTGTCAAACTGACAAGAGTGACAGGGTAGCATTGTCTGCTTTGCTGGGAAGAAACCAGTTGGAACACCATTCACATCGGCCGAAGTTCTCAAAGTTGAAAATCAGATAAAATGATCCATTTAATACCTCACCCATTTTTGTTCACAATGAACAGCTAAAAGGACTAGATTCAAAAAGTAATAAGGTCTCTCCTAGTAGATCTGAAGAACGCACTGGCTTCCCCATTTAATTCAAGTCAATCAGCTGATCGTCTATATACATCAACAATTATTCTTCAATCTTTGCAATGCCCTAAAAAGTTAGAAAATGAAAAAACGGGCCTCCAACACCATTCCCCAACCATTTTATGCCAAAGGTCAATGTTTTGCAATCTCAACTATCCACAAGCCACATTGGTTTAAAAGTTAAATGTATCCCACCCCACCATTCGAAGAGATTAACGCCAAAACAAGTTTTAGACTCTAATTTCTCAGAAACTGATTCTGGAAGGAAAAAAAATTGATGTCAGACCATCTGACCTGGAAGCTTATTCCACAAGAATGCATTACAGCAAGCAATGTTTCAGATGCAGCAAATCCTCCTTACTCAATTTTGAAAATACCAAATCCTCAATAACAGGCCTCCCTACTCCGTTTTTGAAGACAAAAATCATGTGGTAGAGTTCATACCTCCTCTCAGTCCTCCTTAAACTTCCCGGTTTTCAGGGTACATTCTCCTTGTAGTATATCACCAACTGTGTGAATACTTGGTGCTGCAATCTTCACCCTAAAGCCATATGGTCCTGTGTTGGACCTCTAGTGCTACTCGAATTGACGACTGTCCCCAAAAACCAACACGAGTCTTTTCTAGCGCGCTTTGTCCTCACTCACGCGCACCCTGAAAAACTTCCCATGGGGTCACCCATCTCATGTCTACTCCAGGCCAAGCACGCTTAACCTCAAAGTTTATATGTAATGGGCACCAGAAAAGAAGATGCATCTGTTAGTATAGGTAGTCCATATCAAATCCTTTAAGCTCTCCTTTAACTGTGCAATCCAGCGCTCACGAGTTTGAATCGCGGGCCACGCCTCGTGCCTCTTTTAAAGCCCATTGCAAGCAAGATGCTGGACCAAAGCCCAACAATCCTCCTCCCAAAGACTGCGGCAAAGATCTCCCAAGCTTGGCAACTTCCGTTGTCCGCCAAACTTCCTCGATTCTAACGCCAACTTCTTGGTTCAGCGTCGCGTCACGCGGCCCTCTCGATTCGGCCACCCGAAGAACCTACACCTTCAGTTCCAGTCTGTTTACCTTAGTTCCGGCCACCTGGCAACCTACACCTTCAGTTCCAGTCCATTTACCTTAGTTCCGGCCACCTGGCAACCTACCCTTCGATTACGGTCCGTTTCGCCTGCTCAAGGCCAAAGATCGGCATCTCAGTTCCACCAGCTCGAAATCTCCACTGCAGCGTGCTTCTAAGGGAATTCGAACCCGTGACCTGCTCTGATACCAGTTCTTGGACCTCTAGCGCTACTCGGATTGACGACTGTCCCCACAAACCAACACGAGTTTTTTCTAGCGCGCATTGTCCTCACTCACGCGCACCCTGGAAGACTTCCCAGGGGTCACCCATCTCATGTCTACTCCAGGCCAAGCACGCTTTAACCTCGAGTTTCTATGTAATGGGCACCAAAAAAGATGCATCTGTTGGTATAGGTAGTCCATATCAAATCATTTAAGCTCTCCTTTAATTGTGCAATCCAGCGCTCACGAGTTCGAATCGCGGGCCGCACCTCGCACCTCTTTTAAAGCCCAGTGCAGGCAGGATGCTGGACCAAAGCCCAACATCCTGAATATCTGGCGCAGTCCTTAAAGCCACTGCCACTTCCCAGTTTCTCACCTTAACTCGTCCGTTTTGGGAATAATCCGAATGCATGATCTCCCTCCCTTACTCCCTTCCAAAGTGTTGCAGGTCAGTAGTTTCTGCAATCTCAATTCCATTCTCTGGAACTCCTTGTCCCTTTTTGTTAACTCCTATTTAAGCATTTCAATACCATTACCATCCTAAAATACCATTACCATTCTAAAATCTACAAAGCAAGCTAACTCTTCCAAGTCTAAGTTGTTCTGCAGTTCTTTTACAATACCCACAAAAACTTTATTTGTAATCACAACCCTAATCAAACTGAACACAGTCCTGACTCATTCCACCACAATCCAACAGAAATGGAATTGATCAGAGACTTGCCTTTACTGAAACAGATCTCCCGAGCGGGAAGAAACCAGATGCATATCCAGTCTAAAAGAAGATTAGCATTAGACCCGATAGAAATTATCTACCAATGTATGTTTGGCTAATTTTTCTTTCAATGGGTTCATAGCCCAGAGATGTCAGAGAACATACCTCTGAACTAGCCAATCAAATAGAACAGTCAAGTTTTGGCCCCAAGGATATTGCAATTCTATAAACAGAACTTAAGAAACTAAGCCTGGACATCAAAACCTAGATGTGTGATAAAGTCAAAATAAAAAGAACTATAAATGATGTCCTAATCTATTGTTGTATAATTCTTTTGTGGATATCTTATCCACTTTTTGTAACTCTTTTTTTACATTAATAAAAATTTGTTTCTTATCAAAATAAAAATATAGGAAAACACTTACTGTAGCAACTATGTAGAGAAAATACTTGGGAATTATCATGTGTATTTTGATGACAAGTATTATTTGTATATAGCGAAGAATATCATTTATAATTCTTTTAATTTTGACTTTATCACACATCCAGATTTTGATATTGTCATTTGTCAATATTCATATAGGAAAACACTTGTTTTTCCAATACTTATAAATACAAGTGTTTTACTATATGAATACTTATAAATATTACTTTTCTGTATATGTTGTTTTGATCCCACCACACAGGAAAAATGTAAAAGTCTTCATATGATCCAGGAATCCAGGGTAGACATTAGGTTAGATGCTCAGTAAAGGGAAAACACTTATATTCATAAAAGATACGGGTTTAGAAAAAGGAAAGGTAAACTTTCGAACAACTGCAACCTCAAGATACATGAGGCATGATAATCAGACTTGTTAATAAGAGCTTCAATTTCAAATAAAATATAACAATAACCAGGAATAAGAAAAAATGAAAAGGTTAAAATAACAACATTACCTTATCAGAAGTACTTGTCTGTCTGATTCTGATGATATGACATCATCATTATCTTGTGCAGCGTACTGGTTGAATTTATCAGGTTGATGAGGATTCGGCAGTCTCATAAGTTCACGCCGCATTCCATTGACATTAGAGGTGCTTGTGCTATTTGCCTCATACCCAATTACGACTGATTTCTTCACATTTTTCACCTATTGAAAAATTTTATGAGGATTTCAACTACTTGGATTTCAAAGCAATGACACTGAGCAAAAGTATCAGAACCCTTTTACAGCAGCACCTACAAGAGTAAGCAAGTTCGTAATATACCTGCGTACGAGCATTGCTAGTCCATCTTCTTCGTTTATCAAGCTCCGCTTCATCAATACCATACCAAGCAGGATCTCTAGCTGCAACGGCAATGGTCTTGTCCAATTCATCCACCTTCCAATCAGGAAATCAATTTTCAGTACTGCTGTAATGAATATGCATTATTTACCAGAAATTCAAAAAGTTCTCGAGACACTTGCAAACCAGTATCAAGTAATAGTGTCTATTATTACAGTTATCGTCATTAAAATTGTAACCGTTATCATCAGCAATGGTTATGATGGCGATATGGACTGACAGAGCAAATTATCTATTAGTATTTGTTGTGTGAATGTGTAATAAGGTTTCAAGCCACCCACAGGTGGAATGCATCTAATTGAAGATTATACCAAACTTACGACAGTTTCTCAGGTCAATGATCAGAAAGTCACAAGATCATTCAGTGGCCCAAAGAAAAAAATGTCTTGAAAATTTCATATGTAAAGTCATATACCTGCCATTCAATGCTTTCACATCCAGCAAGAAGCTCCTTAGTGAGGCGCAGTTGCTCTCCACTATCAGAAGGCATTCGTTCCCATTGGTGAAATTTTGAGAGCAACTTATCAATCTAATCAAGAAAGAATTGGGAGGTTAGATTAATATTTCAACCAGTCCAAAAATGATTATGCATCTGGGAGTTGGATATAAATACAGATCCTTTGATGGCAAGAACAGAAGTACTAGCTAGTGAATATACTAATACAGTTTTCCTTGTAAAGTACACAGATTCATGAGTCATTGGTTAGCTCAAAACATTTGAAACAATCTTTATGCTCAAAATGGAAGACTCAGACCATTTCAACTTAATAAAACAGAAGCTGGAAAAGACAGGGACTTAAGAAAATCATATATCCAATAAGCCCAAAATTGCTGGATAAGAATTTTGTGACAACATAGAGATTCAAGGTTGATACAAGCAAGCAGAGTATGTGTGTTATACTTTCGCGTTTGCCAGATCGAATGGGTGACTCAAGCAGGTAAGAACTTCAATTATTTTCAGCTGGTTTTAATAATTATGCAATCTACCTAACCCGCTTGTTGAAAAAACAGGTAGCATTGTTCAATAAAACATTCATTGGCACATCCAAAAAAAATGCAGCTTTTCATCATAGATCTCATATATAGACCACTAAACTCTAACTTCAATCAGACCCATAAACGCTTAGTCAGATCAAATCCCTCCAAATTCCAAAAGTCCACATACAAATAAATAAACAAAAAAAAAAACAGATATCAGTAGGAATTTACATCAAATCCATTATCAACCAGTATCAGCCCAGCTGAAATATCAGGATAGCAAGATAACGATAAATCTGAAACTAAAATTTGGATTAGTAAAACGGAATTTGGTAGAAAACATATTCCAGAAAACAATGTAAATCATTGACCTCAAATTGATAAAGGAGAAAAATCAAGACGAACAAAATATACTTACAGAATCCTGAATCTCCTCTTTCACAATATAAAAAGGGTCTTGAGCCGAAGACATATTTATGTCCAAAATTGCAGTATAAATACGCTGGCACCTACAAAAGCATCAAAAAACACAAGATTTGTCATCAGAAACATAACAGAAAAAGAAAAGGGAAAAGAAAAACTGAATTGTAATTTTTCACACAACAACCGTATCTGTAATTTTGGTAATACCTGAGAGGAAAAATCAGATTTGAAGTTTATGGGTTTTGGATTGTGGAAGTTCTAAAAGTTCATCGTAGGAGGAGAACAGGCTAAAATACATCAACCGGGTCCCGTTGATGGGTATTGATCCCAACCCGACTTATGGATTTGGGTCCTGAGTCCGACTTGGGTCAATGGACCGATATAATTCATCTAAAATTCTGAAACAAAAATTAATTAAATTTTTATTATATTTTATAAAATAATAACATAATAAATTAAAAATATTATGTAATACATTTATTTTAAAGATAAGAAAATATATGAATAGCCAACTAAAAGATTACACAATGTAGCCCAATATTCAGCATACAAGTATACAACAAAATATCAATTTTTTTTAAAAAAAACTAGGGTTTTGATTTATTTGGAAAATTAGGCCTCCTGAAATACGGTCTAACGGGTCTAAGTCCGTTAAATAGATCACCAACACCCGACCCTGATAAAAAGAAATAAAATTAGCTTTCTCTCCCTCCAAACTTCCATCATCATTTTCTAGCATATCTCCTAAAACGGTGCAAACGATCGATCTTCGTGACCACCACTGCGCGTCATCGTCGCTTGACCGACACTTATGTTGGCTCTCTCTCTCTCTCTCTCTCCTCCGTCGGTCTATCCTCAATCCCGTTCGCTTTATTGTTGTTGCTGCAAGCCCATGGTTAATTGGTGTATTGTATCTTATCAGCGGAATGGTTCCATGATGAGTAAGATTGTATATATATATATACTAATAGAAGTTGTTATTTTTGTTTCTGTGTATTTTGTTCTTAGTCAGTCGTTTTTTATCTTACTTCGAATTTTGTGCAAACTGGTTCAACAATTATTTCTTGAAAATGCATTCATCCATGTCATCCAAGTATTTGTTAATTTCACTGAATCGAAGCATTTCAGTGAGACTATTAATATCTTTTAGGGAAAAAAAATTCCGGGGAACTAGTAAATACAAATCAGAGATGCTGTATTTTCAGGAAAAAACTAATACTTTTAAGGGAATTAATAAATACTTTTCAGGAAAATAATTTTCAAGGGGACTACTGATTATATTTTTCATGAGGACTACTAAAATACTCTTCAATGAACTACTAATACTTTTCCAAGACATTACCAATATTTTTCAGGAGAAAAACTAATACTTTTCAGGGCCCTAGTAATACTATTCGTCTGACTATAAATATGCACTGTCTTGTAGGAGTTTTTGCCTATTTGGAACGAGTAGAGTTATTGAATTTAGTTAGCAAAGAAAGGACTTTGATCAAACAATTTGAAGATAATGGATTAGATGTAATTATCAAAAATAAATAAAAAATCAGTGAAAACTTAAGATATCTACAAACTAGTATTTTGTTCGTGTAATGTATAGGGTGTATTGCATCAAGACACGTAAATTACATCCATATAAAAGTTACAGTGTTAATGAATATAACGTACAATACAAACTTCAAACAAATTAAGTTAAATAACTACATTTCAAAATTATGAATTTTGGAATACTTCTTTGTACATAACATTATTCGTCTGTTTGGTTTTGTTTTATCGTCATCAAAAACTAATATTTTCAAACTCTTATAATATGTGACTCCTGAAAACAACATATAATTGACTATGACTGAAAAATGGGTTCTTTATAGGAGAATTGATGAGAATAATTAAGAAAATTAATTATTCTCATTATTTGCTATAATTTGTAACATTATTAAATAGTTTTACTTCCTGATATTTGCTTTAGGATTTTTTTCTTGAATAATTGGATGTTCAATGGCGTAGTAATTTTATATTTTTATATTATCTTTTACTTTTAATTATAATTTAGTTATCCATCTTTTATAGTAATTCAATTCAGTTTTTTAGAAGACTACTGTTTTACCCGTGCAATGCACGAGTGTATATTTGTGAGGCTTCGTTTCTGTATTGTGACGTGTGAATTTTCCTAATAATTCTACGAATTATATCTCCTGCATTATAATAACTTTGATATAGCATCAAACAATAAACGTGAAATGTTATTTAATGTTTTTTATTGACGAAGTCAAAAAAGAAAAAATATCATACTTCATAATTATAAAAATACATATGAAAAGTGATGTTTCATAGAACCACATAGGCGTACATACATCGCCCATTCATTTTAGTCATGTCTAGAATTTTAATAAGTGTGAAAATTGGTGTCACACTTTTTTTTCAATGTTATAGTAGTAAATTCGTATGAAAAATTATTTTCCAAAGTTGTTTGTATGTGTAAATTGGTGGCAAAAAGTTCATTGTAAAATAAATAAAAAGTTAACGCGTGTATATAAGATAATAGGAGAACTAAGTACAATAATTAATGAAATAGTAGTCAACGTACAAAACATAGTTTTGCAATATTATTGTTTTTATTAGATTTATTTTTTGGAGATATTTTTCATTTCTGCCAATTTGACCATGTATTTTACTTATTCATATTATTAAGTCAATTTTTATTTTTTTTAAATTTAGTTGTGGAGATTTGTATTGTACTATTTGTATTTTTTATTTATTATGTTATATTCGACTTCTCATATTTGGTATTTTTCAGGATGGGTGATGCACGAATTGTATTTGTACAAAAATATTTTTTAATAGCAAATTTTTCAGAATTTCAATAAATAATTAAAATAGAAATTTAATTAATTTGATTATAAATCACACAGTTAAACAATATAAAAATAAGTTATTATATTAAAAACCTTCTCTAAGGACAATAAATTTGGTTGATAATAAATTTTGTGAACGTGAATTGTATGTATTTACTTAACATGGTTATCTATAAAAGTAACAATTTGAAAAAAAAATACAATTTCCCAATGCTAAGTATTAATGTCTTATATTTTCAATACAATCAGCAAATAAATTCATTTTAAATTCCAATATTTTTTAGGGTTTAAAAAGTTAAAGGAATTAAACAAAAATATTGTTTCATATTTAGCAACATAATTTTAGGGAAAAATAAAACATTTCAAAAAATAAAAGCTATTCTATTTTTATATATGTACATATATCAAAAAGATATCAAACAAACAACTTCATATCTAATAGTCAAAATGTACAACTTTAAAAGTTGAATATCAAAATACACTGATAAATATTAAAAAAATATTAACATGAAAAGTATGTTAATAAATATAAGAAGCAATTTTCTATATACATTATTATGAATATAATTTCATATTAAATAAAAAATTTGTTTTTTCTTACATGAATATGTATAATTATAATGTTATGTATGGATATATATATATAATATAAATAAATAATATTTAGATACATATTTTGAGATATTTTCTTCAATTAAAATAAATATTTTTTGTTTGAATTTAATAAACTTTAATACAATTCTATATTATTATGAAGAAATGAGATAAGCTCAAAATAACTATACATATATTGTAGATAGTCAAAATACATGAATATACAAATTGATGTCTAGTAGCTCAAATGCATAATTTTTAAAGCCCATTGTAAAATAATGAGTAAATGTATCATATATTTTCTTTTATTTATTATGTTTAATTTTTTATTTTATATATGCAATATAAGTGTCAAACAGAAGACTGTAAAAAGATGATTAATTGAATATATTATACGGCAAAAATGGATATAAAACAGGAAAAAATTATTAAAGTTTTTTTTTTAAAAAAGAAAAGAACAAATATAATAATTAATGCAGTACACACAGAGATTTGAAAAGCTTATATAACCCTATATTTTATATTACTTTCAAAAGTAATTTATTTAAAGAAAATTGACCAACAAAGATAATAAAATCTCATTTTATTAGTTAAATCTAAAAGGCAAAAAAAAATTTAGAAACTGAAAAATGGGCGAGAAAAGTAAGACTTAGGCGGCGATTGGATGTCAACAGAATTTGAGAATTTTTCCTTAGTTGGACGAAAATCATGGGAACAAATGAATGGTTATGAAAAAGACAACTTATCTCCCCTAGATTTTACTGTTTTCCCCCTAAACCTTAGTATTGCAACTATTTTCGAGCCCCTTTTCTGACACCTACTATGCCCTATATGTTGTCTACCTCACTCATCTATTCATACCTATCCAATACATTTATTACCTCAATGGTTAGCCAAAAATGATTATTGGTTTGGGTGTGGTTTATAATTATCATTATAATTAATCATTAAACTGAAATTATAATGTTGAATACCTTCTTAATTTGAAAAAAATTTGACGCCAAAATAATGTAACGTTATGTATTATACTAATAGTTTTTTTTTTGAAATCTATATTATACCAATAGTTAGATCCCATAATATATATAAGGGTGTCAATGTTGGTTGGGTCAGGGTTCATGGATCAGAATAAACCGACCCAGACTCGACTAATTTAATTATTCGTGTCAGAACACGGCTTGAAACCCGTTTAATTTATGTACATTTGATAATTTCAACTAAATAATTTTTTTTTTAAAATCAACCACAATGACACTATATTCAATCAATAAAAAAATACTACAATTCACAATATACAAAAGAAATAACATAATTGCATAAATAACATAACATACTAATCATATTTTGAGGACAACATACAAAAAAAACATGCAAAATAATAACAAAATACATAATCTAAGAGGTTTTAGCATTTAAGTTTTAAATATTTGTCTTGTTTTTTTGTTTTTCTTACAATTAATTATTTACTTAGTTTTCCTTTAAATTTAAAAACAGGTTAGATAGGTTAAATGGGGCATAACATGTTGACCCGAATGCGACCTGTTTAATTGGCAAGTCATTCGATTTCGACCCGAATCCATACCCATTTCGTGTCGGGTCCGAAATTGACACCCCTAGATATATATTAAATGATAAAATGAATAATGATACGACTAACAAAATAATTAAATTAAGTACAATGAAGACATATGATGGAATATTACTGTAACAAAATCACACAAATTAAATTATAAATAATAATATAATAAAAAATGCACATATGGAGTTTAGGATTAAATTGATACAATCTAATTTTAAAAAAATATTTCTAAAAAAATAATAACTATCACATCCAATCACCCAAAAAATCTCATATCCAATCACAATTCTCCCTAACAAAAACAGTCACATCAAATATCATCATTACATATCCATTCACATTCTCAAAATTTTTTATTCCTTTCCCCAAAATATATTTTTCACTATTCTCTAGTAAAAAGAAAATTTTCAAAATGAAAGTATATCCAATCGCGCCATTACTATTCTAAGAATAGTCTATTATATATATATATATATATATATATATATATATATATATGATATGGATCAAATAGGTCCTCCTACTTGGGGTGAGTCCATGGGGACACATTCTAACCATAGATCAACAATTTTGGGTGGTCCAGATTTTTAGGGCTTTTTTATGTTTATTTTTTTGTTTCAGCAATTAAAAAGGGTAGGGTGGTAATTTGGCACTTTAGAATCAGTTACTAAGATTTCATTCCATGTTTCACGCGATTTCACCCACTCTTCATGCATACTCTCTCTCCAGCGTTTCAGTTTCAAAAATTTTCTCTGTTGCTTATGTAGTATAGGGTTGTTGCTTATGACTTGCTTATGTAGTTAATGTATTTGTGATGCATGTGTAGTGTATATTCGTTGCTTATGTAGTATATGATTATCGCTTATGTAGTATGGGTTTGTTGCTTATGACTTGCTTATGTAGTTAATGTATTCGTGGTGCATACATAGTGTATATTTGTTGCTTATATAATATAGACTTGTTGCTTATGTAGTATGAGTTTGTTGCTTATGACTTGCTTATGTAGTTAATGTATCTGTGGTTCATACGTAGTGTATATTTGTTGCTTATGCAGTATATGATCATTGCTTATGTAGTATGGATTTGTTACTTATAACTTGCTTATGTAGTTAATGATATATAAAAACACAATGACACATCTATACAAGCAACAAATTACATCTTCATAAGAAAACTTCGAACTGAAGTCAAACTTTAGCAACTATGGCAAATTGTCTGCAACTTTTTTCACACAATAGTGCGTTGAAGAAGAAGGATGAATGATTTTCTCACGGTAGTGAGTTGAAGAAGAAGGAGGATGATTAAGGAAGATGAGATTTGTTCAAGTTGAATTTGATGTGAGATTTTGGTAGATTGTGTGATCATAATGTAAACAGAATCCCATGAATATTGGGTAATTTTGTAGGATGACTAATTTACCCATTTCTCTAATTGCCAACATTTAATCTGAATTTTTAGCTCTAAAATCACAACCATTGAAAAGTCTAGATATGTGGCTAGGATTGGTCCCTATAGACTTACCCTATGAGGTGGACTTATATAACCCTCTCCACACAATAGTGCGTTGAAGAAGAAGGATGAATGATTTTCTCACGGTAGTGAGTTGAAGAAGAAGGAGGATGATTAAGGAAGATGAGATTTGTTCAAGTTGAATTTGATGTGAGATTTTGGTAGATTGTGTGATCATAATATGAACAGAATCCCATGAATATTGGGTAATTTTGTAGGATGACTAATTTACCCATTTCTCTAATTACCAACATTTAATCTGAATTTTTAGCTCTAAAATCACAACCATTGAAAAGTATAGATATGTGGCTAGGATTGGTCCCTATAGACTTACCCTATGAGGTGGACTTATATAACCCTCTCCCTATATATATATATATATATATATATATAGGATATGGATCAAATAGGTCCTCCTACTTGGGGAGAGTCCATGGGGACACATCCTAACCATAGATCAACAATTTTGGGTGGTTCAGATTTTTAGGGCTTTTTTATGTTTATTTTTTTGTTTCAAACAATTAAAAGGGTAGGGTGGTAATTTAGCACTTTAGAATCAGTTACTAAGATTTCATTCCCTCTTTCACGTGATTTCACCCACTCTTCACGAATACTCTCTCTCCAGCGTTTTCAGTTTCAAAAAAATTTCTCTGTTGCTTATGTAGTATAGGGTTGTTGTTTATGACTTGCTTATGTAGTTAATGTATCTGTGATGCATGTGTAGTGTATATTCGTTGCTTATGTAGTATATGCTTATCGCTTATGTAGTATGGGTTTGTTGCTTATGACTTGCTTATGTAGTTAATGTATTCGTGGTGCATACGTAGTGTATATTTGTTGCTTATGTAATATAGACTTGTTGCTTATGTAGTATGAGTTTGTTGCTTATGACTTGCTTATGTAGTTAATGTATCTGTGGTGCATACGTAGTGTATATTCGTTGCTTATGTAGTATATGTTTGTTGCTTATGTAGTATGGGTTTGTTGCTATGACTTGCTTATGTAGTTAATGTATTCGTGGTGCATACATAGTGTATATTTGTTGCTTATGTAGTATAGAATTGTTGCTTATGTAGTATGGATTTGTTGCTTATGTAGTTAATGGTATATAAAAACACCATGACACATCTACACAAGCAACAAATTACATCTTCATAAGCAAAATTCGAACTGAAGTCAAGCTCTAGCAACTATGGCAAATTATTTGCAACTTTTTCACACAATAGTGCGTAGGATTGCCTGTGTTCTATACAAGTTGAGGGTGACTGGTTCTTGTTATCTCATGAACAACGTTCGAAGAAGAAGGAAGATGAGATTTGTTCACGTTAAATTTGATGTGAGATTTGGATAGATTGTGTGATCATAATGTGAACAGAATCCCATGAATATTGGGTAATTTTGTAGGATGACTAATTTACCCCTTTATCTAATTACCAACATTTAATCTGAATTTTTAGCTCTAAAACCACAACCATTGAAAAATCTAGATACGTGGCTAAGATTGGTCCCTATGGACTTACCCTATGAGGTGGTGTCATATAACCCTCTCCCTATATATATATATATATATATATATATATGTGTGTGTGTGTGTGATATATTATTATTCAATTTAATAAAGCATAAGATCAACACGTATATTAAATTTTGTTTATTGTCAATACTAGTAATTCACATTGTGCGTTGCACGTATATTTTTATTTTAATATTATTGGTTTATAATATTTATTAACATGAACTGATATTTATTACTTTATTTTAATAGTAATATTCGTATAAGGTTATTAAACACAAATTTTTTTCCTATCAATTTTATATTTTCAACTATAAACTTAAATGTCTAATTCAACTCATAAGGAAATATACCTCAATTTATGCATGTCTCTAAATTATTGTTTTATATATTCATTTCTTTCTCACACACCTCTCTATAAACAATTATATATAAAGATAAACGTTAGTAGTATTAACATAAATTTTACAGCAATATCATACTAATCCACTAAAAAGCTTATGAATACAAACATGATATAACTGAAACAAGGTATAGAAATAGTACAACTGATATCAATATTCATTCTTTGACATTTATTTTCAATAGATGTATGTAAACCCCATGAGTTTTCTCATTTTTATCAACAATGGATTGATGTGAATCGCTCATCAATCAAAAGAAATGATAGAATACATTGGGAAGTTTGACAATCCAAAAAATTTTAACTGAGAAGTTTATTTAAAATATCGATCGATTAATCCTATATAAATGATTATATAATTGATTTTACATCAATTTATTTAATGGTATTGGTTGACAATATAATTATTAATTATCATATATTGAGTTAACAACACATTATTTTTGTTACAAAAAATCTTTCTATTGACTTACCAAAGCAAAACACCGTTAATTTTGGATAACTCCAAAACATACATTAGTCGCTAGATATTGATTATTTCATCTTCCAATATTGATTTTGTTGATTTACCAAAGTAAAACACCAACAATTCTATGATTGTTTTCTAGAGTTATAGTTAATAAACTATAAAAAAATAATAAATACTAATTAATTACATATATCAATTAAGTAATTATATGATTAATTTTATAGGACAATTGTAGTATTGATTGATCATGTCAATTACTTAACGTCAATTTGATTAGTTTTATTAATCTCATATCAAGATATGAAAGTGATATGTACAATTTTCAAACAATCAAATATTTGTTACCATTTTTAGTTTTGTAAATATTTTAATTAGTTGTTTTTCTTAATTAAGGTAATATATTGTTGTCTAATCATAAACTTGTGCATCCTTGGAAATTAAAAAAAAACTCCTATTGACAATTATTGTCTTTTTTTAAGTTAATACATTTTTCTAAATTTACAAATCTTTAACGATAAGGTACAATTTTCTTAATTTTTGTTAAACTTCTTGTCAATTATCCGTTGTGTGTAGCATAGTCAAATTCGATTAAAAAATAGAAATATATACTCTCATTTGTTTTACCAAAGGCTTAGTTTTAAAATTCTTTCAATCAATAATTGATGGTATATATAGATTAAATAAATAAAATAATAAATAATTATTATATCTATAGTAATGATTACAATCAACTTATTGATTGTATAGGACAATTATAGGATTGATTATAAAAATTTTAAATTTTTAAATTTTTAAATCTCAAAAAATATTACAATCATAATCGAAAAAACAATTAGCCAATAAAATATTTATGTTACTAAAGATTCTTGCCATTGACTTACCAAATCAAAGCACCACTAATTTTAGATAACTCTAAAACATGCATTGGTTAGGATAATATTTGGATTGTTTTGTCCAAAAATGATCTTATTTTATATCTTTCCTTTTTCACTCTTTTTTATCTGATTGAGTTGCCTTAGTTATGGCAAATATATACTAATTTTATTCGATAATAACTAGAGTGATTAATTATTCTTAATTAAGCAAAATATCATCAAATTTAACACCAACGTTGATCAGTGGACCAATTAAAAGATAATTCATTTTCCTAGACTGAACTTAATTAGTATTTGTTACACTTCTGAAAATACCAATATTTCAAAAACAAATATATATATATACATATATATATATATGTGTGTGTGTATATATATATATTGCAATAACAATTGAATCAAATATGAAATAAAAATCCAGATGTTCCATCAACATCTTATTAATAATAAAATCTTTTCGAAATCATCAATAAAAAAGTCATAATCCAAAATTAATTTAAATATAAATGGAATTTGGCAACAAAAAAAATATTTAATCAATATATGAGAGAGATAAATACAATATTTCCGAGCAATAAATATTTGTTACCATTTTGAGTTTATAATTCTTTCAATCAATTGTTTTTCTTAAGCTAATACGTTGTTGTCCAATTATACAATTATACTCCCTTGTAAATGGAGAAAAATGCCCCATTGACCAATTATTGTCCTTTTTTTTTATTAAAAAGTAATACATTATAAATTTTCTATATTAATAAGTCTTTAATCTTGAAGTGCGATTTTCTCATTTTTTTCTTAAACATCTTGCCAATTAACCGCTCACATAGTATATTCAAATTCGATTAATAAAATATTAATATAGATTGTCTATGAATAAAAGAACAATTAGATACCGCCAATTGTATTACCAAGGCTCAATTTCAAAAATTCCAATCAGTAGTTCGTTGTATCTATAAGATTGATTAGAAAAATAATAAATACTTATTGTATCTATAGGATTAAATATCATCAATTTATTAATTGTATACAACAATTATAATTTTGGTAACCACGTTGCATAAAGATCCTGGAATTCTTTTGCTTTAATCCGACACAATATTGTCTTATATTATTCCTTATAATTGCATCATTTTGTTATTTGTGTGTACCCTTGATAAAATCATTCCAAAACATCATAGGTATAGAATGTTGATAAAAAATAAACATTAACAAAAAAAATCTCATCACTAAATAAACACAATATAACGCGAACATACACACACACCCCTATATATTTACTTATATATATATAAGTAAATACTTACCAAGCGGGGTTTCTTTATATGTGACTTTGAGAGAATCAATCGAAAAGTCGGAATTTCAACAACATCCACCTTAATGTCATCATCGTCAGAATCATCGTTGCCTGTTGCACACGTATTAATTAAATTAATCAATTTATCAATTAATTTATAATTAAACAAAAATATCTCATATATATATGTATATATATGATTTAAACTATTCATATATATTACCTGAACCGATATCAAATACATGTATAGTCGGGTACACATCGATTCTCTCACATGAATCATCATTAGAAAAATATTGTCATTCAAAAATGTGGTTGGCACGATAAGAGAAAATCAACACTTCACCATCTGAAATTTCGTTATCATGGACGAAGTTCCTCCATCCATCCGTAAAATAGAACGCACTATAGGAGCTGGCCATTTTGACCGTCAAGTGTGTCCGTTTATATTATGCATGTCATAATTTAATGGTGTAAGACCATTAAATTGACTGTCGAATTTGCATGGAAGATACTGACACAAAAAATTTAATGTAATTACAATTTGTAATGAATTTCTAATTGAACAATATAAGAAGCCATTACAATAAGTAGATAGAAGTTTATTGCCGAATCAAAACTATAAAACTAATAGCCCAAAAAAATATTGCCGAATCAAAACAAAACAATAATTGCCGAATCAAAACTATAAAACTAATAACCAAAATATATATTGTCGGGAATAGAAGTTTATATATATGAACAGAAAATGTATGTTGACACAAAAAATGTTGACACAAAATATATTGACAGGAAATATGTTAGTATGAGGAATAATAAAAATATAAACAAATCATACAAAAAAACAACTTAAAAAAATACAACAAACTATCAAGAATAATCAAAAAAGAAACTCACCAAATATTGTCCGTACAAATCTACAATATAGTTTATATAAAAACTCTTGTTTATTGCACAATTCGAGTTCAATACTGTCAATGTTGGCGGGATACTTGATGAAAATGGAAATAGAGGGGAACGTGAAGATGAAGCCATATTTGGTGGTTATTCTACGAATTTAGGATCAACAATATCAAAGTGTTTCTCTAATGCAATTTAAGTAGTATAAATATAAGAGGATTTAACATAAATAATAAGTTGCCGAAAAAATCTTTGAACACAAAATCAATTGTTAATTCAATGGTGAAAGATACATAAAATCATAATTCGTCTTTTTTAACTATTATTAAACAATTTAGGAAAGTTTGAATAGTCATCAATTTTTTAGAAAACTTGATTAATTGATATTATATTGTACAAAATTTCATCGACACCATTGAAACAAATAACAATATATTTGATGAAGATATGATGTATAGAATCAACACATCATTGTAATATATATTTAAGAGGAACTGACATATACTAATATCAAATATGGTGAAATACTATTTATAATTTTTAAAATCTATATATTATATATAGATAAAATTGATACTATAGACTCACTTTTGGTATAAAGTAGGAATACCAGTAAATAATTTTTTTCTAATTTTTATACATATAAAATAGGAATATAATTTATGATATTTTCCTAATATATATATATATATATATATAAATTAGGAATACCATTTACAATCTTTTCTTATAATATTTTCCTAATATATATAATTACAACGATTTTCTTATAATATTCCCCTAATATAAGAATTAATTACCATTTATAATGTTTACAATTATTTTCAAATATAATAAGCAAAAAGAGCGGAAAAATGAAAGTTTCAAACTTCTGCTATTATATATATATATATAGATTTATATGTTATACTTTTGAAAAATTTTGTATATCCGAAATACTATAATTACACACATAGACGATCCACTGTAAATTTAAAACCCATCAACATTATATTTACAAAATTCTCGGCATAAATTATTCAATGGTTGATTTTATTTTTGCATTGACAATCAATCTAATATTCAGAGTGTAGAAAAAATAGATCATAAATTTACTTCCAATATTTGTAATTAAAGATTAATATCTTAACAAAATTTCTTTGATCGGGAGCCTATAAGTGTGTAATACCCCAAATCTCAAAATACTCATTTGACCAAAATATTAAAATGACATATTATGTGATTCATTTTATTAATTAGACGGAATAACATAACACTAAAATAGATTTGGAAAACAAATCTAATTATATATATATCTAATTAACTTATATATGGTACAAATTAAAGTTGGTTAACATAATATATATTTTATATTATATGAAAATACATAACCATGTGTATATCTTTTAATATTTGGTTATTAGCTTGAACTTGCTTAGTCATCCTTATTACATATCATGCTGTTGATAAAGGGATTAGAAGAAATGCAAGCTAGTCATTCAAGGTGGCCACGTATGGGTGATAACTATGGATGAAAATTAGGTGTTGAATACATATGAGCTTAATTACTTTGAGCCACGGTGACAATTGCATGCATGAATCAGAAAGTGAGATGTTTCAAATAAGTGCAACCATGCACTTAGCCGACATAGTCTATACATGACACGTTGCTTAACTTGGTTAATAAGAAAGTTGTTTTATATATGTGTATATATACATCACTTTACCGCCATCATCTAAGAATAAACACATATACTATCTATTTAAACACAAAAAAAACACCCAGCTGATTATAGTGAAAACGAGAGAAGAAAAAGAGAAAGAATAGGAATGAGAAAGGGAATGTTTGGTGCGGTGTAGTTGAATCCAAAAAGCTTTACGAGATCATCAACATTCATATTTTCCGTACACTGCATAAAGGTGGGGTTACCTTTACACTTAACCGTGTACTATTGCTATTCAATCCAAGTTGACTGTTTAATTAATCATGATTAGTATGTTTTGCATGAATCCCATGTTGCGGTTGTACCGTACATGTTACATATTTATGTGTTGTGGTGACGATCACTTCATATTATGAGCTCGTACATATTACAAAGTTACGGCTTGTCCGTACTAATGCCACGTATGATGCATCTCTGCTATTTGTAATTAATTACACAGTCGCTTAAGTGTACCCCACTGAGTGTAGTGCAAGATACAGGGCAAAGTATATGTGCAACCTGGGCTCCACCATTTCTTAATAATTCCAAGATCCCCATTTTCTTTCATTTATGATGTAAGGAGTTAATTTTTATGTTCAAATTAAATGTGGGCTTATTTACATTTTGTAAAAAATAATGTGTCGAGTTGTGAGTCAAAACTTGTGTTGAAACTATTTCCGCTGCTTATTTATGATAAAGTTGCGTCTGTGAGCGCAGAGTTTATGTGAATTATTTGGTTGTTGGTGTTGAGATCTTAAAGGAATATTAAATGTCGGTTTGGAGAAACTTGATTCCTATTTTGTTATAAAAATAATAATAAAATAATTTGGATTTCAATTCGTAAAATTTTCTAAAATTGTAACGCCTAAAATAAAAATAACTTTTATATATATTTGCAAATCGGGGCGTTACAAAGTGCTAGACCGATTTTTAATCATATATTTTCCAGTATTACTTCACTAATTACCAAATTTGATGTTAAATATTACAGTTATATTGAGTGATATATATTTTAAATGTCACTTGAATCATAGATAGGGAATTTAAGAAGGCATCGGGGTTGCTCTGGGACAGGTTTGGCCAAATGTTCGACCGCTAAACACCTAAAATAAATCTAGCAATCCTCGCAATAGAACAAGACCAATCATAGGATAGCAAGTTAACCACAAGTCGTCTCATAAGGAAAACTTAGCCTGTAAATAATTATTATGTTTCACAACAAACAAAAAAAGTAAATCCTAAACACTCTAATCAAATTTGTGATTTTTAATAAATTAAAGGAAAACAATTAAAAGGACAAAATTAAACTAAACACGATTAAACTTTGAAGAAAAGATATGGATGAAAGTCTAGGATTTTGGAATCATCTCACCATACTTGCAAGCAGAATATCAACTAATTGATCACGCAGTTAATAAATATAACAAACATATAAAAATAAGGCCCAGATCTGATAACTCACGTATTCACAGATTAGGGGTTATCCCAATATAATTTGCTATTTTCATTAAGCCAAGGTTAGATAATACTTCTTTGATTCATATCTAACCCCTTGAATAAATTTAGTCCAGGAATAATATCTTCGTTCGATCTTAATTATTCCCTTAAACCAATCAAGAGTTGGCCAAATAATTAATCAACAAGTAAAACAATTTATTCAGGAAAGCAAATCAATTAGTCAATACTCATGCTTGTTTGTTTGAATCAAATCATCCTAATCCTAGAACAATGAAATTAGTTCATGCTTGGGGATGGAATCATAATCTCAATTGAAGGAAAGAAAACAATCATAAACATTATCATGTAACAATAATAATTACCCAACTATTGAATCAGACAAAAGAGATGAAAAAAATATTACTCTTTGATTAAACAACAAAATAACTTCAATGGGAAGAACCCAAGCAATCCCAATGATGAAAAGCAAGAGAAAAGAGAGAAAACTAGAGTCTAAAAGTGTTAAGAAGTAATGTGTGTCGAAAATATGGGCTCTCTAAGTCCTATTTATAAGCCTAGAGTCCTAAACAAGGTGGAAGAGCCAAAAATCGGAAAAAAAAATTAGAAATTTCGTCTTCAGCACGACACCGTGCGTGCCCGCGCATTGCTGTCTGTCGGTCACCTCGCGCGCCCGTGCGCCCTTCTCCGTCTGCGTCCGTGCACTTGGTCGCACGCCTGGGGCTGTCGGCCGGTGTTTGCCTTTGGTGCCCGTTTTCTCCATTCACCCGTTTTCAAAACTCTTTTCACCATGACCTATAAAAATGACACAAATACTCTATGTAACACTCGACACTATAACTAATACTTAAAACCACGGAAATATGCATAATCACACACAAAATAAGACGAAAAAACACACAAAAATCATACTAAAAAACATGCAAAACACCAAACTCAAGACTGTCCCTGCTTCGCCTTGCAGTTAGCCCTAGACCCGCTGAGTTTGAACCAGACCAGCTAGACCCGCCATTCAACTTATGTTTGAAACTGCAAATTCCACCAGAACACAATACATTGGTTGTCGCCCAAACACTCTAAACATATGAAACTTTGTCATAGTATCGACTTGTTTTAGCATAAACTCATTTAATCAATGTTTCTTTCTAGCTAGGGTTGGGTTTATCCCCCACCATGCATAGTCATAGGTTAAATTATACCAGTTGATTAGGGATTTTGGCACCAAATCATCAAACTAATTTGAAGGGATTCCACACACATATTCATATACACACACACATAACTACTTTATCCTCAAGTCTTATTATTTGACAAGAAGAATTAAAAGATTGATATGAAATTTGACTAAATTTATTTCATTTTACAAGATGTGTCTAGAGTTTATAAAATGTTAGCTCTTATTTTAATAATTAGTTGATAAAGTGTTTGGATAAAATAAGATTGTAAAACTTTTAAAATATTAGCAATGACATTTTTGTAATAAGATTCTTAAATTTAAAGTAGGTTGTCAAATAAGATTTTACTTTGAAAAAGATAGAGATTTTCTTACTTTTTTAAAAAACAACAAGATCTTTAGCTTATATATTTATCAAACACTTATAGAAATCTTATGAAATTCAAACATCTTATAAAATATTTTGAAGAGATTACAACCCAGCTTTGCTTTTGATTTCTTCTTTCTGGCTACAAGCATGTTTATGACACATTTTGTGTAAAGACTTATATATTAGATCCAGTTCCACTATAGTTCAATACACAAGTACCCAACCATCATATCAAGAATGTTTATGAGATCCATTATGGTTCATTTCAGAACCACCATATCAAACATGTTGATGGCACAATTTTGGGTTAATATTTATATTGGATCTAATTATGTTCGTTTGAGAACCACCATGTCATTTCTATTCAGTGAAGGTATATTGAAGACAACCAATATTACTTAAACCAACTATTCATTTATTAGTGTGATACTAGTATTCCACCCGTGCGATGCACGGAGTGTATATTAATAATATAATTTTAATTTTTAAGAGATATTTTTAGTACAGTGGAGAATACGAAGGGAACACATATTGGATCGAACTCGGTTCAATTGCTCTAACAACACGAGCTTCTATCATTGAAACGCAAAGTTAACCCCCTAGTTTTAAAGAGGTTCAAAAGAATATAATTTATATAAAAAATTAAAATGTTAAAGTAATAAAGTAAATTAAAAAATAGAATAATAAATCATAAGGCCAATACAAAATAACTATTAGAGAATTTAAAATTTTCATTTTTAAACAAAAATACAATTTTTTTTTTTGAGAACACAAAAATACAAATTTAATAGGGAAAATTTTTAAAGTACCCACTATGGATAGTGGGTACTCTTTTCTATCCACTAAGATAACAAAACTCTTTTCTACCCAAATTGGCCAAATTACCCCTTCTTTAAGTTGTTGGTTTTTTTTGAATTTTGAAATTGATGTCACATTTATACCGTATATACGGTCTACATATACACACACACTCCAAGACAAAATTGTACAAAAAGAAAAGCAAAAGAAAAACCCTAAGCAAAAGAAGCAACACAAATCGTGCAAGCCAAAAGGAAAGGTTTTTACAAGAAGAAAACCCAACACTACAAATCGTGCCTAATATCGTGACAAAAGAAAAAACACCAAATGGAATCACTCGTGCCGTCGTCCAACCCCGCCAGCGCTAACTCGTCTTCCGCCATCGACGTCATTGTCTCTCTCATAATGACGTCGCCGTCTCCGCCTCCGTACCCTCCTCCTCCCATTTGCTCACGAGCAGGTAATTTCTCATACTTATATCGCGCCGCGCCTTAAATGTTCGAAATCCATAAATACATAGTGCATTTCATGAATTAGGGTTTAGTTTGTTGTTAATTTATACTTTGATAATGCCAATAATTAGGGCTTAGTTGTTCCATATGAAGTTTTGTGTTGTGTTTTGGGACTAGTATTGTCGAAAATGGCGGTGATTTTCCGGTTGGCGCGATATGAGGTTGAAGGCGCGCGCACGCGATATCGTCCGAGGGGTTTAAAATTGGCATGATATCGTCGGAGGAGGTTTAAATTTGGCACGATATCGTGCCGAGGGGGTTTAAATTTGGCACGATATCGTGCAGGGGTTTAAAGTTGACCCGATATCGTGCAGGGTTTATTTTTGGGCAAGATATCGTGCGGTGTTTCAAAATGGCACGATGTCGTGCCGTAGTTTCAATTACATCTTTTTTTCCATTTTTCATTGCGTATATCGTGCCATGTATTTTTTGCTATATGGTGTGGAAACGATATTGTATAAATCGTGTTGCATTTCGTGCCTGGATATCCATATCGTGTTACATCTTTTTTTTTCCATAATTATTGTTATTGTTTTCTTTGGTTTTTCACTACATTTCTTCAATATTTCAATAATTCATCTTACTAAATTGCAATTTTTAATATTGTTGTAGGTCGGTCCACGATGTGGTTGAGACCCTCATATCATCGAGAGAGGGCCCACATTGCGGGATACGTTCGATCGAATATTATTCAGACCATCGAGAGATGAGTTGCGGGAGATCGGTGGTGATTTATATAGTCGGTTTAGACGATCGTCTTTCGGATATTTTATGGATTTTGGGTATGACGGAGCCGATTGTAATGCGCCTTGCATGCATTAGTTGCGATGGAGGTGCGTGTGCGGGACGCTCCGGAATCGGAGTGTTGTTTCCACATCGGAGAGCGGACTACCGATTTCTCGGCGTGATTTTGCTATGATATCGGGATTGCGATTTTCGTGGTCCACATTTGACCCTAACAAGAATTTTGAGGTGCCGAGATGGTATATATAGTCGGTATTGGCCTAGGGGTGAGGGTTCGCCGCGCATTTACGTGATTTATTTGTTGTTGGCACCTTCCGTGACTCACGAAGATGCCCGAAGGTGGCGAAGGTGTTATTTGCTTTTTACATGATATCTTGTGTTTCGATGGCCGGCATGACCGCAGATGGGCCGATTGCATTTGTGGTTTTGATCGAGGGCGATGCACTGATGGGAGAGCGTTCCTTGGGGAAATACTCCTTTCGAGATATTGATGCATTATATTCGGCGGTGCGTGATGCTTTTACGCCACCTGGCCGATATACTAAGGAAGTTCCACCTAGATATCGGCCACCTTCTTATCATTTTTATGGGGCCACTTACGTCTTTTTGTCAGTACGTATATATTTTTATTTTATTTATATTTGTACTTAGTTTTTTAAATATTTAAAAATCTTTTTTTCATACTTATCAATGTTCTTACTGATTTGGGCATTCGAGGCGATACCTCGCCCGGATAATGCCCAGGCGACTCAGTATCCGACACCGAGGTTACAGGTGCCTTCGTTGGAGGTTTTCAAGACCGCTATTGACATGACAGATTTTTTCTTTAACACGGTATGTATTAACATTGTTTACTTATTTATTTATTTAATAATTAATTTATTTTTTTATTAATTTATTTATATTATTCTGAGGCTTTAGTGTGTCATGAGATATTGGATCCGGCCGAGGAGGAGCTCCAGCAGATATATATGGAGCGAGTCGATGATCCAGTTATTTTGTTAGGTCCTCCTCAGTTCATCCCGAGGGAGAACCAGTTTTTAGGTGTTAGTCTTTGGGGAGGCGGGCAGAGGCAGCGAGTGCAGATCTGGTCAGCTTTAGCCCCAACCCCTATTAGCGGGGCGAGTGAGGTAGGAGTCTTTTCCAGGCGGTCAGAGGCAAGGGCGGGAGGGGGAGAGGTAGACCCGTTTGAGAGGCCAACACTACTACTCCTACGATTGAGCCGAAGAAGCGGCCTGGGCAGATGGTCCATCATCCCATCGGGTGATGATCCTTTAGATGGCGGACGGATGACGATCGATCCCGTCCAGGATACTCGTGTTGATCCATACATCCCACGATGACTATGCGCGCGATGATCCACGGTCCGTCCAGGATATTCGTGTTGATCCATCGTGAGTTGTGACAGATATCGACACCGATTTGGGGTGTTATGCGGCCAGTGCTTGATTCGAGAGACGCACAGAGGAGCGGTTCGCTCGATTGGAGACATGAGTCGATGATGCCGTTTCTCGGTTAGAGACTGTCATCTCAGAGGAGGGTTCTCGCTTGGACATACGCCTAGATCAGGAGATAGGTCGGGTTCCGGACCTTGTTCAGGAGGAGATTAGGCATCTATTCCCATACCTTGATCAGTACGATGACTTCGTGCATGGCAGTCAAAGATATCCGAGCCAGTCATCGCAGCAGACATCTCCTCCTCCTCCTGCCATGTCGACTCCTCCTCCGACAGTATCGACTCTTCCTCCGGCAGTGACGATTCTTCCTGCTTCTCCTCCTCCTCCGGCCATGTCGACTCATCCCCCTCCTCCGGTAGTGACGACTTCCTCCTCCTTCGGCCATGTCGACTCCTCCTCCTCATCCAAGCATTGTCGACTCCTCCTCCCAAGCGTGATCGACTCTTCCTCCCAGCGAGTGATGATTCTTCCTCCTCCTCCTCCTCCCGGCCATGTCGACTCCTCCCCCTCCTCCGGTAGTGACGACTCTTCCTCCTCCTTCGGCCATGTCGACTCCTCCCCATCCAAAGATTGTCGACTTCTCTTCCCGCCATTGTCGACTCTATTATACCCGTGTTATCACATTCTCCGCAACCACAAGTTTGAGTCACGATTCGAGGCCATTGCCGTCTCCTATTCGAGCTCCCTCTCCGACACTCGTGGTCTCCGGTCCACGAGCGCCCTCTCCGATTTGCCCTCACCGCCTACTTCCTTGATCCAGGTTCGGGATAGGCGGCCGAAGTCGCGGCATATTCGCGACCCATTTCATTCGGGGATCCAGGTCTAAGCTTGACCCCGACCGAGAAGGAGTTTACCCGCTTCTTAAAGTCTAATGAAGAGTAAGTAAATATTTTTGCATTTGTCTTATCGTCTTAGTATTAACATCTTATATTCCACTGTCTTAATATTTGAGGTCCAAGTGCGGGAGGAACGTGGGGCTTATGTACCTTGTTGGGCCATTATTTTTAAGGAAATGGCGGATCCAACGATAGAGTTGGAAAATGATGTAAGTTTCTTTTGCATTATTTAGTTGATGAATATTTTATCGATTAATATCGATTTCTTTCATTCTGTCAGACAAAGACATATAAATGCATACTGTCCATACTACTGTCCGATCCCCATTTTCTTGGGGTTGAGCCTCATGAGAAGCAAAGGGGGACTTATAGGATTGTATCTACGACATTTTCGGTAAGTTTATTTATTATGTGTCTCGCATTTCACTGTAAACATAATAAATGATACTTGTTAGCTTATAAACATTTTTCAATGTGTAGGATTCCATACGACTTATATGGAGTGGTATGCATGGTACGGATCCTGCTGACACAGTATATGACCCAGCGACCATGGAGGAGATTCCTCCCGGACAGGAGCTGGATGAGTTGGTCAGGGTTGTCCAGCACGGATCTCCAGGATGGGGTAATCCTGGTCCATGGAGTGTTGTACCATAGGTATACTTTAATTTAATTATTTTTTTGGCTAGTTTATTCATTTTTTTCATTCAATTTTTTTTGATTATTTACTGATTTTGTTTTCACCCAGGTGTACATGATCGTGAATTTGTCGGGCCATTTTGTCGTGTGCAGACTGGATCTACGTAGAGCCACAATACATATGTACGACTCTGTACCTATCTCAACTGCATCATTTAATCTTTTGGTTGCTTCAAGTGTTAGCTCTTGATCTTTTTCATTAGCAGCAGTGCGTCGTTCATAAAACCACTTTTCAATAATAGTCCGAGCACACTCAAGCACAGAACAAACAGGTAACTTTATGGCCCATAATAACCGACTATTGAAGCTCTCAGCTGAGTTTGATGTCATGAACCCATAACGCCGGACAGGACACTTAACTTCCCAAGTTTGTTTTCAGAAATATCTACAATAGCATGCATTATACAATCGTATACGCCCCTATCAACATCAACAACACCATAAACCTCCTCCAATATTTCACTATAATTCATTTTGCCCGATTTAATACGTACAACTTCTTCTTCACCATTTTTATATTCTAAACCTTCCCAATGACCACCAAATTGAACAACAACATAGCGAGAGTTCATCTACATACAAAGAAAAAAATATTAAAAAATGCAAGAACACATAAAAAAGAGCCTGTTTTGTACTGGGGCACGATATATCGTGCCCATTTTTCATTGCGGCACGATACAAAACAAGCACGATATATCGTGTCATATATTAGGCACGATATCGTGCCTAATATACGGGGCACGATATATCGTGCCTAATATACAACACGATATATTGTGTCTAATATATAGGGCACGATATCGTGCCTAATATATGACACGATATCGTGCATTGTGTTTCATAAATGCAGAAAATTTTTCCTTTCACAAAACACTTAACATATTTTGCAAATATATTGGTCTTGAACGATTTAAACAAGGTTAACTAATTAGGAGGAGAAGAACATTACCTTGTTATTCGATTTTTTGGTGCGATTTTGGTGATGAAAGCCCACAAAAATAACTTCTTGATATTTTGTGAAGAAGAAGAAGAAGAGAGAAAAAAAATGAAGAGCAAAAGAGAAGGGAGTGTTCACGTATGTTATGTATTGGGAGTATTTAATTTCAAGAGAGAGAAATACATATTAAAGGCTTGCATTTAAAGCCTCAAGGGTATTGTGGTAAAAGAACACCAAAAGTGGGTAAAAACTATATTTTTTATCCTACATGTCAAAAAACTCTATCACCTATCCCAAGTGGGTAATTTGCCCCATTTGCTGAATTTAATAATACAACAATAATGTTAATTGTTCATACTAATTGAAGAAAGAAACTATAATACGTTTTTATTTTTACAAAGTAGCACATAACTAATTGTATTGGATCATTGTTCATTTCTTATAAAATGATATATATATTACTTAGAGTTTGACTAAAAAAATTGAACATTTCTAAATAATATACAACAAAATAATAAAAAATATGAAAATATAAGAAATGCTTTTTTTGTTTTACATTTGAGTTATTGACGACACTTCATAGATATGTCTATTCTTGTTTTGAATGACCTTTATGGTAATATTGGGACAATCTCATCGTTTGGTAGTTTAAAAATTGTAGAGATATTCATGTCACTATAAATGATACTTAAAATTATTTTCCTCAAATTACTATTATTCATTTATAATTACCAATCAAGATACTTAAATCAAGTAAAAAAATTATCATCCATTAATTTCTCCATTCCTTGTACATATCAATCATATGAATAGTAATATTAAATCATTCCTTTTCTGTTGTTATTCCATTCCTAAATTCATTACATTCCCATCTAATTCCATTCATTTATATCAATCACGCCATAAGAATTAAATTTATATGTATATTAATTAGTCAAATGCATAAAAATATTACAACATTTTAATATAATTCTAAAAGAGAAAACATACGTTATATATAGTTGGACTGCAAATTAATAAGGGTTGTTGAACTAATGGTAGAATTTTGATTATGTTGGACCAAGACCGCTGAATGTTTTCTATTTGTTGGAATCAACATTTGTGAAAATCAGCCCATCAGCCCAAAATTGACAAAACCTAAACACACAAAAAGAAATTGTTTGAAGTACAAAACCCAGTCACACAACGTAAATAAAAAAAAAATAGCAGAACCCTAAACACCTAAATAGAATGATACAAAAATCTAAACACGTACTACTGCGCCGCTAGGTCATCAACAAAAAAATTTTCTGAAATTCCACAAACATTTAAACATTTAACACAAACGAACTCAGGTATGCCTTATTCGATTTTTGTCTTTCTGAAGAGTTCTTCATTTCTTGTTCACAAACAGACACGAATCCAAAATATTTCAAAGATTAATCTCGATTTTCATTTAATTTAATACCGAGAAATTTCGGTAGATACTTACGATTATAGTGTTTTTTTAATAAATCGGTGGAAAATAGAGAAACATTTTTGATTTCGTTGAAAAAATGGGTAACATCAAATGAAAAATACACTGGCTTTTTCTTTTTATGGTGTCTTCCATAATAGAGATTTAGGTTTTTTATTTTATTTTTCAATTAAAATCTTCTTTCTTGTAAAACTCAGATCTATTTTTTTAAAACTATAATCTGGTGTGTTTACAACTATAGAGGTTTTTAAGGAAATAAAAAGCCTCTAGGATCTTTTTTTAATTTCTTTTTTCTTATTTTTTATTTTGCTTTCATGATTTTGCTTTCAGGTTAACCCTTTTTTTCTTATTTTGGAAGGAAATTGAATTGTTGCCCTGCTGAAGACCCAAATTTTTAGAAGAATCAAACAAAAAGTTTCGAGATGGCTCTAATAATCCTCATTTCGAGCACAAACTACATCCTTCGGATTGTTGGTAGTACAATCTCTTCCTTTTAAGAGTCATCATCCTAAAAGAATTGAAGAAGGCATTAATAGATGAAAGTTAGAATTGATAGATTTATATAAAAAAAAACAGTAAAATCAGTATATAAATAATAAGGTGGGATGAGGACTTCAAAGACTACTTTGAAAATAAACTAATTTGTACAATAAATTAAAAACTTACCATTTTTTGAAATTATTTGTGATTTGCATATTACTGAGTAAGATTGATTAATGATTGAGAAACTTCAAAAAATAATTTCGCATAAGTATTTTAAACATGTTAGATGAAATATGAAAAGGCAGTATTAGAACTTTTGATTCGAATATGTGAAATGCAGCTATTTAGAAAAAACATGACTAATAACTGAGTGCGGGAAAAGGCTGTTATAGTACTAAAAATAAATTATAAGAACAAAACTTGAAAAAAAAATGCTACTGAACATTAAAAAGCTGAACTACAAAAACAACTAAACATATCTGTGTCATGAAATAGACATTCTTGGTTGAAATCTCTTGAGCTTCCTTCATATGCAGGTAAACTATAGACTCGAACCCGTTGACTTCCAATTGCCCAGAATATCTTCGTCGGTTTAGGTGGAGCCATGTTGGAGATTTTTGGGTTTTTAATCAGCAGAAAGTTGATGTGTGTTTTATGATCAGTGATGATGAAAAAGATTCTCTCACTACATTAAATTAAATTGGAAATAGAAATGTCATATAAATAAAACTGGAAATAAAAAGTATCATATGCTTACCTCCATGTGGTGAAGCACTTTATATTGAAAGTTATCGATTTTTTTTAAAAGATTGAATGTTGTAGCATCTGATCAATCTCAATTTCACAGCTGCTGATCCTTTGAAGGTTTAATTACCTTTACCCAGCAGAATAGTGGAACCATGGATCTGTGTTTTGCAGATTCATTTTTTTTTTATAGAATTTACTTTTGTCATTTTTTTATCTGCAAAGGTCTGGTATATGTGATTTGAAAAGGCCATAATTATTCCTATTTATAACGGAAAATGTTTGAATTTTGAAATCTGAAAAATTAATTAATTATTTGATTTATATTTATCTTTATGAAAAGCATCCACTGTTCTTCTCAATATAATATATAGTTATCCGCAACAAATTCAAATTCGAAAGTTATAATCACATTTTTCCCAATACAAATTACATTGAAGGTGATTGGCTACATGTTAAAATTTTGAAATTGAATTTGTTTCAGGAATCAATGCAGCTTTTAGGCAATACCGATGCGGATATAATTAATTATGTATATCAAGACATTAAATTATGATTTTGTATGTTTTCCAAAGCAAATCATCAAATTATTTATTATAAATAGCTTTTCTCGGGGCTCAATGTTGCATATTGCAATCAAGCAACAATGCTGCAATTTATTCACACAGACTTACTATTATTGGCAAGCTAATTTTGGCCGGAACTTTCCCTATTTAGAGACTTTCTTGTTTTTATATATATACAGATTTTCATTTGCAAACATAGTATTTGACTATTTGTTTTCCTTAATGTGTATTATTGATGGATCATAATATAAATCTCTAGTGTGGGTCGATCAGCTCTTGGAGGATTGACGTGACACCTTTTCAATCGATGGTTTATCAGAATCTGGACATAATTGATGAGGCATAAGAGAAAATATACAATACTTTATCTATAAATTTATATGATACTGGATAAATTAAGTTATAATTACAAAATTATTTTTACAAATAACTTTATGTTTGTATTTATCTAATAAGTATCTCATCCTGAAGCTGCAATTTGTAAAAGAGAAATAATTTGTAATTTCTTAAGATAATTATGTTTTTTATTATTATAATTGAGCTAAACCTCTAGTTTTGTGCAGTACTTATATCGTCTTTACAAGAGAAATATTATACATCTATAAAGATTGACAAGGGCTTTTGTAGTACTTATATCATTCTTCTTTGTATGCAAGAGAATGATTAAAATACTTGCGCTTAATCTTGTGAAATTCCAAGGCCAGAACAATCCAACTTTTTTCCCATGGAATATTTACTTCTATAATTAAAAGAATTCTCTAGAACTTTCCTAAAATCTCTACATGTATTTCTACAATATTCCATTGTATTCTTACAAGGAAATCTCTAGAAGTTTTCTAATATTCTCTACAAATTTTCTACACTAGTGGGTTAATATATTTGGGCTAATGTACATCTATATCTATCTATATTCTATATTATTATTATTTTTATTATTATTATTGTTATTGTTAATTTATTCACTCTAAAGTTTAAACGTAATTATAAGGGCAATTAAGTAATATTTTTGTTTTTATTGGTTTATGTGTAATTTATATGTCCTCTTATATTCAAAAAACTAAACGTGTGTATTCATTCAATCGTAATTAATATTTTAATTTTTCAAATAAAACCAATTTCGAGTTATTCTAGATTTCATAATCTGATCACCAACAATGTTAGCACATATAAAGAACTTCATAAGAGAGAATATTAGCGATTTAAAGCTTAGGGCCTGTTTGTTTATGTTTCCATGGTCCATTTCCAGTTTCTGGAGTTGGAAATAGAATTTTGAGAATTTATTGGTTTTCGTGTGAAATTGGGATTGTGTTTGGATGAATGAATTGAAATGTGTTTTATGTAGGGTTGGAAATGAGATTGTGTTTGGTTTGAGTAGTTTTGAAATATTATTTTATGTATATAATAATTGAAAAGTTGGTAGTGGTGGGGTCCACTTCAATATTTTAAGTTGAATATATAATATTATATTTGTAAGATTATAGTTGGTGGGTACCATTAGATAGTTATAACTTAAAAATAGTAATATTTTAAGTAGATAAAATTGATAATGGTGGGTCCCATATATATAATTGAGTTAAAATATGAAAATAGTGATTGATAAGTAATGATGAGTGATGTAGGGTAGTGTATAAGTTTGAGAATAGAAATTATAGGTTTGAGATTTTGTGTTATGTGAAAAATAGAAAATGAAAATGATGATTTCCATTGGAAATTTTATGAACAAACATGATTCCACTTTTATGTATAGTTGGAAACTGGAAAGAGGCCATTGGAAACATAAACAAACAAGGCCTTAGTAATATGCAAAACTATATATTTATGACATTTGTTCTTATATTCTTAACAATATAATTGAATATATATATATATATATATAACAATCTATAGGAAAAAAACTAAAAATAAAAGTAATTGTTTGAGTTTTGATTCTAATAAAAATTCGTTGCAAATATACCCTTAGATTAACGACTATATCATTTACTCCCTTAATTAAATATTTCATTAATATTAACTCTAAAGCAATGAATTCATATACCTAGTCCAATTTTAATTTATCTTTTTAAGTAGAAAAAATATTTTAAATATATATATAGCGAAAAAATTGAAATTGTGTATCAAAATCAAATAATTTCTGAATTGCAATCTATTATTCTTGTCTTTTACTTTCATTTAGATCCAAAAATTCCACTTACCCCCATCTCCCAAGAGCATTTACTAATAAATGTTTTGGTGTAGAAGTTACTAGGAACACAATAAAACTTATGACATTTTTGTCATCTACTTTTGTTGTATTTATTTACCAATGTTGCAATGAATGTGGACAGCAATCCATTCTTCGTATTCGATGCAAGACTGTTAGCAAGCTAGATAAAGATACGTTAAGGTGACATGCAATTTTATTGTCACAAGAAAACAAAGTAGCCAACCACATTGGCCATAGCTGTATATATATCATACTGTTTTTCACACCCTAATTTGATTGGTCAGCAGAACCAACAATTTTTATCATTATTAAATATATCAGACGTTTTGTCTCATTAGTTGTTGTTTTTTGTTTTTATTTATTTTTCTTTTTGTTTTTATTGACTCGACCTCTAGCTTACGTTTGACTATGCCTGAGGGCAGCAGCCCCGGCCTCTCATTGTTGCCACCAAAGTAAACCACATAATGTTTACGGACTAGTCAGTGTTGTTGTGGGGTTTGGTCTACTGACGTACAACCAGGTCCTTCCAAGAAAAGAAAATAAGTATGTTCGATCCCCCCAAAATCTAATAATAGTTTATCTCCTCTGGATTGAATCCACATGGATGCTACTCAACATGAGTATCTACCAAATCTTCACAAGTTCGGATGTGCCTCGGAGAGCAATTTGATAAAAAATAATTTAAAATTTATTGCTTAAAGATGTTAAAAATTTATTGTTTATTATTATTATTATTATTATTATTATTATTATTATTAAGGGTGAATTTCACTCTGTCCCCACAATTGATATATATACACTTTGCCCCTTAAAAATTTAGAAATTACACATTTTGTGTTCATGAAGAAATAATTAAGTATGTTTCAGTTACATCTCTTTTCCTAATATTTAGGAATAAATAAAGTTTTGAAAATTTTGTTTGAACATAATCATATATAGCAATTAATTTAAACCACATCAATATAAAATGACAACTGATTAAAACGGTACATTTTATTTACTGAATAACTTTATTCTTAATGTTAATAAATAGCTTTTAAAATTACTTTCGGGAAAATTTGAAAAACTTTTGATACCGAAAACAAGCAAAGGTGGGTAACTAGAAGATAGATTGCAAAGCAAGATCCTCTAAGAAATCCATCAAATAATTCATAACTTCATGAGAAGGGTGCCTCAAAAAAACTATTTCTAAAAGACCACTTTTGGGTTCAAAATACATATAAACTACTTTTTAATCTGAATTCAACTATAACAATTTATAGTTGGTCTAACTTAAATTAGTTGCTTGATATTATTGAACTCAAACAACTAAAGTTTATATATTTTATGTTTACTTACTCATACTGACAAAGTGATATGTTATAATTCGAGGCGACAAATTGTTACATGTAAGGAGTTGAGGGAGCAAAGTGAAATTCATCCGTATTAGTAAGGAATGGAATAGCAATAGGTCTTTCATTCAATGCTCAAATCTCTAACTTTGGTCAATTCACCTAGGCGTCGTTGGCTATTCTTAATTACATAGTATATGTTTCTCAAAAAAAAAAAAAAAAATTACATAGTATATGTACACAATCATGTTTAATATTGTGTTTGATAACTATTTGAAAAGCACATGGTGTATAATAGGAGCAGCAAGTAATCAAGTTAACAGTTTGACTGTGGATCCGAATCCCTACTAGGTAATAAGCACATTCGAACCACCAAAATAAAGACTTGATTGTCATTCCTTTTATCATCAAATACTTCAACTCTTTGTGCAAAGATAAAAATGAAAAAGAAAAAAATTAATTGTCACATTGCACAATGACTTGCTAGCAAAAACTCTATTAAACATGATTATTAACTAAAATTTCAATCATATACTAGTATAATCTATCATGTCCAATCATATCAATTGAAGTAAACGGTGGCACGATAGTGGTCTAAGATGATGATTGTTCGAAAGAAAGATGGTTTATGTTTATACGACAGAATGATAGTGTTTAGCTAAAAAAGTGCTTCTCTAGTTACATTGAATGTGACGAGGACGGCGCCTGCCAGATTTTACTCTCACTATATACAGGCAACGTAAGCAATCTTGGCCTGGAGAGGTTAGCGAGTGGCATTAATAACAACATATAAGATACATAAACCAGAAAGGTAAATACGAATTATTATCCTGAGGTTTAACCTAATTACAAAAAAAATCCAATTATCTTTAAAAAATTACAACTACCCCCTTAATGTTTTATAAATGCCTTTGAGGTTTGTAATTTTATATATAACAAAATATATACCCAAAAAGTGCAATTTGTAAAATAGAAACAAATATCGAAAGATATTTGTATTATTTAGAAATAGTTTAACTTTTGTAATTAAATTGAACCTCAAAAATATTTTTTATAATTAATCGTATCAAGAATTATTCACTTTGCATCTTCAAGGTAAACCAATTTGTGAAGGCTCTCAAACTCAAAGTGGTGAAGAAGGATTCCTATTATCCATGACTCTGAACATGGTGCAAAGCAATGAAGCAACACAAGGGGTAAGTTTATATTCTCACATTTTCAAATATTCCTTGAACTTCATTATTACCTATTCGTTGAAGAGTAGGTCTCCTGTAGGACCGTCTTACGGATCCTATTCCGTAAGACGGGTCCTACCCACAACCCGCCCAACCTGTTAGATAAATGTTTTTATCAAGATTTTGATAAATTTGTTTTAATAAGATTTTATACCAAAACAATGTTTTTATATGTTTTCCAAATACTCCCAAATGATTTAAAATGTTTTTACTAATTTTTTGGAGTATTTCTTAGAGTTTTTAATTTGATAAAAATTGGACAACACTTTTGATGGTTTTGTTTAAATTGGTTTTTACACCAAAACTATGTTTATAAATGTTGTCTAAATACTCCCAAATGATTTAAAATATTTTTACTAATTTTTTGGAGTATTTCTTGAAGTTTATTTTTTGAAAAAAATCGGACAACATTTCAAATGGGAGGTCGGTCGCCCAAAGTGGTCGACCGGTACCTGAAGATAAGGAACTCGAAACAGAACATGCAGGTTTGAAAAAAAGGGAGAGGGGGACCGGTCCAGGGGAGGGTCGACCGGCCGTCCAGGGGTCGCACCCCCCTGCAACCCCTAACTGGATCACACTATTTTTTTCAAACGGTCGAAATCTTCAACAGGGCAACCGGTCGCCCTATGTTATTTTTTGACAAAATTCCAACCGTTGTAACTGTGATGACAAGATTTGCTTTTCAATTTTGTACAATATTTCTACATCTTGTGATCTTCTTTTTGTAGACAAAAGTGAAGATAGAGAGGAGCCTATGTTGGGAGCCTATGTTGGTGAAGCTTCCTATAAATAGAGGATGAATTGAAGACACAAGATACATAACACATACAAGCAAAATACACAACAAGAAATCGCAAACTGTTCAAGCTTTCATTTTTACATTCTTTTTGTAATAGCCTAAAAACTTTCACTTGCACATCTTTGAGGTCTAGGCTTTTTGATTCTTGATTACTCTTGCACTCAATCTTTGTATTGGTTTCATAGAGTTGTAATCTTGAATTTTGTCCATCATTCAACACAAGACATCCTTGTGAGTATTCTTGTGGTAAGAATACACTTGGGTGATTTAGGTGATAGGTGTTTGAAGAGTGTGGTACTCTTCAAAGGTGGTGAAGGAAGATTGTGGTAATCTCCTTGAAGGTGTTGTAAGAGGATTGTGGTGATCCTCAAGGTGTTGTATTAATTGTGGTAATTAATAAAATCTTTTTCTTCTTGAAATCCATCCCGGAGATACTGGGTTGGTAGAGGATTAGGCCCTAGGTGGGTTGAACCTCTTTAAATCAACGAGTGTTGTTAAATTTCAGAATTTACATTCTTGTCATTTACTTGTTGATTCGAAAAAGAGGGTGATTTGCGAAAAATCGGCATAATCTATTCACCCCCCCTCTAGATTATCGTAGCCACTTGGACTAACACAACCCGCCTACAACACCCACCACCCGCCCAGCCCGCGTACAGCCCAGCCCACCTACCTACAACACCCACCACCCGCCCAGCCCATCGCTCCACAGGTGGATTGAACCCACGACCTTGATAAAGTTAAGGTGATGTTCTACCACTATACCACTAGTACTTGTTGTGCAATTTTAGTATAACCATGTATATAAACCCATTCATAAATACACCTGGTAAATTAAAAATAAAAAATATAAACGCCTCTAAATGCAAAGGCTAAGAATCGAACCCAAGTCTATTAAAAAACATTATACATTATCTCAATAAATTAATACTTATAAAAGTGTTACTTTAACTACATCATAGTTATTTTTTATTTTTCCTTTTTTTTTGTTCCTAGTTTGTAACTATATTAAGAAATCTGATACTTTATCTCAACAAACGGATACTTTTACTTATAAAAGTGTTACTTTAACTATATCATATTTATTTTTTATTTTTCCTTTCTTTCCTTCATTTCTAATTTGTGACTATATTAAAAACATGATACTTTATCTCAAAAAATAGATACTTTAACATATAAAAGTGTTACTTTAACTGTGTTATATATATATATATATATATATACATTCATAATTTGTGACTATATTAAAAAATATGTTACTTTATCTCAAAAAACAAATACTTCTACTTATAAAAGTATTACTTTAACTATATCATATTTATTATTCATCTTTCTTTGTATTTATTATTAAAAAATATAATACTTTATGTAAAAAACAGATATTTTTACTCTTAAAACATGATATTTTGTCTCAAAAAATATATATTTTTACTCATAAAGGTGTTACTTTAACTCTGATATATTTATTTGTCCTTCAATGTAATGTAATCATAATATGTGGCTGTATTAAAAAATATGATACTTTATCTAAAATAACCGATACTTTTTCTCATAAAACTGTTACTTTAACCGAGGAAGAAAAACAGAAACTCTGTTATAGATATTTTTATTGTAATATATTCATAATTTGTGATTATATTAAAAAATATGTTACTTTATCTCAGAAAACAAATACTTTTACTTATAAAAGTATTACTTTAACTGTATCATATTTATTATTTATTTTTCTTTGTGTTTATTATTAAAAAATGCAATACTTTATTTAAAAACATATATTTTTACTCTTAAAACATGATATTTTGTCTCAAAAAATATATATTTTTACTTATAAAGATGTTACTTTAACTCTGATATATTTATTTGTCATTCAATGTAATGTAATCATAATTTGTGGCTATATTAAAAAATATGATACTTTATCTAAAATAACCAATACTTTTTCTCATAAAACTGGTACTTTAACTGAGGAAGAATAACAAAAAAAACAAAAAAAAAAGAGGGCAGCTGTTGTTGACCCGCAGACCTGGCCAACAGGATCCGCGGATCCACGGGTCAAATAGGATCCGTCTTACGGATTGACACCCGTAAAACGGTCTTATATGAGTTTTTGCCTTCGTTGAATTGGTAACTTAGTGTGTCAATCGGACTTAAATTGAGTCCAAAGTGTTATCTAAACACTCTTTATAATAAATGGCTCTAACCAAAATCAAGGCATTCTCTATTCAAAATGATATTTTAGTATTATTTTAACATCACCTTTACATGTTAAGTATATAAAATAGCATCTTCAATGTAGTGTTAGACATTTCTATTTTCGATTAGTTTATTTTATATAAATCGAATAAATTCTTTAATGCCCAATAATCTTTACAAATCATGATTTTACAATTGTAAATATACTTACCTTGATCCATTCTTGAAATTGCTTGGAGATATGAAACTTTGTACTTTAAACCAAACAACTAAAACTCTCTCTATAATTGTAGATTATTCCCTCTAGCCTCCCCTTTCCTTATTTCTTGATGGATAGAAATTATTCTTTTGTATTGTGCTTATATAAATGACTTTTCATAAGACATGACTCTTAACGTATATCACTTTTGGTGAGGTAGAGGAAAGGGTATCAAGACCCATGGTTTTAATATGCCTTAATGCCAACTTATCCATCAAAGTTGGCCTATTTAATTAAAACCTTAAATGTTCCTTTAATGTGAACTTGTAACATTCATTTATGTTACATGAACCACATTATTAAATGTTATGTTACATGAACCATCCATTAATTAAATATTAAAAATATTCCAACATTCTCCCACTTGGTTCATGTGACAAATTGGGGATATAAGCATACACTTTTATCAAGCCCACTTTAAACATTTAACCATAATTGAACCAAAATCGATTGGATCATGGCGGTCACACATTAATTTATCAACATGATCCCTTCCATGTATCACAAATCAATTTTAACTCAATATTGTCTTTAATTTGAGAGGAAATATTAAGTCTCAACCTTAATGTCTTCATAATAAGACTTGACATGTTATCCCATTAACAATACATGTACATAACCATTATGGATAACAATATAAATAATACAGAAACAAAACATTAATTGAATTCAGAGTATCACAACATCATGAGTAATAACTATCCAATGTATGCATACATAATATCTGTGTCATGCTAACAAGGACTTTTCTATTATGCCCATCCTTTCAATATGTCCGGAAAATATTTTGGGCGGTACATAATATGCTCAATTGATACTCGTTGTTTCTGCACTTCTTCCTTAACAGACAAGTATTTTAGCTCCATGTGTTTTGCACCTTTAGAGTACTTATCATTCTTCGAGAAGAAGACAGCTGCAGAATTATCACAATAAATTCTCAGCGGCTTAGCTATATGGTCGACAATCCTAAGTCCTGAGATAAAGTTCCATAACCACAATCCTTGAATCGTGGCCTCAAAACATGCCACAAATTCAGCCTCCATAGTAGAAGTAGCAATTACAGATTGCTTCCCACTCTTCCACGATACTGCTCCTTCAGCTAACAAGAACAAGTAACCGAATGTGGATTTTCTGGTATCCACACATCCGGCATAATCTGAATCTGAGTAACCAACCACCTCGAGATGATCAGATCTTCTATATATTAGCATGTGATCCTTGGTGCCTTGTAAATACCTGAGGACTTTCTTTGCAGCTTTCCAGTGATCCATACCAGGATTACTCTGATATCGGCCTAACATACCAACCGCAAAACTGATATCTGGTCGTGTACATGTCTGAACATACATCAGACTCCCAACCACTGATGCATAGGGAATTGATTCCATTGCCTTACGTTCCAAATCATTCTTTGGACATTGCATTTGACTAAATTTGTCTCCTTTCTGAATTGGAACAATCCCTGCGGAGCAATTTTCCATTCTAAATCTTTCTAAGACTTTGTTAATGTATCATTTTTTAGACAATCCTAACAGTCCTTGTGATCTATTACGGAATATTTCTATTCCAATCACAAAGGATGCTTCACCCATGTCTTTCATTTCAAAGTTTTTAGAAAGAAACTTCTTAACATCATGTAACATGCTAATGTCATTCGCAGCAAGTAAAATATCATCTACATATAAGACTAAAATAACAAAGCGACTCCCAATAACTTTCATATAGATACATCGATCAACGACGTTCTCTATGAAACCATAAGATGTGATAGTATCATTAAACTTAAGATACCATTGACGAGAAGCTTGTTTTAGTCCGTATATAGATTTTCTCAGCTTACACACCATATTTTCTTTTCATGTGGCCAAGAAACCTTCTGGTTGATCCATATATACTTCCTCTTCTAGGTCTCCATTCAAAAAAGCAGTTTTTACATCCATCTGGTAAAGCTCTAAGTCATAATGAGCCACCAAAGCCATAACAATTCTTAAAGAGTCCTTCTTAGAAACTGGAGAAAATGTCTCCTTATAGTCAATGACATCCTTCTGAGTATATCCTTTTGCAACAAGTCTGGCTTTATACCTTTCAACGTTGCCTTTAGAGTCTCGTTTGGTCTTGAAGACCCACTTACATCCGACTCGCTTGCACCTTCTGGCAATTCTACTAATTCCCAGACATTGTTGTCATTCATTGATTTTAATTCTTCTTTCATGGAACCAAACCACTTTTCAGAATTGTTACATTCCATGGCCTGACGGAATGAGATTGTGTCCTTATCAATGCTTATATCACATTCATGCTCAAGATAATAAATTACATAATCATCAGAGATAGCCGGTCTTCTTTGCCTTTCAGACCGTCGTAACATTAACTCTCGATGTGATTCATTTATCTCTGGCATATTTTGAATTTGTTCATTATTTTCGATCCGTGGGTTTGGAACTTCAATTTCTTGCTCCGATATGTTGTGTGAATGTGATGCAACAATAGGAACAGGAACAATGTTATTAGAATTAATCAGTGAAACCCGAATTTCTTGGATATGCACCATTCGTGGTTTCCCACTCCCACTGATCTGGCCATTCTCAATGAACCGAGCATTGCATGTCTCAACTATTCTCGTACTGTGGTTAGGACAATAAAATATATACCTCTTCGATTTTTCAGGATAACCAATGATATATCCACTGATTGTCCTAGCGTCGAGCTTCTTTTCATGTGGATTATATAGTCTTACTTCCGCTGGGCAACCCCAAATACGAAGATGTCTCAAACTTGGTTTCCTACATGTCCACAGTTCATAAGGTGTCTTAGGAACTGCCTTACTGGGAACCCGATTGAGAAGGTATGCAGCAGTCTTTAACGCATACATCCACAATGATTGGGGTAAAGAGCAATTATTTAACATGCTCCTAACCATATCCATTAAAGTACGATTACGCCTTTCAGCTACACCATTTTGCTAAGGTGTGCCAGGCATTGTATATTGTGCACAAATACCCCTACTTTCAAGGAACTTTGCAAATGGACCTGGATGTTGTCCATTCTCATCAAACCTTCCGTAATACTCACCACCTCTATCAGACCTCACAACTTTCACCTTTCTATCTAGTTGTCTTTCTACCTCATTAATGAACACCTCAAGGATGTCCACTGATTGAGACTTATCATGCAACAGATATAAGTAACCATAACGCGAGTAATCGTCAATAAAAGTCATAAAATATTTTTCACCACCCCAAGAAGGGATGTCAAATGGGCCACAAATGTCGGTGTGAATTACTTCTAATAGTTGAGTGTTTCTTGTGGCTATTTTCTTTATAGTATGTTTGGTCTGTTTGCCTTTTATAAATTCTACACAAACATCCATGTCAGTGAAATCCAAATGAGGTAGTATTTCATTTTTAACTAACCTCCTCATCCTTTCTTTGGAAATATGACCTAGTCTCTGATGCCATAAAGAAGCTGAAAACTCATTATGTGCACTACGTTTAATACCAATAGTGTGTTCAATATTAAACAGGGAATCACAAAACTTTTTATCAAGATTAAAACGGTACAATTCATCAATTAAAATACCAGAACCATAATGGTAGTTATTCCTTAATAATGTAAATGTACCATTCGCAATCTTAAAACAAAAACCATTCTTATCCAACTTGGAAACAGAAACTAAGTTCCTAGCACATTCAGGTACATAGAGACAATTTTCTAGATCTATATGACATCCAGTCTCCAAGATCAATCTATATGTCCCGATGCCCTCTATTCGCGCCTTCATTCTGTTTCCCATAAACAAGTAATGATCAGTTTCGCTTATGGTCTGGATTGTATGGAATCCCTGTACAATATGAGACACGTGAGTAGTGGCACCAGAATCCAACCACCAAGTATTAAAACGAACTTCAATAAGGTTTGATTCGAAACAAACAGAAACATAATGTATACCTTTCTTTTCAAACCAAGCCTTTCTTTTCGAACAATCTTTCTTTACATGTCCAACTTTCTTGCAGAAGTAACACCTCTGTTGCTTATGGATCTGGCCCTCATTGCCCTTCAATAGGGCATTACCCTTCTTTTTATCCTTCTTACCTGGTTTTATCTTGCTGCTACTAGCACCATTATGAACTGTGAGGTGGATGGAGTGTTCCTTCATCTTTCTTAATCTCCCTTCCTCCTGTACCAACATAGCCTTAAGTTTGTAAAGTTCCATTTATCTTTAATGGTGTTGTAGTTCACCTGGAATTGGCCAAATTCAGTAGGAAGAGAATTCATAATAAATTGTACTAAGAATGAATCACTCACGTCCATCCCCATAGCCTTTAATTGTGCTGCTAGATTAGACATTTTAGACACGTGATCATGAATAGAGCATGACCAATCAAACCTCTTGGTGGTCAGCTCATTCATGAGACTTCCTACAATGGACTTATCTGTAATATCCGATTGGGAGTACTCCTTAATTTTCATCATAAATTCCCTAGGCATCGATGGCTTGATAGAATCTGTCATGGTCATCTTCATTAAGTTTAAGCACAACCTGTTAGACTTTTCCCAAGCCTCAAAGTAAGACTTTTCGGCTGTTGTACTGGTTTCTATTATGGCTGCAGGCTTCTCATCAGTAACTATCGCTAAATCCAGGTTCAAAACACCCAACTGAAATGGATTTGTTCGTTTCATTGCATAGTTAAGTCCATTAAACTTGACAACAGAGTTTCCCGATGCAAACATGTTAAGTGAAGCTGCAAAATTTATATATGCTAACACGTTAATATTTTGAGTCAACGATAATAGATTCAGACAATCATACACCAAATAAACGATATGTATATTCAAGTTAACCTTTGGGTTATCCTCAAATACACAATCAAACAATAATGATGCCTAGATAATATAATATAATAGACAATCAAATATACTTTAAATTAAACATGCATATTATCTTTGGATAAATATTATATCTAACCAAGTACGATGATTAGTCCCTTTAATATCATCAATCATGTGCAGCAGTCCACCTTTGGGTGACCTCATAGTAATATAATCAAATGACCCAATTGTCCAATCAAAACTTTAATGACATCTCTTAAGACATGAACAATTGGAAATAAATTCAATTTTAGATGTTTAATAAATCTTTCAGCTAGGCCACTTTGGTGACTAACAAGCCTTTATTCATTAAACATCCAATTAAACTACTTTAAATTATATATATATATATATATATAATCCTTAATACTTGAAAATGTCTTAATCAAGTCATTCCCTTCAGATATTTTATATATATATATATATTCACTGTAATGTGTGTATATGCTCATAGACAAATTTTAAATAAAAAATTGTTGTATAAGCTTTTGTCTTTACGAATCATAAAATGCCATTTTCAAGACTTCACGTATGGAGCGTAAGATGAACAAGGAGTTATATTAAAAAAAAAAACATATTTTATCCATACTTGAGCATATGATAAGCTCCACCATTCATTTAATAGATATACCATTGCAAACTCCAACATTTATGAAATGGATACTATAATATTTGCATAATTCAACAATCTGTAATTATCCATTTCTTTGTGAATTCATTATCCTCCCATAGTAAGTTAAACCATAACACCTCTGATATATAGATACTATATATATATATATATGTAATGACTTTTCTGTAAGATGCATATATACATATTAGCCATATGGATATGACAAAGTCAAATACCAAATTGTCATTTATGTTTCTGACTATATGAAACAAAATATAATATATATATATATATATGTGTGTGTGAAACAAAAAACATAATATATATATATATATATATATATTATCTCCATTTCCCACAAACTGGCATAATGAAGTACTTATTCTTTATTAACATTCTCACCGTAATGATATAAATTACTTCTTCTTCGTGGCAAAATATGTTCATGGTGTCAGATACATATATGACCAAATTTTCATAAACTGAGATAATTCGATGCGGAAATGTAATTCTCAATTTATAAAATACAACTTGATTGGAAAATCATGAAATGTTAAACAAGGCTCTGATACCACATGTTAGACATTTCTATTTTCGATTAGTTTATTTTATATACATCGAATAAATTCTTTAATGCCCAATAATCTTTACAAATCATGATTTTACAATTGTAAATATACTTACCTTGATCCATTCTTGAAATTGCTTGGAGATATGAAACTTTGTACTTTAAACCAAAAAACTAAAGCTCTCTCTATAATTGTAGATTATTCCCTCTAGCCTCTCCTTTTCTTATTTCTTGATGGATAGAAATTATTCTTTTGTATTGTGCTTATATAGATGACTTTTCATAAGACAACTCTTAACGTATATCACTTTTGGTGAGGTAGAGGAAAGGGTATCAAGACCCATGGTTTTAATATGCCTTAATGCCAACTTATCCATCAAAGTTGGCCTATTTAATTAAAACCTTAAATGTTCCTTTAATGTGAACTTGTAACATTCATTTATGTTACATGAACCACATTATTAAATGTTATGTTACATGAACCATCCATTAATTAAATATTAAAAATATTCCAACATGTAGACGTAGCATGTATTGCTATGATGAAGGTATAAATACAAAAACTATCCCTAACGTTTGGCCTGAGTACCAAAAATTCAGTTATCTTTCAAAATTACAAATACACCTTAAGGTAATGTAAACACTCTTTGGGGTTTTAATCCTCTGTGGGTGTAGTAGATTCTAAAATATAAACAAATATTAATGGCTGTGATTTTTAATATAGATTAGTTTTTTTTTTTTTTGTAATTTTACTGAATCTTAAGGGTAGTTTTTGTAATTATCCCTATGATGAAAATAGAAAATGGAATACCATATGAAAAGAGGATCATTGATCTTAATTGAAAACAAAAATGGAACCAAATCGAAGCATAAAAAATTCAAAATTTTCCTTCTTTGAAACCCTTAGTGTTGGATATTTTTTGAATAAAATTACTTATTTAACCTTTTAAATAGTAAAGTGTGGATTTATTTTGTCCTTTTAAATAGTAAAGGCCAATTTGACCTTATCAGTAGTAAAGGGCAAAATTTTGCCTATAAATATGGGTTATTTTCCATTTGTAAACACACAACAAATCAAACACAAAATTTTCATCTCTCCCTAAAGCTCTTGTAATTTTTGGTGATAATTTTGGGCATAATTTTTGATTTGCGGAATAGGTAATCCAGTTTTCTCGTCTTATCCTGGGAAAGACAGACGTCCAGAATAGGGGACGAATCTGTTTTAAGGATAGTGTGTTGAACACACGATTCGAGCTATTTTCATTTTGCTTCCTTTGCAAATTTTGCCGATTCAGGATTTTTGTCGATTTATATAAATTGTACTAGAAGAAATACTACTATTTTCCTACAAGCTTAAAACAGATTCTTTCTAATCTTCTGGTACAGTTTGGAATTTAAATTTAGTAAGTTATTTAAATTTCTGGCTAATGTTGTGAATAGAATTTGGATTAGCTCATTCAATAGCAATCTGTAGAAACAAACTCTAATTTTTCTACTGTGGCCGTGAGTTCGAATTGATATAGATTTTGTCTTTGCAAGTTGGTATCATATAAAATATGATATAATTTCATTTCATATTACTGTTTGTACGTATTAAGTTTTTCCATTCAAAATTGTAACCACTTTTTTGCATATGGAGTAGTTGTTTAGTTTAATATATATAATCTTAAACTTTCTGATTAGCCATATAGTTTGTTTTTAAAAAAAAGTGATTAAGAACTTTGTTTAGTTCTTTTCCCTAACGTACTGATTAAAGGAACTTTGTTCAGTTTTGCATTCTGTATTGGAACTTAATTTAGAAAAAGGAAAAATCGAAGGAAATTGTTGATTCGGTTGAAGCCGTATTTTGGACTAATCTTTGGACTGTTTGGACTGATTGGACTAATCTTTGGACTAATAGATTAATACCTGTGCAAATTCGGAGTGCAAAGAATATTGCAAAGGCCTTATGTGACAGCCACTATTTTAAGTAGGGGTTATTTTAGGGGTCTTAGGGGTTATATATATATATATATATATATATATATATATATTAGGGGCTAATTTAGGTTAGATGTTTAGGGGTTAGAATTAACTAGTATAAATAGGTGTAGTTTCATACATAATTTTACACCCAAATTTCAAATAATTAAGGTAATGATAGCTTTTCTCTACTTATTATTCAAGTTTCTCATATATATATATATATATATATTTCACAATTCACGAGCCTCTTTCAATATCTTCACAAATTCTTTCCTTAATTAGTTTAATTTATTAAAATCACATATTAATTATAATTTTATTTAATGTAGAAAACGAAGAGATCGAGGATTAGGACTTTTACTGTTCATTTTTCTACATCGAATATCTGCGATTATTAAGGTAGGGATTTCTATAGTATTTGTCTTTATTTAATGTTTCATGATTGTACTTCATTGATTCCAATATATGTCAAGAGGAAATAAATTCATATAAGCTAGGGGCCATGAAAAGGGTCCGGGATCAAACGTATCTTCGGGGTGAACCCGCAATGCTATATGCAGGAACTGGCCAGTCAGAGGAAAAAGAGGAAATGAATGAATTTACTGTTGTAATTGTGTGAATATTTTTCATGTTATATTAAATATTGACAGATATATCCCTACTGAGCGAGATGAAGCTCACCCCTATTATTATCAAGACTTTCAGGTTGAGGAATCCGGCTGAAGATATGATGTTGTGATGGTGGAATAAATCATGATATATTTAAATTTTAAATAAATATGATCGGACTAAATTTTAGATTTATGTCTTTAATTTTCTGGTTTATGCTTGGAACATTTGTTGGATATTTTAATTTGGAAGATGTAATATTATTATTATTATTATTATTATTATTATTATTATTATTATTATTATTATTATTACTACTACTACTACTATTACCACTATTATTATTATTATTATTATTATTATTATTATTATTATTATTATATTTTTCCTTAAGAATTAAAATTTCTCAATCATTGTTGTTTTGATAATTATTGGGATTACTTTAATTTATAAATTTGTGTGTTCTTAATAATATTTTTAGAGTAAATTAATTTCATAAAATTGGGTCGTTACAAGTGGTATCAGAGAAGGTCTACGTTTCTGTAGGATTGTTAAAAAAATTAAAATTAAAATGTATAGTTTTTTTTTAAAAAAAATAAACTTTGTATAAGATAAAATGGTGTAATAACATCCACCTCCGTCATATCTTGTCGGTATCCTCAAGGTAAGAGAATTATTAATGTGAGTGAAATTATACAATATGCTCAGTTATGTCATGATGTATTTTATTATGATTCCATGTTATTATATTCTACTTTAGAAATATAATACCAGTTTATATGTTAGATGGATAGAAATCTTGTATTCCTTTAAAAAAAATGTAAAAATAGACTTATAGTTGCAAATGCACATATATATAGATGGCAAGAACTCGTACTCGCCACACTGCAAGAAAGAATAATAATAATAATAATAACTGGGGTCCGAACCATCCAATTAACCGACTCAATCATTATTTCAACTACCAAATTGAGGAGGGGGATAGTATTGGAGAATATATAGTTAAAATTCACATGTTGTGGTACAATGTGAGGAATGTCATTGGGGCTCCAAACGAACGCTACGCTCTAAAGTAGAGTGATTGATAGCTTACCCTCTTTTTGAACGTCAAGGTGAAAAGCTTTATGCCTCATTATTGGAGTATGACGGGCATGATGACCGACCCAAAATCAACTACGGAATATTTCTTTGCCAGGTTATACCGTAAATGGATTGAGTTTTTTTTTGAACAATGAGGCTATGGTAGAAAATGAGGAACGAGGAAGGAAACCTGGAAGAAGATCCAGAAGAAGATCCAGACGAAGATCCGGAGGAAGATGAAGACATAGATCAGTAGAGATAGATGAGTCTATGTATTGCAATAATTGATAAATAAATCCTTATTATATATAAAGCTTAGTTGTCCTTTAATTGATACTAATTTATTTGACCATTATATTATGATATTTAGATTTTAAGTTAGATATTTCATGCAAAATCCATTAATACCTTGGAATAAATAATAATAATAATAATACATTACGTATGGCCTTAGAAATATGGCTCCCCGTCGTGGAAATCAAGTCAACGGTGAGAACTCCACTAACACAGGAAATCAAGCCATTCTACTGCTGGAGATATAATTGTTGAGTTTCTTAGAGGTGTGCAGAATAAAGGGGACAACAACAACAACAACGCACGAGTTGTGGAACAATTTCGCCACTATCGTCCACCCACATTCAATGGACGTGATGGCCCGACAGCAGTAGAAGAATGGTTTCGATCGTTAGAGAGGATTTTTCAACTTATTGGATGCACAGACGAACAGAGAGTCGTATGTGTTGCCTTCCAACTTACTGAAGACGTTGATCATTGGTGAGAAGGGTATTGGAGGACTGAGACCGAGGAAGAGCGGAATACTTTAACATGGGATGAGTTCAAAGTGATTGTAATGGAAAAGTTTTTCCCACAATCATATCGGGACAAGAAGGAGACATAATTCCTTAACTTTAAACAAAGAAACATGGTCATCCGCAGTATGAGAGACGAGTTCAATCAATTAAGTCGGTTTGCTCCACACCTGGTGGATACTGATTTGAAAAAGGCTCTGAGGTTTAGAAGGGGACTTCGAGCACAACTATCAGGAATACTATCTGCTCAAGGAGATTTGGAGTACTCGGTGATGGTGAGAAGGGCTCATGAGGTGGAAGCAAGTTTTGCTGGGGACGAAGAGGAGCAAAAGTTGGTCGTTTTACCTGAGAAAAGAAAATGGGACGGGGCAAGACATAATAAAAATGAAAATCAAAATAAACAGATAAAGATCGATGGAATGCACGTCCAACTACGCGAGGCAGACAAAGCAACTTGCCCAAAATGCAAGAAGATTTATTTTGGAGAATGTTTAGTTTGGACAAGGAAAATGCTTCAAGTGTAAGAAGCCGAGGACATGAAGTCTCTAATTGTCCTCTTTTAAAAGCCGAGTGGGAAAGAAGAGAACAAACATCCGGAGGTAGAGCTCGAATGTATGCTATGACTCGGGAAGAATCGATCGAACGAGTACAATGTCGTATGCTAACCATCTCGGAATACCGCTCTTGTACTTTTCGACACCAGTGCCACATATTCGTTTTTATCTGCCACATTTCATGATATATTAGGACATAAGAGTGCTAGAGTAAGTGAACCCCTTGAGGTTGGCTTGCCATCCGGAGATTCAATAACAATCGACTCAATAAATAAGGATGTTGAAGTGAATATAGGGGAAAATATCTTAAAAGCGATCTATACATAATTAAGATGAAGGATTTTGACGTAATCTTAGGTATGAATTGGCTTAGTAGATATCAGGCAGACATTAAGTGTCACGAGAAAAAGATAATATTCAAACTGCCAGGAAATGATGAGATAAAATTCTATGGGATTAAGCTTAAGGCAGTACCACGAGTGATATCGGCAATGAAGGCAAGAAAGATGTTGAAAAAGAAAATTTGTCAAGGATATCTAGTGAGTTTAGTAGATACCTCGACAGCCGAAGTGACACCTAATGACGTACCAATTGTGCAAGAATATTTGGATGTATTTCCAAAAGACTTGCCGGGAATTCCTCCAGATCGCAGGTTGAATTTAGAATAGATTTGGTACAGGGGCAAAGACCTATATCTAAGGCACCTATAGGATGGCGCCAAAGGAGTTACAAGAGTTAAAGGCGCAAATACAAGAACTTTTGGATTTGGGATTTATTAGACCTAGTGTATCACCGTGGGGAGCACGATTCTGTTTGTAAAAAAAGACGGGTCACTTAGAATGTGTATCAATTATAGAGAACTTAATCGACTCGGTAAAGAAAGAACAAGTATCCGCTCACCGAGGATTGAAGACTTGTTCGATCAATTGAGAGGTGCCAAAGACTTTCTCTAAGATTGACTTGAGATCCAGGATATCATCGATTAAAAATTAAAGAGAGTGATATTCCAAAAACGACATTTAGAACTCGATATGGACATTACGAGTTTGTAGTAATGCCATTTGGGTTAAGTAATGCACCAGCAGTATTCATGGACTTGATGAATAGAGTGTTTCATCTGTATCTAGACCAATTCGTCATAGTCTTTATAGATGATATACTTGTATATTCAAAGAATAGAGAGCAACACACTGAGCACTTAAGAATAGTGCTAGAAAAACTTCGCAAGGAAACGTTATATGCGAAATTCAAGAAATGCGAGTTTTGGCTAGATCGAGTGGTGTTTCTTGGACATGTAATCACTGCTCAAGGAATTGAAGTGGACCCGGTTAAAGTTAAAGTGATCAACGAATGGAGTGCACCTACGAATGCGAATGAAGTTTGCAGTTTTTTAGGTTTGGCAGGCTATTATCGGAGATTTATTGAAGGATTCTCAAAAATAGTTGCGCCTATGACTCGACTGACAAGAAAAGGGGAGAAGTTTCAATGGAATGAGAAATGCGAAGAAAGCTTTCAGGAGTTGAAATGAAGGCTAACTTCTGCTTCAGTATTAACAATTCCTGACCCCACTAAAGATTTTGTTATCTATAGTGATGCATCAAAACAAGGTTTGGGATGTGTGCTAATGCAACATGGTAAAGTGGTTGCCTACGCCTCAAGACAACTAAAGCCACATGAGTTAAATTATCCTACTCATGACCTAGAGTTAGCTGTTGTAGTGCATGCATTAAAGATCTGGCGACATTACCTATATGGAGGGAAATGTGAAATCTTCACCGACCACAAAAGCTTAAAATATATGTTTACTCAGAAAGAGCTAAACATGAGGCAAAGAAGGTGGTTGGAATTGGTGAATGACTATGATTGCACTATCAACTATCATCCGGGTAAAGCTAATGTTGTAGCCGATGCATTAAGTCGTAAAACAAAAGGAGAAATGTCAAGTTTGATATCTGAACAAGAACATCTTGTGAGAGAATTCGCCAGGATGAGAATTGAAGTAGTGGTACCACCAAAAAGCACGAGAGATAGTATTAAAGCATCTTTGGTGGTGCAACCTACTCTGAGAGAGAAGATAAAAGAAGCTCAACCTCGAGATAAATTTTTGAGCAAAATGAAAGAAAAAGCTTGTGAAGGGAATGTAAAAGGATTTGTTATAACAAATGATGGTACTTTGACTTATGAAGGGAGATTATGTGTTCCTAAAGAAGAAGGGCTTAGAAAAGAAATTCTCGAAGAAGCTCACTGTACGCCGTACACAGCTCACCCTGGAGGTACAAAAATGTATCGAGATTTAAGAGAAGTATTTTGGTGGCGAAGTATGAAAAGAGATATTGGGACTTTTGTGGAAAAATGTTTGACTTGTCAGCAAGTTAAAGCCGAACACCAAAGACCATCTGGTTTGCTCAAACCACTTGACATTCCAGAATGGAAATGGGAGCACATAACTATGGATTTTGTAGTAGGGCTTCCACCATCAGTCAAGGGAAACAAGGCTATTTGGGTTGTAGTAGATCGGTTAACAAAGTCAGCTCATTTCTTACCCGTTAAGATGACGTTCGGTATGGAGCGATATGCACAAATTTATATTAAGGAGATAGTGAGGCTTCATGGAGTTCCTGTGTCAATTTTTTCAGACAGAGATACGCATTTTACTTCAAAGTTTTGGAAAAGTCTACAAAGTGCCTTGGGAACAAAGCAAAACTTTAGTACGGCTTATCACCCGCAAACAGATGGACAGTCTGAAAGGACTATACAAATATTGGAAGATATGTTGAGAGCATGTGTGCTCGACCTAGGAAGTAATTGGGAAACATTATTACTCTTGGTAGAATTCGTTTATAACAACAGTTATCAAGCGACTATTGGAATGGCTCCATACGAGGCGTTGTATGGAAGAAAGTGTAGATCGCCATTATATTGGAGCGAAGTTGGTGAAAGAAAAATTTTGGGGCCTGAATTAATTCGGCAAACTGTTGAGAAGATAGCTAGAATACAAGATCAAATCAAGATGGCTCAAGATAGACAAAAGTCGTATGCGGATAGACGGAGAAAACATATACAGTTTGATGAAAGAGAAAAAATATTTCTGAAAGTATCTCCTATCAAAGGTGTTATTCGATTTGGCGAAAAGGGAAAGCTAAAACCGAGATATATCGGACCATTTGAAATCCTTACACGAGTTGGAGATTTAGCTTATCAGCTAGCATTACCACCGAGTCTATCAAGTGTGCACAATGTTTTTCACGTCTCTATGCTAAGAAAATACGTTCACGATTCAAGTCACATCGTGAATTATAAGGATCTGACAATCAACAATGACTTAACTTATAAGGAAGCACCATAAGCTGTTTTGGAACGCAAGATTCACCATTTGAGAAATAAAGATATTGCTCTGATCAAAGTACAGTGGAGACGTCATGGCAGAAATGAAGTTACTTGGGAGCGTGAATAGGAGATTCGTGTCAAGTACCCAAGTTTTTCAATTCCAGGTAAGATATCGAATTTCGAGGACGAAATTATATTTAAGGAGAGTAGAATGTGACAGCCACTATTTTAAGTAGGGGTTATTTTAGGGGTCTTAGGGGTTATATATATATTAGGGGCTAATTTAGGTTAGATATTTAGGGTTTAGAATTAACTAGTATAAATAGGTGTAGTTTCATACATAATTTTACACCCAAATTTCAAATAATTAAGGTAATGATATCTTTTCTCTACTTATTATTCAAGTTTCTCATATATATATATATTTTTCACAATTCACGAGCCTCTTTCAATATCTTCACAAATTCTTTTCTTAATTAGTTTAATTTATTAAAATCACATATTAACTATAATTTTATTTGATGTAGAAAACGAAGGGATCGAGGATTAGGACTTTTACTGATCATTTTTCTACATCGAATATCTGCGATTATTAAGGTAGGGATTTCTATAGTATTTGTCTTTATTTAATGTTTCATGATTGTACTTCATTGATTGCAATATATGTCAAGAGGAAATAAATTCATATAAGCTAGGGGCCATGAAAAGGGTCCGGGATCAAACGTATCTTCGGGGTGAACCCGCAATGCTATATGCAGGAACTGGCCAGTAAGAGGAAAAAGAGGAAATGAATGAATTTACTGTTGTAATTATGTGAATGTTTTTCATGTTATATTAAATATTAACAGATATATCCCTACTAAGCGAGATGAAGCTCACCCCTATTATTATCATGACTTTCAGGTTGAGGAATCCGGCTGAAGATATGATGTTGTGGATGGTGGAATAAATCATGATATATTTAAATTTTAAATAATTATGATTGTAAGTCCAAGCGGCTACGATAATCTAGAGGGGGTGAATATATTATCTCCATCTTTTCGATTTTACCCTCTTTTTCGAACAAAACAAGCCAAAACAATAGAGAAGGTGTGGAATGTAAACAACACACATCGACTTATAGAGGTTCAACCCACCTAGGGCCTAATCCTCTACCACCCCAGTATATCCGGGATGGATTTCAAAAAGAAAAAAGATTTTATTAATTACCAAAATTAATACAACACCAACTTACAACAACACCTTGAAGAGCACCCCACTCTTCTTCAACACCACCTTTGAGATTACCACAATCTCTCTTGAAGATTACCACAATCTCCAACGGCACCTTGTGAAGATTACCACAATCTTCAACCTTGAAGAATACCAAATTCTTCAACACCTCAACAAGAATATTACCACAATCTTCTCACGCCTAACACCTAGATCACCTAAGTGTGTTCTTACCTCAAGAACACTCACAATTATATCTTGTGTTGAATGATAACCCAAAAAATTCAAAATTACAACTCGATAAAGAATTATACAATTGAGTGCAAGTGTAATCAAGAATAGCCTAGACCTCAAGGATGTGAAAGTGATAAGCTAGACAAATTACAACAAGAATAATGACAATAGAAGACCAAGTATTTGCTTGAGAATATCTTGTAGTGTTGTGTTGTTCTCTCTTGTTGTTGTGCTTCAAATCTTCCTCTATTTATAGGAGATGATTGATACTTGATAGGCTCCTCTTGGAATCTGATATCTACAAAAAATTGCAATTAAAATCAAGATTATAGCTGTTAGAAATCAATCCCACAATTTAGGGAAAAGATGTATGCTGCACAACGGTTAGAATTTTGCTGTCAAACCATAGGGCGACCGATCGCGCACAAATATACGTTTGAAAATAAGAACACATTTTTACACAGGGCGACCGGTCGACGGCGGGTCCGACCGGTCACCCTAGGGTCCAACCGGTTGCCCTCTTCAAAAAATCGAAATAGAGAAGTTTGCAAATTTTAACCAACCTTCAGGTACCGGTGCCGCCTATGGGTCGATCGGTCGACGTCGCCGGCCGCCCTATAGGGTGACCGGTCACCCTCACCATTTTCGCAAACATGAAGTTTTACATTTTGCACAACTTTCAGTGCGGGTTGCCCTATCTGCGACCGGTTGACCTCAAAACAAAAGTGTTGTCCAATTTTATATCGAAAATAAACTTCAAGAAATACTCCAAAAAATAGTGAAAACATTTTAGACCGATCGGGAGTATTTAGACAACATTTGGAAACATAGTTTGGATGTAAAAACCCATTGAAACAAAATCATTAAATGTGTTGTCCAAAATAAAACTTGAAGAAATACTCCGGAAAATATTAAAATCATTTTAAATCATTTAGGAGTATTTGGACAACCTTTAAAACCATTGTTTTGGTATAAAAACAAAATCATCAAAATCATGATAAAACCATTTATCAAACAATGATTGGACTAAATTTTAGATTTATGTCTTTAATTTTCTGGTTTATGCTTGGAACATTTGTTGGATATTTTAATTTGGAAGATGTAATATTATTATTATTATTATTATTATTATTATTATTATTATTTCTACTATTACCACTATTATTATTATTATTATTATTATTATTATATATTTTCCCTTAAGAATTAAAATTTCTCAATCATCTTTTTTTATAATTATTGGGATTACTTTAATTTATAAATTTGTGTGTTCTTAATAATATTTTTAGAGTAAATCAATTTCACAAAATTGGGTCGTTACACCTTATAATAAAAACTTGAACAATTTAATAAATTTGTTCTTATCGTTTTGTTCCAATTGATTGATAGAAGTGCTAAACTTCTTGTTTATTTGTTTCATAAATGGCATCGAATCAAACGGTGGTGGGTCTAACCGTTGTGCGAATCCAGTTGTTATCCTAGTTGTGCCACAGTAGTACTTGCCAACCCCACGCTTAATGTGCGGTTAATCATGGCGAAAAACCGGAAAAGTTTAACGGTTTGAACTTTAAGCGGTGGCGGCGAGAAGATGCTCTTCTACTTGACCACCTTGAACTTGGCGCGTTCTTGTGAGAAGATCCTTCACGACTTAGTGAGGATGAGGGCGATGCACAAGCGGTTAACGCTTTAGATGCTTGGAATCATCCGATTTCTTGTGTAGAAATTATGTCATGAATAGCCTTGCGATTCGCTTTACAACGTGTATAGCTCTAAGAAAGCGCAAAGGAAGGCGTGGGAGTCTTTGGACCATAAGTATAAGACTGAGGATGCGGGTGCGAAAAAATTCATTGTAGGCCGCTTCTTGGATTATAAAATGGACTCAAAAACGGTCATCAGTCAAATACAAGAGCTTCAGGTGATCATACATGATATTCATGCCGAGAGAATGGTTCTTAGTGAGACTTTCCAAGTGGCTGCAATCATTGAGAAATTGCCACCAGCTTGGAGAGACTTCAAGAACTATTTGAAACATAAGCGAAAGGAAATGAACGTCGAAGAACTTGTTGTTAGACTTTGCATTGAAGAAGACAACAAAAGTTCTGAGAAGAAGTGGTTCAATCCTGAAGTGGCTAAAGCCAATGTTATTGAACATGGGCAAAGTTCCAAAGGCAAGAACAAATCTCGGCCAGCGGGAAAAGGGGTTAAGTTAGGACTCAAATGAGGCATTTCCAAGAAGAAGTTCGAAGGAAAATGCTTCAATTGTGGCGGCAAGGGTCACAAAGCTTCTGATTGCAAGAAACCGAAGAAGAATCAGGAGGCTAACATGATTGATGACATTTCTAAGGAGGTGTCTGATTTGAATCTTGTTGCTGTGATTTCAGAGGTGAATTTGGTGGGTTCAAACCCTAACCAGTTGTTGATTGATATTGGCGCTACCAGGCATGTGTGCTCCAATAAGGAGATGTTCAGTACCTTTGAGGTTGTTGAGAATGGGGAGAAGTTGTATATGGGAAATTCTGCCACTTCTGACATCAAAGGTCAAGGGAATGTGGTTCTAAAAATGACGTCTGGAAAGGAGCTGACTCTCACGAATGTGTTATATGTGCCAGATGTCCGAAAAAACTTGGTGTTCGAATCGCTTTTAATTAAGCATGGTTTTCATGTTGTATTTGAGTCTAATGTTGTAACTTTACTCAAAAATGGAATGTTTGTAGGAAAAGGGTATGTAACTGATGGGCTTTTTAAGCTCAGTGTAATGGTTGTGAAACCAAACGGCAATAAAATGAAGAATGCTTCTGTTTACTTGCTTGAGTCTTCCAATTTGTGGCATGGTAGACCAGGACATGTTAATTATGATACTTTACGTAGATTAATTAACTTGAATTATATACCAACATTCCATATTGATTTCAAGCACAAGTGCGAAACTTGTGTTGAGGCAAAGTTAACAAGGACATCATTTAAAAATATTGAAAGAAATAATGAACCACTTGATTTAATTCACACTGATGTATGTGATTTAAAATCGACACAAACACGTGGTGGCAACAAGTACTTCATTACTTTTATTGATGATAACACAAAGTATTGTTATGTGTATCTTCTTAAAAGTAAAGATGAAGCTATAGAGAGATTCATTCTCTATAAAAATGAAGTTGAGAATCAACTCAACAAGAAAATTAAGGTGCTAAGAAGTGATCGTGGAGGTGAATATGAATCACCATTTGCTGAATTCTGTGCTCAACACGGAATTAGACACGAAACACCAACACCTTATTCACCTCAACAGAATGGCATTGCAGAACGAAAAAACCGTACACTTAAAGAAATGATGAATGTCATGTTATTAAGTTCTGGCTTGCCTCAGAACATGTGGGGGGAAGCTGTATTAACATCTAATTACCTTTTAAATAAGGTACCCCGTAAGAAATTAGATAAAAGCCCTTACGAGCTATGGCATGGAAGAATGTCATCCTGCAAATACTTACGAGTGTGGGGTTGTCTTGCTATACCTACACCAAATAAGGTGAAGGTAGGTCCAAAACTGTTGACTGCATATTTATTGGATATGCACATAACAATGTTGCTTATCGGTTTCTTGTGCATGAATCTAAAGTTGAAGATATACACAAGAACACGATAATTGAATCGAGAAATGCCTCGTTCTTTGAAAATGTATTTCCGTGCAGATCGAGAGAAGAAACAAGCTCTTCTAAACGGATACATGATTCAATAGAACAAGAGCAAGAAAATAAAGAAGAAGAGATAGAACTTAGGCAAGCGAAAGCGAGCTAGGATAGAAAAATCATTTGGTCCGATTTTCTAACCTACATCTTTGGAAAGTGAACCTCAAAGCTATAAAGAAGCTATCAATTCTTGATGGACCATTATGGAAAGAGGCCATAAAAAGTGAAATTGATTCCATCTTGCAAAACCATACACAGGAACTAGTGGATCTTCCGAAGGAAGTAAACCATTAGGTTATAAATGGATTTTCAAGAAGAAAATGAAGGCGGATGGAACAATTGATAAGTACAAGGCTAGACTTGTAATTAAAGGTTACCGACAAAAAGAGGGCCTTGATTACTTTGATACGTATTCTCCAGTTACGAGAATAACCTCCATTAGATTGGTACTTGCAATTGTTGCGTTGCGAAATCTTGAAGTACATCAAATGGACGTAAAAACTGCTTTTCTAAATGGAGATTTAGAAGAGGAGATTTACATGGAACAACTTTGAGGATTATCCGCACTGGGCAAGAGAACAAGGTTTGTAAAGCTGGTTAAGTCATTATATGGCTTGACACAGGCTCCGAAACAATGGCATGAGAAATTTGATAATGTCATGAAACAACGTGGATTTAAAATAAATGAATGTGATAAATGTGTCTATGTTAAAGAGACTGGAAATGACTATGCCATTTTATGTCTTTATGTAGACGACATGCTTATCATTGGAAGTAATGATAAAATAATTAAATCCACTAAAGATATGTTGAACTCGAGGTTTGACATGAAAGATATGGGTTTAGCTGACGTGATCCTCGGAATAAAGATTTCTAGAACTTCAAATGGACTAACACTTGATCAGTCACATTATGTGGATAAGATTCTAGAAAAAATTAGTAATGATGACACGTCATTAGCTAGAACTCCGATAGACACAAGCAAACATCTATCGAAGAATAGAGGTGAGGTTGTGTCTCAAGTTGAATACTCACGAGTCATAGGAAGTTTAATGTACTTAATGAGTTGTACAAGACCAGACATTGCTTATGCAGTGAGTAAATTGAGCAGATACACGAGTAATCCAGGGCATGACCATTGGAAAGGGATAGTGAGAATACGACGGTATCTAAGATATACTCGTGATTTTGGGCTGCACTATACAAGATATCCTGCTGTTATTGAAGGATATAGCGATGCTAATTGGATATCTGATATTAAAGATTCTAAGTCTACAATTGGATTTGTATTCACTTTAGGAGGTGCAAAGAATATCATGGAAATCTTCTAAGCGGCAGACAATTATAGCAAGGTCTACAATGGAGTCCGAGTTTATTGCTCTGACAAGTGTGGTGAAGAAGGTGAATGGCTTGAAATTTCTTAGAAGATATTCCAAAATGGCCTAAACCTTGTGTGCCACAATTTGTATACATTGTGACAGTCAATCGCAATTGGCGGGGCACAGAGCAATATGTACAATGGTAAGTCTGTCCAGACACATATGTCGAACACAATACCATCAAACAACTACTCTCAACTTGTGTTATCTCTATTGACTACGTGAAGTCAAAGGATAATTTAGCGGATCCGTTAACCAAAGGGTTGAATCAAGAGTTAGTTGTGAAATCATTAAGAGGAATGAGACTTAAGCCTCTAGAAAAATGAGTTGATACAATGGAAACCCAACCTAGTTATTTGGAGATCCCAAGATCTAGGTTCAAAGGACAACCTAGTAGTAAAAAAGACTATATGATCCTTTGTGGGGAGTTATCCCTTGTCCATTCCTTAACAGTGATGCCCGTGGAGAAGAGGATAAGCAATTTGGCTTTTAATGATTCTTGTGCGTCGGTAAGTCGAGAAGGGTAGTACGGGCTATCTTAAATGAGAATCACCATGTTGATCTCAATTATACTAGAAGAAATACTACTATTTTCCTACACTATGATCTCAATTCTCATCTATAATCACACTACTCAGTTCACATCTCACTAATATTCAGAAATTAGAAATGAAAAACAAATGTCTCCTGCGTGTGCTCCACAGGCACCAATTAAATCAACAACACCACAAATATAACTTTAAAACTAAAATTACACATTTGAAATTCATATCAAACACATCTCTAAAAATACAAATCCCTCTCCAGCTCCAATCCCCAGTTTTCAGATACAATGAACTGAGATCCAAAGCCAAAGCCAGAAAACCCATTCAAATTGCTCACCTCAACTAGTGTTGTTTTATACATGTTTGTATGCAATGTATACCAGCACAGATATACCAGCCAACAGCCCACTTGGTTCATTTTCAACTTTCTCACAAAACAACACTCTAGTAATTAAACAAACACAAAATCACTTTGTTTTCAAAAATAAAATCCCCATGAGGTTCCGCCTAATTACAAAAAAAGCCAGAGATTTTTGAAAATCACAAAATCTCCCTTGAGGTTTCATCCATCTTACATTTTTCCCTTAACATTTCAAACCCCCCCGGTATTTATAAAAATACCACGGTTACCACCTTATATATTTTGAGCACATGGGGATAATAGGAGAGGAGAAATACTCAATCATACGAGATCAAACCCGAGTCAATAACTCTGACAACTCAATCTCTACACTTGGAGCACAAAGTTGATCTCACATTCAAATATATTTATATATTGATGATGATTACATTAGAGTTAGCAATGGACCGACTGGGCTGACCCGACCCGAGCCAATCGGGCTTTTGAGGAAATTAGGACTGGGTCCGGCCGCAAAAAATGTGTGACCCAACCAAGTTCATGTGTATATTTTATACACAAAAACTATCGAGGCGGGCTACAAGTCAGGCTTGACCAAATAGGCCCGGATTTCGGGTCTAAAAAAACATTTCCGGCCACAACCAAAACCTCGGGTCGGGCTAGATTTTGCCAACTCTAATTACGTGTATATATATATCATATATGCATATCAACACCCGCAAGGGTAGCCAAGTTGGTGGAGTAGGTGAGCGCGGGACTGAAAGGTCACGAGTTCGATTCCCCCTACCAACACTTTCTTGGTTGCGCATCACACACATGGCTTGCCTAGTGTGGTTTACAGTTGGCGTAGTTTGCGGCTAAGACGTCCGGCCCGGGGTTTATCCAAGTCTTGATTTCGAAGAGTATTTACTGCGGTCCCCGTCATCAAAAAAAAAAAAAATATATATATATGCATATCAATATATATATATCATTACATTAATTTTATCAGTAATCAAATTTGATGTGACATCACTAATCAAACAAAAGCTTACATAAAAAATACATCAAAAAAAAAATTCCCCACAAAACAAACCAACTACCTTTCATTTTGCACACATATTTAAATACATTTTTCATAAAATATTGTTTTGCTGACCTCTTCTTATGTCCATATGTGGAAATCTAAGAACACTCACCTCAAATAAACCAGCCAAAGCTCTCTGGTTTTTGGTGCTCCTGTTTTTCTCCAGTTCTCAGTATTATTTAAGCACCTGAAGAGAAAACCACTGGTATTTCCCCTCCAAACCCCATCCATGCGATTGCCTTCCAACAACGCTACTTACATGGAAAATGACCTCATAAACGATGCCGAAGAGCGCGTGACATTCCACGCCTTCTTCGATCGATGGCTGGGCGAGCAAAACCAGCACCTCGAAGGACTCGTGACCGCCTCGAAAGAAATCGAGCAACAATCGAGCGATTGTGACAGAATCCTGCGCCCTAAAATCGAGAGGGAGATCGAGCATTACGCGCAGTACTACCGCGCGAAATCGAATTGGGCGAAAAACAACGTGCTCTCGATGTTCAATCCGTCGTGGCGGAGCAACCTCGAGGACGCGTTCATGTGGATCGGCGGTTGGCGGCCGAGTATGGCGTTCCACTTGCTCTACTCCAAGTGTGGGATCCAGCTGGAGGCGAATCTCGGCGAGATGATGCGAGGATTGACGACGGGCGATTTGGGGGATCTCTCCCAAACGCAACTTAATCAGGCAAGGACCGGAACTACAAACCCATATAGGCATCATATGCTATTTATTTTAGGGATAGTTGAAAAGGTCCCATAAGGTTTGGGTTAATTACAAAAAAGTTAGGAGGTTTTTAAAAATTACAGAAAAACCTTTTCAGGTTTGACTGTGTCTTAAATTTAAGGGGAACTGTAGTATTTATATAAATATCAGGGAATTTTTGAAATATTTTTTGTTTATGAAGTGAGAAAATATAAGACGGATTTAAACCTCAACGATTATTTTGCAATTTTAAAAAATCTATGGATTTTTTTTATAATTAGAGCGGACCTCAGTTTTTTTTTTAAATTATCCTTTTATTTTATTTACCTATTGATTTATGCAATTCTATGCCGTTGTTATTATAAAATTGTTATATAAAATTATAAATTATATAAATTAAAAAATGTGTTTATTTAATGGTGTTGCATAACATTATTAGTGTTATATAAATTTTTAAAAGCTATATATTAATAAGGTTAAAAAAAACAAAGTATGCTCCTACTAGTTATTTTTTATGTAGTGTATAACTGCAATTATTTTAGGAATGTGAATTGTGTTGTATTTTGTGTTGGAGTCGTATTTGACACAGATATTACACGTTTGACACGAACACGACTCGTTTAATTATTTATGTCAAGATACACGACACAAACACCATCTGTTTATGACACAGGTAACCGACACAAGACGATACGAAATTCATATACGATTTAAAGTTGACACAAAAATAATAAAGAAATGGAGAAAAAAGCTAAAATTACAAATAAAAATATACATTAAATTATTATAAAATGTATTAAATAATTTATCCATCACAATATAACCAATTAAAAAAATCACAAAATATGAAAATAATATGTCACTATAGAATTAAATGGGTTAAATATATTCAATCATGTCGATATGCTGATCAACCTGACCTGACCTATTTATTTTCAGTGTTAATAGTGTCTGATCCGATTTTGACCCGAATTTCTTAGGGTTGTACATGTACCTATTAAATAAGGGTTATGTTACAAATTAACGCCTCTAATTTATTTTGTTCCCAATCAGGTCAACGATCTGCAGAAGGCGGTCATAAGGGAGGAGAAGGAGATAACGGAGAAATTCGCGAGGCAGCAGGAGACGGTGGCGGATTCATCGATGGTGGAGCTATCGCACGCCGTGACGGAGGCGATGAGGGAGGGGAATCCGACGGTGGTGGAGGATGAGCGAGTCGAGGCGACGCTGGGCCCCAAGGAGGAAGGATTGGCGGAGGTGCTACAGAGTGCGGATGATTTACGGCTGAAAACGCTGAAAGAAGTGGTGAATATTCTGAGTCCGATACAGGGTGTGTATTTCTTGATAGCTGCTGCGGAGTTGCACTTGAGGCTTCATGAGTGGGGAAGGAAGAGGGATGCTAGGCATCACCAGGTTGGAGAAGATCACCATAGCCAGCGAAATTGAGAGAGGTAATAAATGTCAAATGAAGAGTAATATTATACTACATATATATGTTATATATAGTTGTTTTTACTGTGAGAGAGTATAGAATGTGTAATAGCGATTGTAGCGTTGTTGTGGTTTATTATTTGCAGACTGTGTAGAATGTTGGTTTTTCTGTTTTGGGTACGTTTCACTGACCATGAATATACAAATGTGTCCAATTTTTTTTTTTTTCTAGATTATTACGTTTTCACTCTTTTTTTTCCCCTTTCTTTCTATTCTTTTTTTTTCTGATCAAGCATCATGTTCCCATTTACTTATGAGCGTGTTTGCAAAAACTTCTACTTTTGGAATAAGCGATTTATCGTAGCAGAAGTAATTGAGAATCATAAGTTACTAATGTTTTGCAAATAGAATTAGAAGTTGAGAGTTTGGTGAAAAAATTGTAAAATTGTTTATTTGTATGTAAATTCAAAACATAAGCAGAATTAGAAATCTAAAACACCAATTTCCCTTTTTTTAGATTATGATTAAATTAATCAGAAATTGGAAACATAAACTGGTATTTGCAAACACTAAAAAATAATTTTCTAAATACTAACAGAACCACAAATACAAAAGCAAAAAATTGGCATGATTTTTCTAGTACATTATATAGCGATAGTCAATGTGGTAAGCCACCTTTTTTTCAATAAATGGAAATATATATAAAGAAAGGAAACGTTCTGATGACCAGCCGACCAAGTAGCAAAATGTTGAGGCCTCCTTAAAACCTTTCAGGGTAAAACCTATCCTTATGGGGAGATACTCCTGCAAGGAAAAAGAGTACTCCCATAGTCAAAATAAAAACTCGAAAATTCACAAAACATATCTAGAAAATTAAAGCCAAAACTAAGTGACAAATTTATATTGTTAAAGAAGAATCTCGGTCGGAAGAGTATCCCACCAGGAAGACGGGTCATCAAACTTGCTGAGTAATGTGATAAGCCACCTAAAAGCTGCATTCTCCCAGAAATGATTCATGTTTCTTTTATCAAGAGGAGAGGGAAAGAAGGGTTTTTTTTTTCAAAATGTGGCATTTGCCACACAAATTTGCGAATTTGGGGTGAAAACCGGGGGCTTGAAAAAATATGTGTAAGCGCCCTTGGGTTAGCGTTTGCCAGGGGGGCGCCCTTACCAAGGGCGCCTACTGCCATGACAGAGACTTTTTTTTTTTTTTGAAGCTTCACGGCGGCGCAGTCAAGGCGCGCCTGCGCACCGACATTTATCTTCTTGGGCGCCCTTAGGGAGGGCGCCCTCCCTTCTTCCTTCTCCATACCGAAAAATAGCCTGCATTTCCTCAATTTTCTTCTTCTGTGAGTTTAGAGTTGTGGTGAGTGGTGGTGGTGAGTGGGGCGCGTGGTGGTGGTGAGCAGCGGCGCGTGGTTGTGGTGGCGGCGCGCGTGGTGGGCGGCGGCGACGCGTGTTGGGCGGCGGCGCGCGTGGTGGTGGTGGTGACTGGCGGCGTGTGGTGGTGAGTGGCGGCGTGTGGTGGTGACTGGCGGCGTGTGGTGTTTCCGAAAATTTCAAGTAATTTTCAAACATTTTGAGCAATTTTTAATTTTTCTAGTTTATTTAGTTAATTATTTATTTTATTATGAATGATTGTTGTTGGTAGAATTATTTTGTTTATTGTTATTTTTAGGTACTTTTATAAATTGTTAGTAAAATTTGTAGAATAATAAATTGTGTATTGGTAATTTGTAGGTATTTTTAAAATGTTAGTATAATAATATAGTAAAAGTTTAATAATGTTAGTTTACTTTTAGGCATTTTTATAAATTGTGATTAAAAATTATTGAATAATATAATAGGCATTTTTAAAAAAAGTTAGTGAAATAATAGAATAAAATAATTATAATTGTTTGTAATAAATAATGTGTAGCCCTTTTTAAATTAATTATGTTGTCTGTTTTTTTTTTTATTGATTATTGATTAGGCATATTCTAAATAATAATTTTGTATAATTTTTGAAGATATGTCAGACAAAATTGGAGTATTTGTGCATTTTGGAGGACAAGTTGTTGGAGCAACACATATTGACCGTAATATCGACCTATCAAACTTAATAGGCCTTTTGTATGAAATTACGGATTTGGATCAAAACCGCCACAAGTTGACAGTTTCTGGTAAATATTACGAGAATGATAATTCACGATTGGTTCCAATTATTTGTTATTTGTATTTTAAAGTTTACGTGGATGGAACAACTTATGCTTTCTTCAGCTCAGGTGTCATTTGAGGATCGCGAGTCAGTTGCACGTTTACAACGTGTTGCTAGAGATGTTAGTAATGATATTGAGCGGACACTGCAAAGACAACCTGGCGGGAGAGGCACAAGAGCACTGCGGGGAGATGGGGGCGTGGCGGAGGGCAGCGACACCGGCCACAACCATCTATTGGACCTTCCACGACCCATGATGTTCCTTCATCGGCACCTCATGTTGACATAGTTGGACCTTCCAGGACTTATGATGTTCCTTCAGTTGGACCTCCTATTGACATAGTTGGACCTTCTACTTATACACCTCAGATGCACTATGGTATGAAATTTATTAAATTCATAAAAATGGTTTTAATAGCAAATGGGTATTTTAATTGATCATTTTCCATTTTATATGACAGGTCCGTCTACATCCACTCCGGGTTATTTTGCCCCTCGGTGGACATCATTTTCATCATTATTAGAGGCGATTATAGTCTGCTACGAGACCTCTATATGGTGCCCATGATCCGTCCACGTCCGAGCGTCCACATTTTAACATATCGCCCGTCTCATTTCCGCCTACACTCAGTGCATATCGTGATTTGACCGGAGAATCTACATCATCAGCTGCAGATGATCAAGATGATGAGGACGCGCCACAACATTCTGCACATGACGGCCGGTAGGATCTTTGGTAGCGTAGAAGTACTGACGAGAGGGTAAGCGCCAGTGTGTGGCATTGGGGGTCATAGAGTTTAGGATTTTTCATAGAGCTTATTGTAAAACAACTAATGAATCAACTTATTTAATATTAGGTCTGTATCTTTTTATTACATTTATTATTATACATTTATCTCACATACATTTACTACATTTGCATTGATACGTCTTATCGGTGTAAGCTTTATACACGTATGCAGTCTTGTCAATAAAGCTTTATCGGATGTCGATTTTATCCGGATGTCGGCTTTATCAGATGTCAACTTTATCCAGTGATACATCTTGTCAACATAGTTGTATTAGCTGTTGGGCCTTGTTTGAATAACTTAACAAATTTACAAAAATGTCATTATGAATACTTCACATCGCCTATAAATACATGCTCAAAATTTCATTTGATTGCAACTTGAACGGTCCCTCTAAAGAACCCAAAAAAATTATATTATTTCTATTTTCACTCCAAATGGATGAGTTCAACTGGTCCCCTCTACCATCCCCACAGAAGCCTAACTCCCAGTTATTAATGATTCTCTATAATGCGAAAAATACAAGGTGGACATTGCCGATGGACATCATTCTCATTGATTCACTACTAAACGAGAAGAGTAAAAGGCAACTTGGGTAGTTGGTGAAACGAACAATAGTGTGGCCATTCTAGAGGCGAGAGGAGTTTCAAATTTGCATTCCAATGCAATTTTAAGGATCCGTAGGAGGTAAATCAACGAGTTAAACATCTTCAAGCCCGCTATACTTTGTTCGCCAAAATGCTAAGTACGTAGGGTGTACATTGGGATCGTAAACTCAATTTCGTGCACGCAGCGGCAACTGTTGGGTCACTTGGCGTTCGGTAAGTTAAATATTCTTATTTTCATCATGCGAGTTGTATTATATAAAATTATGTAATGTAAGTATATTAATCATTCATTTTCTTTAATTTTTAGGATGATGACACTTTGTTACTCAGGATGCTTATATGATGGGAGGAGAACCTTTATTTGATAAGCTTCAAATATTGTTTAAGGTACGAGCCGAGAAACACAAGGCTCAAGCAACTTGCGGGTCACCCTAAACGCTTACTTGCCATCACAATCTAATCTTTGAGCAAGAAAGTTCTTCTTCATGCCAAGATTGATCGTGCGGTGTTCTTGTTGTTTGCGTCTTTGATTTCGCGTACTTATGTTGTAATGACATGCCGTATCTTATTTCAGTATTTTAATATGTAATTTTCTTGCTGTTTTTTTTAATTATGTTTACTTTATTATGTAATCGTGTTTCGATTGAGTGATATTTCGATTCAGTAATATCCAAAAATTGTGTGTTTTATATTTAAACTTTCAATTTCGAAAATAATTATAAAAAAAAATTCGAGTTGTAGGCGCCGGTCAAACCGGCGCCTACGTGGCAGAGAGCGAAAAAAAAAAAAAAAAAAAGGACAGCAGCGGGCGCCCTTTGTAAGGGCGCCTACACCTAAATCCGCAACCCCTCCCATTTTCACCACAATTTTGCAAATGTTTGTGGCAAACACCACAGACTGAAAAATAACCCAAAGAAGGGCTTGCAAAGGAAGTAGGCAATTTAAAGTAGACATGTAACTTTGGAAAATGTGTTGGAAAACATAGAAGACAAGAAATGGTAGATATAAACTGCATTGCATCATAAAGAACACTATAAATATTTGAGCAAGTCTCTTGTGAGACGGTTTCACGGATCTAAATCCGTGAGACGGACCTCCTAAGAGCTCCGTCTTGAGAACATGAACCATGAAAATAAATTTAAAAATAATAATGAACCATGGAGAAACAAAAATAAACCCTAAAAACATGAACCATGAAGAATAAACCCGAAAAATAAAATAAACCCAAAAAATAAAAAATAAACCCTAAAAAAAACTAAAAATCCTAAAAACCGAAATCAATTAAAAATAAACCCAAGAAACAAAATAAACCCTAAAAAAATATAAACCCTAAGAAAAATAAAATCTGAAAAAAAAAATCTTTAAAACTTTGTGTAAGAGCTCCGTCTCACGGATCTAAATCTGTGAGACCGTCTCACGCAAGTTTTTGCCTAAATATTTAGATTTTATAACGTAGCACAAACTAAGTCTGGAGTCAGTGCTTAATTATAGGTATACTAATATAAAAATTCATATTTCATTCCGCCTAAAAAATCTGTGAGGAGCCGCTTCGTGTCAAAGTAGAAGCACTAGACAGTCTTCTTAAAAAATGGTATAAATGTCAATACAAGATTGCATAAATCCTCTACAATATCAGCTAGCAAACATTTCATATCGACTCAAAGCTTCAGGGAAATAAAACTTGTTTAAAATTTTCAGAAATTAGAACACAATATCAGACTTGAAAAAAGGAAGAATAGGCCAGCACTATTCTGCATTAGTAAGTCTCATGTGACGATCCCACCACTACAAAAAAATAAGTGAATTCCAATGAAAAAAATCTATTGGTATTAGGCCAATTTTCATTGGAATTATCGATTCTAATAGAAAAACACCATTGCTATAATGGTCGTTGGAATGACAAAATTCCAACGAAAATTCCTATGGAAAAAATATTCCAACAGTACCAAATGGTTTTGCTTATTGTTGGACTTTCTGTTGGAATTTTCCAATGGTATATTGTAGTATTGGAATTTCCATTGGAATTTTGAAAATTCCAACAGTTTTTTATTCCGTTGGAATTATTTCATTGGAATTTGATTTTTTTTTTGTAGTGCACGGATTTAAATTCATGAGACGGGTCAAATCCTTTTTACAAATTAAAGCAAGTTATATGCAACGTTAAATGAGTTAGCTAATATAGTCATTTTTAGGATCTGTCCCACGAAATTAAATCCGTGAGACTGTCCATGTGAGTTTTGTCATTTTGCAAATCCTTGAAAAATATATAAGTTCATTGAAAATCTATAATTTCAACAAAAAAAAGGGACCTCTTCTTTTTGTAAAATTACTCCCTCAACGAACAAAAGTTAGAAAACCCTTAGGACCCATTTGGATGGAGGGATTTGAAATTCCAATGGATTTCAAAGTCATTGGATTTGAAATCCACCTCTTGTTTGAATGATGTTGATTTGTGTAAGGATTTCAAATCCATCGTAAGTTTTGATAAAAGAAATTTAGAAGCTCTATTTATTTTCTTAATTGATATTTAATAAATAAAAATATAAGATATAATCTTATTATTTTGTAAATAATTATAATTTTATACACTAATAAAAATATAAAATATATAACTTTTATTATGTCTGAATATGTGTGATGATAATGCGTGTGCGTATGTAATGAGAATATGTGTGAGTGTATGTGTGAGTGCGTGTGTGTAAAAAAGTGTGCAGTGTGTGTAAGTGTGTGTAGTGTGTATGCAGTGTGCATGTAAATGTGTGTGTAGTGTATGTGCAGTGTGTGTAATGTATGCAGTGTGTGTAGTGTGCGTGTAGCAGTGTGTGTAGTGTATGTAAATATGTGTGTAGCGTGTGTAGTGTGTATAAATGTATGTAAATGTGTGTAGTATGTGTAAATGTGTGTAACGTGTGTAGTGTGTGTAAATGTGCGTGTAGTGTATGTAAATGTGTGCAGTGTGTGTAAATGTGTGTATGTAAGTATGTGTGAATATGCAAGTGAGCATAAAGGGGAAAAATGAATTTCAAATGACTAAGTTTTGGGAGGGATTTGAAATCCTTTGAAAATGAGCTAAAACTTAAAGAGGGATTTGAAATCCATTTATTTCGATTTATATGCCAAACAGGGGTGTGGATTTAGCTAAGGATTTCAAATCCCTCCTCCCAAATCCCCCCATCCAAATGCACCCTTAGGTTGCATTTGGATGGGAGGATTTGGATTTGGGGAGGGGATTTAGGGAAGGATTTTAAATGACTCCAAATAGGAAGGATTTGAAATCCTCCAAAATGACTCCAAAAATAGCTTCCAATGATTTGACATCCATTATAGAATACTTCATCCAAACAACCTCAATGGATTTCTTATTATGAATTTAAAAACCATAGCTCAAATCCTTCCATCCAAATGAAGCCTTATAAATATTATAATTCATTCACGTATTTATACTCCGTTCTAGTCTTAAATTTTCTCACTAGCCTGATGTTGACTATTGAGTTTAAATCTTTAAGATACTGAGATCTTCCGAGTACTTTGTCAATGGTACTGTCAAAGAATATGTGTGCATTTTCTTTTATTTTAGTAATGCTAAAAATATATTTTTGAAATCACGGCGTTATACACATATAATTAATGAAATTGTGGCTTAATAATCAATTTGGGCTCAAAATTATATTATCTCTTAAATTGATGGCCACCGAGGTCCAAACCAATCTACAAAGCCCATGAGGCCCATGTCTTAGATATAAATAGCTCATCTCATGTGATTTGAAAGGTACATTATAATTCTCTACGCTCTAGTCCATCAGGATTATCTCTATATTCAGTTGATGGCTTAAGCATCGGAGAGCTTCCTCGAAACAACTGCATGACCCTTCTAACGTGTGTTCATGTTTCAGACCAAATCTCACTCGAGAATTTATTGTTTCAGACCATAACATGGAATTTTTTGGAGTTGTGGGTGATATATCAAATTTTTGCAGCACAAAATGTAACTTTATATTATTAGAAATGTTAGAGCCGTTTTTGTTTTGGAGTACATTGGAGGATATATATGTAGAGATGTCAATAAGGGGCTTAGCCTGGCCCTTGAGTCCCGACCATAGGCCGACCCTTGAAATTTAAGAATTGGACCTGTGTGACGACCCGACTCTTTTACCAAAATTTCACACACTTATTCTCAAATAATCATGAATTTTAATTTTAATTGAATAAAGAAATTTATTTAAATTAAAGCGTTTATTTTATCGAGCTTTATTTTAAAATTTCTGAGAATCGAGATTGATCGTGCCCATAACTTTATTGACTTGATAATTTTAGAACTTAATATCCAAGGGCTTAATTCTAGACTTAAGTATTTCGGAATTTCAGTGCGATTTTTTTGGAAAAACACAAATTATTAGACGAATTTACACTATCGCGTTGAAGCTTAGAGTTTCCCTATTAATTATATATATATTTAAAAAAAATATATGGTAGTTTAAGATATTAGAAAATTTTAATTGTTTTATTTTTATTATCTTAGTATACTAGTGTTCTTTTGGTTTATATTATAGAAATTAAGAAATTGATTTTTATAGGTAATTAGAAAGTTACTCATTTACCCCCCATTCCCCAAGTAGTCTTGCTCTTAAAATATCCCCAACTACACCATCACTCTTCATATTTTCATTAACACTTTGTCTTGTAGGTTAAGTTCTAAAAATCCTAAGGTAACTCTCTTTTTCCCTTCAACTCTTATGCTTTGATTAAATTTTTCCTTCCATAAAAATGTAAGATTTTTGTAGAAAAATCATGTAATAAATTAGTATATGAGCTTATGTTGGTTTTTGTGTTGAAAAATGAAGCAAAAGTTTAGAAATTTTGGCATATAACATTTGGCCACAATCACTTTTTTTAAGGAAATGATTTTTGTTCCATTAGAATTTGTTAAGATGTTATCTAGTAAGTTTGAATATGATGATATATGATTTTTTTATCATTATTTTGGTGATGATCTTGCTAGATAAAATACTTAAGTTAGTAAAAGTGCTTATGGACATTTTAAGTTCTTTAGCCTTGTTGTGTTGATTTGGTGCATAAGTTGATAGTAGAAATGGATTATATGGAAATATAATTTGAAGAAGATTTATTGTTTAAAACTTGTAGAAAAACCACAAAATGGAGGGCTTATGGAGCTTATTGAAGAAGATTTATTGTTTAAAACTTGTAGAAAAACCACAAAATGGAGGGCTTATGGAGCTTATAGGGGTGACTATGGAGTAGATTTTGAGTTTGGTGTGTGTTTTAGGTGTAAGTGTAGGAGATGATGAATAGTGGAAAAGATGTAAGCCATACATTTGGTTGATTTGGTTGTCCTTTTGGACAAGAGAAGCATGGAGAAAGCCTTAAAATAAGGAAGTGTTGTTGGGAGATATTTTAGGAAAATGATTGTTGGTGATTAGATGATGGTTGGTGATTATAGAGAAGCACTTAGTTGATTAAAGTGTAGAATTTTTAAACATAGTTAATAATTAATTGAATATATATATATAGATATTGATTTATTATAAGCGAGATAATAATTATGATTAATACCATAGAGGGATGAGTTGACTAAACTTTGACTATTGACTTAGGTTATGACAACTTAGTTAACTAAGTTTGATTAACTAATTATTTATTTAATAATTATTTGACTACTTATTAGTTTATAAATTATTTATTTATTTATTTATTTACTTATTAATTATTGATTTAATTATTTTTGAAATTAATTAATTAATTAATTAGAAATATTTATTATTTAATTTTTTTTTTGTAATTTAATTTGTTTATTTAAATCAATTAGTCTAATAAAAAAATATATTATTTTATTTATTTGATTCTAATATAAATATAGAGTCAAGTGGACTATTAAAGGGCTTATTTTTACTTAAGTGACTTATTATTACTTCATTAATTAAGGATAGTTAGATTAAGTATTAAATTTGTCTTTCCTCGAATAACATACTCTATGAACATTATAGACCTCACATAAGTAGTAGCTTGATCGATAACTTGTTGAATTTTAGCCTTGAACCTTTACGATTCACTTGTGTTAGGTGCGGCACGATCGAACTCTTCTCAATCGCAAATATTCAACACTTTTACGTCAAACAAAGGTGGGTAAACTTCTAATTTGTAAGCATGTTGTATTGTTACACTAATTTGGTTAAATTCCCTATCAATGCATGAAATTAAAAGTGACACTACGGTGTTGGCCGACGGGCCATATGAATGAAAAGTGCCTTCGGGCCAAATAGAAAGTGCCTTCGGGCCGAAAATGGAAAGTACCTTCGGGTCAAATTTTATTATGCAGTATAGATGTATTTCTCCTGTTAGTGTAACTGCTTACGTTTTTCCACTGAGTGTAAAAACTCACGCCTTCAAACTAATATTATTTTTCGGATGATGGGGCGGCGGTAGAGGGTTTGTGCACGTGGAGGTCGCGCGTTCCTTACTTATTTTGTAATAAACTCCAAACATAATATATATAATCTGAACTTGTATTGAGAAGTCAATCGTACTCTGATGACTCGTATTTGGACGTACCATGTTAAGCCTTTTAATTTTCACATTTTGACATGTTGTATATATATCTATGGTGTGTTTTTAAAAAAAAAAATTATTTCAAAAATTCTTAGATTAATATTATTCCATTTACACTTCCTCAAATAATTTAAGTGCATTTATGGTTTCATAGTGACAATCTGAACTCAAAATGGGTTTGGGGTGTTACAACCTATATTTCATAGGCTCTTATAACATGAAGGCTTTTTAGCTCGGTCCTAATTGGTTCTAGGCCCGACTAGGACTAGGGTCAGCCTGACCCTTAGGGACATCTCTATATATAGGGAGGTTTAGTTGAAACTCAAATCTTTTTTAGAGTTTTTCCTCGTACTGCTCGAACTCGAATTCAAATGCTACTGAGTTAGATTTTTTTTTAAAATGAAGGCGCAATGCCGAATAAAATAAAACGAAAAGGAAGTGTTAGTCACACGGCCGACCAACTGACCAAGAAATGGGGTCTCGCTAAAATCTATCAAGGTAAAACCTACCCTTGTGGGAAAAACCCTCGATAGGAAAAAGAGTACCCCAGTAGAAGTTCAGTAACCACAAGTCGACTACAAATTTTAGAACCTAGAATTAGGGGTGTCAATGGGTCGGGTTTGTGGGTTCGTGGATTCGCATGTCAGAATAAGCCAACCTGGACCCGACCTGTTTAATTATTCGTGTCAGAATCTTGAACACAGATCCGACCTATTTAACCCGTCTAATAAAATTAGTTTTATATACATTTAATATTTTCAATTGAATAAACAACTTTTTTAAAATCAATCATTATAACACACTATTCAATCAATAAAAAATATCACATTTCACAACATACAAAAAGAATAATAAATAACATAACATACTAATCATTTTTTGAGGACAACATACATAAATACATGCAAAATAATAAAAACATATATATTAAGGATGTTTTAGCATTTAAGTTTTAAGAAAATGTCATGTTTTTTAGTTTTTTCTTACAATTAATTAATTATTTATTTATTTTTTAAATTTACAAACGGGTTAGACGGGTTAATGGGTCATAGTAGATTAACTCGGACCCGACCTGTTTAATTGGCATGTTATTCGGGTTCAACCCAATTTCGACCCGTACCTATGAAGCCTGGACTCATACCCATTAATATCGTGTTAGGTTTGTGTCGGGTCTGAAATTGACACCCCTATCCAAAATGATACAAAGGTGATAAATCCACGGCAACAATATCTTTGATAAATTTCGAAGCTGGGTCCCACCATTGATTATCAACAGTATAAGCTTGGCAAACCAGATAGTCTAGTAGACTACCACATTGTTAGCTTCCCAGAAGACATGCGAGGCTCGAAAATGAATGAGTCGGAGACGTTGAAAAAGGGCTTTACTACGAGTAGATTCATTAGACCAATTTAATAACCAATTTCTTTTTATAAAAAAAGTAGGCTAAATTGCAAAATATGCCCTGTAACTATATATGGTGGCAAAAGAGGACATTAACTTATTTAAGTTGTAATTTGAGACAATAACTTTAAAAAAATGGCAAAATAAGGACAAAATCAGGTCGGCGATTTCGATTTTGTTTTTTCCGGTCATTTTGGCTGACTGTACAAATGACATGGCAATTTTGTGTGACTTGGAAACAAAAAAAAATAACAGAAATAAAATTACCCCATCCCATTCATAATTGAGCCCTAACTAATCTGCAGAATTCCCTACAAAATTCTGTCTTCTCAAGCTTTCATCGACTGAAAGCAAATCTCGAACAAGAAAGAGGATGTCTTACGTTACAGGGTATGTGGATTGCCATTGTGGAAGGAAGGTTGTTCTTCGCACTTCGTGGACGGAAGATAACCCGGGAAGAAGGTTCCATTCTTGCCTTGAGTATGATGTAAGTTTTTTCCATATTTAAAATCGAAATTTGTTGGGTTGAGCTCTTTGAAACCTTATTTGGAGAATGGAGTTTTGTTGAAGGTGGTTTTCTAGTTTCAAATTCTTTAAATAAAAGTTATTAATTTTTTTATTTTATATTTTATTTATTCTGAATTTATTAATTTTTTGGTTATGGCAGAGAGGAGGATGTAGATTTTTCAGTTGGGAAGACCCCCCCGATATGTCGTCGGGCTAGGGCAATCATCCCTGGATTGCTCAAGAGGATCAATAACATGAATGAAGAACTTGTGAAACTCAAATTTGAAAACACAGAGCTTGGGAAGCTCAAATTTGAAAACACGGAGCTTGTGAAACTCAAGTGCCAAAACAAGAAGCTAAGAAGATTGGTGATCATTCTGGCAGTGCTTCTTGTTATCACGTGTTGGAGTATGCCATCATTCAAGGTGGATGGGGTGAATGGGGTTAACAAAGGACAATACTTCCAGATGTTGGCTTAATTCTCATTTAATTTGAAGTTGGATTCCTGCATTATGTAGTGTTTTTGTTTTCACTTGAAATTGTATTATGTAGTGGTTTGGGCCTAAGATATGTGATAGTTTGTATGAATGAATTGTCCAATTTATAATATTGTGTTGAATGCAGATTTGTGCTATTTCTACTATAGTCTACTAAATGATCAATAAAAACAAAACACCACAGTTATACAATGGTTATAATATTATAAAAGTCATTGTTTAGTAAAAGACATGTCACAATATTATAAAGAGGACAAATCAGCAACATGTTGAGACAAAAACTAAACAAAATAAAAAATAGCCACAATTGCTACTTTACATTTGCGGCTCGTTTGGGAATGGTGATATGGCAGGAAAAAAAGAGATATCATGAGTAATTTTATGTTTGGGAAATTTTCTTTGCCCGTATTGAAGACCAAGCCCGGTCCTTTTTCATTTCTTTGAAATGATAGTTAATCAAGTGGGTTGAGGTGTTATAATATAATACCGCCTAATCCATCTCTTAAATTGTCCAATGTGCCCCCCGAAATTGCATGTGAGAAGTCTATGTTGCCCATCAAGTCAAGTTTTACGAAAATGGTAACATAAATATCCCTCTTTCCTCTTGATCGAGAAACCCTAGTTTCCCCTCCCAATCGAGCCGCATGTTTGGAACCTCAAATACTACATTTCGCACCTTCGTTTTCTTCGCATGTAATTTTTTGCAGATTCGTACACTGATTTCAATTTGTTTTGCAGCTCACTCCAAGCGACTAGCGGCGTAATTTTACTTAGAATGCATTCGTTTCGAGGAAAAGGTTTGAATTTTTAAATGCGCACATATGGTTTGGACGATTAAAAATAATTTGTTGTGATGTTTAGTACAATCGTGATGTTAATTTTAAATTTTCAATGTTGTTTTCATATTTCTTGAACCTCTTCTCTGAAAATGTGCAATGTCTGTCTATATTAACATGGATTAACGCCTATATTTGTGTATAATATCTTGTCAGTCTCGTCACAATGGATTAACCGATTATTTGTTTGACAAAATTGTTTTTGTCATTTCAATTTTTGGTATTAATGTCGGCAATTTCAATTTGATGATTATAATTTGTAGTCTGTTGAAAGCAGATTTCACCTATATGTGTTATGAGACTGGAATACATGACCTTTATAGATGAGATTTCATTATATGCGTGGTTATGAAAAATTAAAACAATTCTAAAACAGTGTTTTTCCATTTTCATGTTTTAATATTCACACTCGTAGGTCCTTTGATTTTAATCGATTTTACAATATTTTTAAACTTTTTAATGTTCAAAATCGAGAGATGGTGATGAAGAAATGCATGTGGTGGTAATTGTGGAAGAAATAATTACGTCGATCACTATTTTTTTTATCCTTGTTAGTTATTACCGTCGGCGTTTTATGTTAAGACGCGAAAGTAAAGTCGTAGACAAAGAATTGGGCATGCTCCTTATAGAATGCTTGACCGTGTACCGGGTCAAATTGAGCACATGCATCGCATCATTCATGAAAGCGATAAAACGTGTATCGAACAGATTCGTATGGATAGAAATGTGTTTGGTAGGTTGTGTTTTCTTTTGGAGACTGTTGGGGGGTTACAACCCACAAGACATGTCCAGATTAGTGAGCAAGTTGCCATATTCCTCTCAGTTTTGGCGCATCATAAAAAAATATGGTTGTTAAATTTGACTTCAAAAGATCTGGGTACACTATCAGCACACACTTCAATGTTGTTCTTCAGGTTGTCCTAAGGCTTCATACCATTTTATTATCAACACCTCAACCCGTAGGTGACGATTGCACCGATGAAAAGTGGAAATGGTTCAAGGTAATCTTAAACAAAATTTAAACTATTGGTAGTCTATGTGCTGTTAAGTGTAAAATTTTATATTTTGACATTTTTTGCATATTCATAGGGATGTCTAGGTGCATTAGACGGAACATACATTGATGTACGTGTAGCATTGACTGATAAAGCACGGTATAGAAATCGCAAAGGTCAAATATCTATTAACGTGCTTGTTGTTTGTGACCAAAGCATGAAATTTGTTTATGTATTGTCTGGTTGGGAAGGATCTGCAGCCGATAGCTGGGTTTTGCGAGACGCAATTAGTAGACCAAATGGATTTAGAGTCCCCAATGGTCAGTTTTGATTGATACATAACAGTCTCCACATTTCAATTACTGACTTCCTCACCAAATGTAATAGGCACTGTAATTAATAAGATAACGTTCTTTCAAATGACAGGTAATTATTATCTATGTGATTGTGGATACACAAACGGAACCGGGTTTCTTGCACCATACAGAGGCGTTAGATACCATTTGGATGAGTGGGGTACAGGATCATCAAGGCCACAAAACTTTAGGGAACTTTTCAACTTAAGGCATGCTAAGGCTCGCAATATTATTGAAAGGTGTTTTGGTTTACTGCAACAACGTTGGGCTATCATAAGGAGTAAACAATTCTATCCAATTAAAACGCAGAATCGCATAATAATGGCATGTTGTTTACTACAAAATTATACTAGAACTGCTATGGTTGTTGATCCGTTAGAAGCTGAAGTTCCAGAATATGTGGTTGGGCAACCCCATGAAGATCAAGATAATGAATTTGTTGACATAGTCGAATAGTCCCAAGCCTGGACTAATTGGAGAGATAGCATAGCTATTTCTATGTATAATGATTGGAGAGGGAACTCAAATTAGTGTAGGAATTTCTATTTTCTGTTTGGACAATTAAATGTTGTGTACTCTTGTTTAGTTTATTATTCCGTGAGGGTTCGATGTGACCGCAGACTATGTGTAATTTTATTTGTATTCAAATGTCATAACATTTGTGGTTGATTTATGTTATTTGGGAGTATGTTTCTTGTGATTTATAGTATTTATATCAAATTAAGCCTCATTTGGTGTTTATTGTTGTTTAAGTTGGGGACATTGTAACTAGTGTGAGAGGATGTTTTATTTTAATAAATAACTGCATCTTGTAGGGTCGGATGAATGGAGTCTTCAGGGAGTGTTCCAAAACAAGGTGCACCAAGGAAAAACAACACCAATACCAGACGCTCTTGGACAACTCAAGAAGAGCATGTACTGCTCCATGCACTTAAGGAGGCCATTGTTCGTGGTTGGAAGTGCGATAATGGTTTCAAGTCTGGCTACCAGTTTGTACTTGAGCAGTCAATGGCCAAAGCCTTCCCCGGGACTGATTTGAAAGCTATTCCACATATTAATTCGAAAATCCACGTATGGAAAAAGGACTATGCTTCACTGTATTCCATGCTGCGTCTGTCTGGATTTTGCGATTGGAATGCCTCTTCGAACACATTAATCGTTAAAGATGAGCAAAAGTGGAATGATTATGTCAAGGTTTGTGTCGTCCATCCCACTAGAATTTGTCTGCGTATTTATACATAAGCCATGTTTAATCATACACTAATATGTGCAGATAGATGGTAACGCAAAGACAATGTGATACAAGTCATGGCCTTACTACCCTGAGTGGTGTGAAATTTTCGGTAAGGATAGAGCAACCGGGGAAAATGCTGAATCCTATAACGATGTTATACAAGACATTCTTAGTGGTGCTCCACAATCTATTCCACAACCATCCCCTCAACCGAACGTTGAAACACCAAGTCCACCTGAAGAAGCTGACGGTACCTCCAATTATCACAATGCTGAAGGTAGTACGTCCACTAAAAGTAAGCCATCTAACAAGCGGAAAGTGCCAGACGATGCAGAAGATCGTTTTGTGGAAGTTGTGTCTACTTTCTTAGTGGATACCTCCGCAAGATCGGGTGATTTAGCTAACGAATTGGATTTGAACAAGATGCGTCCTCAAAAAGAACAGCTGTTTTTGAGGCACTAAATGAAATGGCCTTCCTGACTATTGAGGACAAAATAGCCGTTTCAAAACGACTGTGTAGTGATCCGAAGGACCTCGACTTGTTTTTCAGTCTTTCTCCAGATAACAAGGTTGTAATGGTTCGAATGATTTGTGAAGGGAAGATATGACAAATTCAACTTGAACGGATTAATTCCGTGTTTTGTTAATTATGTAGTCGCCACAGGATATGAATCTGTGTGCTTAAAACTAACTCCAAACTGGAAACTCCAAAATTTCCTATTTTGTATGTGTTTTTGCCAATGTATTGTTTTGTGATGCACTGACATTAAATTAAGTGCATGATTTGGTAATGCCATGTTATTAATTTTTAGTTATTTGGGCAGTTGTTATTTAGAACTGTTTATATTCTTTTACATTTTGTCTGATTGCACATTTAAAGTGTGGTTTGTACCAGTCAATGTCAAGGTACTCATGTCAATGGAAGAATATTCAGTCAGTTATATTCTTTGCTTGGTAACTATACCAAAATATATTTTGAGTCACATCTCACGATGCGATAATTTAATTGTCTTTTTACCGAAGCTGGCATTTACTAGAATGCAACTATGCAATGAAATGTAGCATGTATTTGAAAAAAGTAGAATTTGCCAATTAGGGACCATCATGTTGGTGAATGTTTACTGGCTATAAATATAATACATGTCCAAAACAAATGAAGATACAAAAGAGTTGTTAACTGATGCAAGAAAGTGCCTATTTGGGTCCCCGATTGAAATTGTTAAAAATCTGTGGGATTAATGTTCATTCATTAATATTGTTGTCAAGATCACACGGCTAAAAAGTGCGGTAGAACCAAATCTTTGGGGTGATTTGTCTCTTCGAATCCAGGCCTGTCTTTTGGAATATCTGTAGTCAGCTTTTACATTTCAATCCATTTATTTCCATTTATTGGAATTCAATATTTTAGTCACCTACTACTCAAAGAAGGTGCACCATATTCAATGACACAATGAACCCGGGCGTTTAACACGTATGGATATAAATAAGGGACCATTCCATTTACCAATTGTTAGGGAAACATTATGGTGGAATATTTCAAAGACTTAACAAAACTTTGGTAGGTTATGTATATTGTTTGCATGCATTCAATTTTTTTTGTACTTTATTATTTTATTGTATTCCAAAATCCTGGAAAATTGAGAGATGGATTTTTATGTCATGCGAACAATGGTCCGCACGAGGAACCAAGTTGCTAGGAACAACTTGTCGAGGAGGATGGACACAACAAGAAGAAGGTCATTGTTACCGCTTGTTTTTTTATGATTTGCGAAAGCGCGAGGATATCCAAGCTCCAGGTTGTCTTCAATGGGGTCTTCTACGAGTTGACCCGTATGCTAACTGACTCATTTGGTAAGGACATGAAGCTACACAAAGTGAAGGACAAGATTCAAATGCTCAGGACACACTTTAAAGATTTCACAATTTTCACTTCACGCGCCGGAGTTAACTATAATGCTCACGAAAACAAAGTCATTTGTCGGTAGAGTACTACGCGCATGTTGGTCAGGTAATATTTGTAAGCAACTTTAGTAAAAATTTGGTGATTTAGCATGTAATGCCGTTTATTTTTATGTAGGAAAGTAACATTAATCGCTATTGGAGGAACTACGGCTTTGAGTGGTACACTGAATGTGACTACGTTTTCAACACTTTGAAGGCTCCCGAGATTGACTTTGAAGGAGTGCCTGGATATACCAAGGAAAACCCGCTTCAGATAGAAGGAGGATCATCAGATGATGATGATGATGAAAATGGGCCATAAAATGATTTTGATGAACAGATTGAGAGGATGGAGAGTGGGAGTTTCATGGTTTCCAAAGACCTAACTTGGGGCGGCTTGTGATGGTGAGGATGGTTCGGGGTGGGAAGAACTAATGGTTCAAAATAATGCTTACGAATAGGGGAAATGACCACATCGGGCTGTTTAAGAAGTTTTAAAAAAAATGGAAAGACGTGTTTGGAAGTTTATATTTTAGTTTCATGGTATGGTATTCAGTTTGGAAGTATGTTTTAGAATTAATGTTTATGCCTGGTATGTTAAGTTAAAAATGTAGTCCAAAATTTTCAATGTATTATAATGGACGCATTGCTATCTTATTAAAAGCTGTTGGTTAGCAATTGTAACTTCCCATTACACAAGAACAGTCCAAAACAAGCTCCTCAAATCACAATCAAACTATCCGACCATAACTAAAATCAAACAACACTTTTATACATTCATAATCAAAGTAAGCCATACAACTAAATACGACCAAATACAAGACATTCTTAATCTTATATTATGCGACTAATAACACAAATCCACCTACATAGCCGAAACATATTATCAAAAAAGGTGGTGGAATTTATAAGACAAATATTTAGTACAAGTAAACTACTAAATTCAGTTGGCTGCTGATATCATTTGGGAGTGCAAGAAGAACCATGTGTATCAAAGATTCTGGGGATGGCATGCTTTTTTGTGGAGGGCGATTAAAAATGTAGGACGCCGGTAAAAAGATGGTAGGGATAGTCTTTACGATGAACAATAGCAGGACGAGAGTGGACAGGCTGATTAACGGAACTTTCGGATCCTGATGCATATTCATTCCCAAATTGCGCCAAGTAGTCCCTAAACGACCTATTTGTCGATGCACTCGATGATGAGATGATAACTTTGTTCAGCTCATAAGTTGGTTTTGGCAAGTCGTCCATATTACCGATGTCTTCGGTATCGCCATCAGAAGAGATATCGATAACATCAGCGTCTTCTGGTATTGCACTTGAGTGCTCAGATCCAAACAAAAGTTTCAATTCGTGCCAGTTTGGGTCCCCGACCTCTTGATAGGCTAGGCCAAACTCATCTTTCTGCAAAAAAAAAAGGCAAACAAAAAGTAATAAGTGACAAGTAATATAGGTGAATATCTGATATAGGTGAATATGCTTTAATAAACCATACGACCTTAATAATTTCATCCCAAACCCAATCAAAGCCGAATAAAGATTTGTCCTTTCATCATATTGGACACCATGCTTTCTCTTAATCCAGTAAAAAGTGTGGTAGCGCTTGCGAAGAATAGACAGCCTTTGTTGACAGTACGCAAAATCAAAATTCTTGTTCAATTCCTTGTTAACAATAGCCTGAGCTATTAGCAATGCATGTGCATTGGCATCTCCTGGCTTGAAATTTCCCAAAGATCTCGTTGGTCAAGCAAACACGACATGAACAATTTGTCCGCTTCCTCCATCCAATCTAAATCATATATGTAGTCCGCTTGAATGGGTATGGAGGGCCATACTTAATCATTACATTATATGTCTCGTTGTTAGGTAGTTGTGAAGTGCAACATGTGGTCTGACTATTTATAGATAGCAAAAAGAGGCTATTCCTCATATACAACTTTATACCACCAATTCGGTCACAAAATGACCCAAACTTCATTCCCAAAAAGGCCTGATTTGATGCCAATAAATGAAAATGCAACCCCATATCTAAAAGATTCACAAAATATTTAGGAGTTGTCAAGATCTTAATAAATAACTTGATCTGCATTTGAGATGTGTTGTATACCATTTGTTGGGGGGGGTTGTTATTATATAAATATCAGGACACTACATGCATCTTTTTGTGACTGAAATGTTGTAACATCCTCTACAGTAGAAAAATCTACAACTTACAAGCAAACACTGTCTATTGATGTGCACATATGTGATTCAAAACCCTATGACAAGTGCTCCCATTGGAACTATAATTCAAACAGGGAGGAAGTGAAGTGGGATGCACAACACATGTAATTTTACAAATGACCAAACAGACAAGCATTTAACACTCGATCAGAATTCCTTTATTGCTCATAACAACAAACCAACCACAAATGTTCAACCAAAATATCATAATATCTAATTAAAATGCATTGCTCCAACACCAAGATTAAACATAAACAATTTATACAACACAATTCAAGCTACAGCTGATGAGCAAATTCATATAATATTAGTTGTACAACTAAGAATGGGTACAATTCATAATTACAATACCATACAACTATCAACAACTACAAAATATCAAAACAAAGACAAGTAAACTAAATTACTGGACTAATTGAATAGATAAACGCCCCACACAAGATTTAACGACACATAAACTTATGATTTAAGTACGCGGACGATTAGGACAACCAAAGTTATAACCACGAATACTTTGTCAAATTTAATTAAAATAGATTGCCATTGTTTGCAAGATTCCGATTCTTTCTTAATATCTTTAAGACGATCGTGCAAATCACTTATCACGTCTTCGAACGCTCATCGAACCCACCCTCGAGCCACCGGAATAAGTCACATTTATTAGGTGAACCACGAGTGACAATTAACGATATGCAAAAAAATTACACATACACGATTAGAATGCAACTATATGAGTTGTAAGTGGTAATGTTATTCTCAATTAAAGAGTTTATTAACCCTCGAATCGACATGACAAAAATCTTCGACCAGGGTTCGCCGTCCACGATGTCCGGACTCTTAGGTAGAACCCACAGGTGGCATTGCACACGCGCATCACCTCTGCTACTATTATCTCCGAAAGAGCCACTTCGGTCTCTAGAGAAATTGGAATTTGCTATTACCCGAACTCATTGTCAAAGAGCGATAATTTACCTAACAACAAAGGAAAATAGCACAAAGTCATCATACAAACGATGTGAAACACAATAATAAAATTTTACTACTCAATCGCATTAATTCGTCGGGTTTTTACAATTTAAACAACACTAATGAATAACAATCTGGTCACTTTCACGAATGAAAAAGTTTCGAACCCACATTCATGAACACAGAAAGGGGAACATTTTGCATTTTTTTTCATAAATCCCTCATATCGTAAACCCTAACTCACCCAATGAAACCCAATGAGTAAATTGGCCAAAGTGAAAGTGGAAATTGGAATTGCAAAAACAGATATGTCACAATTGGAAAAATTAGTTACATGTTACAATGAATCAAAAAATTAAATCGAGCGAAGGTTTTCCGAGAGATTACCTCAACTAATCCGACCAAGCATTTAAAGTGAATATCCCACGGCTCGTATCACGATGGGCGGCACCACAATACTACATTCTTTGGAGCAAAGAAGTCGACCACGAACCCTCTCCAATCTTTGTTTGCTGCTAGTTGTGAGAAGAAGATGTTTTGTTTTTTGTTGGATTTGTTTAGGGAAGGGGCACAAATGTAAATTCCAAGTTTATCACACAATATCAACAGACCCAAACAAAGATTGATTTGAAAAACAATTAGCCATATCCCAAATCCAAAACATAAAATTAAATTCAGCCTTTTAATACTCAACAGTGTTATCAGTCCTTATACCACATTATGTGATAAAAACCTTATTCATTCCCAAACGAGCCGTTGATTGTACATTGAAGGGCCCATTGGTTGCTATAGCAAATTGTCAAAAAGTTTCAAAAGGCCAAATAACAACAAACAAAACAAGTGTAAAACCTACTAAATCTGCAATTGCCCTGCTTGCCCAAGAATATGTTCCTCATCACCTTCATCTAATCCTTCCCATTCATTGAAATCAATATCATCCCATATATTATTACATGAAAGGTCATTTTCACCTAAATAGAAAAAAATATGCATAAGTAACAACAACAAAAATAAACAGAGATATACACTCACAAATTAAAACAAGAAAATAAAAGTCTTACTACATACCCACATGTTAGGAGAGACAAAGAGACAAAAATGGACTAAGCAACATGGGGACTTTTTAAACACATCAAATGTTCAATTTTTTTATTAAAACCAAACTAAAATCCACATACACATTACAAGCCCCATGAATCAGGCGCACTCACCATACAGTGGGGGAGGTGAGTTTGAGTTTTCTTGGTTATGCCCACAAACCATTTTCCTTTGTTCGTGAAAAATATTCAACACTATAAATACCAAATCGTTTGGATTCTTCTGGATTTTTGACAAATAAGAAATGAGGATATGCCAGTGTCATCAAATCTTAAGTCGCACGATACATGAATAGAAACGGGGATACTCTAAACTAAAGTCGCTAAAGTCGCTAAACCAATGACTTCAATTCTATAAAAGCCCTTGCACCATCCAATTCCCCTATACTTGCCATAGCCAAAATCACCGCGCTCCTACAGGTTCGCTCTTCTTTCTCTCTCACACACGCAGCACAAACTGGGCCTGTCTTTTGAAATTTTATGCCTCAAACTGTGCATAAATTACTAATGTGTCTCAAACTATTTGCTTCAAAGTAAAGTGCTTCTGTAATTTTTGTGTGTTTTCGTGTATTTATGGTATAGATAAGTTGAAATGTCGAAGAAGGGCAAAAAGCGGCAAGAGGATGAGGCACTCTCTGAAGGTGACGAGCCTGCAAGAAAGAATTCGAAGACCGAAAATAGTTCGGATGAATCTGATCAGATTGTCGTATGCGAGGTATGCTTATTTACTGTGCGTAAGTGTATGGATTTATGTGATATGGGTTTTTGACCGGGTTCGTGATTTTTTTTTTTTGAGTTTAGCTGTCAAAGAATCGGAGAGTCACCGTGAGGAACTGGCAGGGAAAGGTTGTGGTGGATATTAGGGAGTTTTATATTAAAGACGGAAAGGAATTTCCTGGCAAGAAAGGTACCTATTTGTTCTTTTTGTTGATCTGTAGCAGGGAAATTAGGAAAATGTTAATTTGATCGCTGCTTTTTTGATTTTTAATGGTCTGCTGGTGTTTTTGAAGTCTTTTGGTATGTGATTGAATAAGAACATAATCTATCGTCGCTATTATGCTGCCTTAGTTATTATTGTCTCCTAATCTGGTTGATTGAGTAAGTTGTTCCGTTTGCTTGAATCAAACAAGTGGGTTTTGTGAAAATAGAGCTGCATTTATGAATTCTCCAGTTGAGTGTAAATTCTAATCCTATAAACCAAAACAGAAGTGAAATAATGACGCATGGAAGTTGGGCTATATATTACTTTGCTCCTAACTATGTTTGCAAGTTCTTTGTTTCAATCCATGGCTACTAGATACTCATTTTTTGTTAGGTATAAGAAAAAGCCTACAAATGTGAAGGGTTTAATAAACAACTCTATAATTGTACATAGAAAATAAGTGAACATGGGTAATTGTGGGATGGCTCTGTTTGATTTTGGGGGGTAAATTGCTGCTTCAAGATGCCCATTGCATCAGTTATGTTGGTAAAATTGTTTGATATTCAGAAATAGTCATTTTAGAATTGTAAGATTCATTTTAGTGCCATAAAGGGTTCATTCATGTTTCAGGGACTGATAAATAATAAGGAGAGATTGAGATTTGTTGTTGAGCTTCTGCATCCTGTTAACTAGTGCATTATTTGAGAATTTTCTTTGGGTGATAACTTAAACTCAGTAGTAACTCCAGGAATGTTTCATTCAGTATAGTTTCCTGAATCTAGTTAAGTTGATGACCGAGAGCTGATCTTGATTAGAAATGTGAATATGGACACTGCCTGTTCATATTAGTTGATCTTTTTTCCTTTTTGTTCTTTTTAAGTTTCTCTTCTATTTCCAGTATATTAGCTTAGCACACACTCCTTATTTTTCTGATGTTTGCTAAAATTCACTGGTAATTACTATTGAAATTAGTTGGTTGTTAGAGCCTGAGGGATTGAGGAAGGTAAAACGGATCACTTTTTCTTTGGTGTAATTTTAGTTTTGGGTTTGTGGATTTTTCTCATCATAGTTACTCTTTACTTCGGGCTATAATCATGTAACTAATACATTATACCCATGAGGGCAGTGATTTGGTTCTCATCTATGTTACATGGGGGTCAATAACCCATTGGAGTCTGGACAATTAGGGCCATGTCCGAATTATGGATAGTTTCATAGGACAGTCCTTTTTATGATACATTTTAGTTTATTAAGGCCTATGATCATAGTTCTTCTAGTTTCTACTTTTTTTATATCTTAATGGGAAGTGCTTTCAGTTAACTTGTAATGTTAGGGGGGTTTGTTGTATTAATCTGAGACTAGTGCAAAATTGATGCATTTCTGTTTGCATGCCTTACTTTCACATAAATTCCGGTTGCTCTGTACTATAGCTTGGTAGACTATCTCAGATGGATCTGTTAGTTGAGCAGATTTTTCTTATAAATCTTCAAATTCAATTATATTTTATATTGGATAAGTTAAATGCTGAATTAGTGGATATGCCTATTTGAATAGGATGTTGTATTCTTGTAATTTGTCAACTCCAATTATATTTTTGTTTCGAAAATTTGAGCTATGAATTAATCATATTCTTTTATTCGTGATTACAGGTATTTCATTGTCCATGGACCAGGTAACCTTCACTTACTACCCCTACCTCTGATTAAAAGAAAATTCAGACGTTTCCACTTTATTATCTTATGTTCAGAATGGATCTCTTATTATTTGTTTATCTCACTTGTTTGCAGTGGAAAATACTAAAAGATCACGTGGATGAAATTGACCAGGAGGTTGCTGGGAGTACCTAAATGTGTTTTGTGTTTTTTTGACGTCTGACTGTAATCGTCTAGGAATTGTCAAGTAGAACGATGCTAGTAGTGAAAAGTGCTGTCTTTTGTATGATAACTATCATTAGGAAAGTCTTGTTGGGGCTTGTACGTATATGAACCCTCCTGCTTAAACTTTCTGATCGTTTAATTTCCCGGTACTGGTGGCTGGGTAATCTCCTGTGCACCGTTTTGATCTGGCCTCACAGATTCTCGGGTTGTACCTAAGATTGAACAGGAAGTTGTGTGCTTATGGCATGCAATTTCTTCTGGTAATTCTATGCTTAATGCGATCGTGCAGTATGACTTGTATTTGGGAAGTTCTTTTGTGGTTTCATGGAAATTGATACTGCATATATGTATCCCGTTTTTCCAATCGCGGTGTGCTCTATAAACTGTAAATTCCTATTTACAATTTTGATCAGTGTTCTAAAAAGCGGTAGGTGTGCGCTAGTTGGGCGGCAGATTGGGGCCTAGCGCCTAGATGGGACCGGGGCGGGGTTAGCGGGGCCTGATCAGAAGAAAAATCTAGACGGACAAGAGGAGCCTCAGCGCTTAAGCGGAGATTTTTAGAACAATGGTTTTGATCACTAGCTAATACACAAACTCTACAATTATTTATACTCTTCTGGTCAACATATTTTTTCATCCACTCTTCAAAAGCCATTGCATCATCATTAGGAATCCTCAGAATCCCATCACTGCAAAAACCATATTCCTCAGCTGATCTGCACAGAAACCCAATGAATTTTTCATTGCCCAGTGCTGTTGTGTGGACCACAAAATGCTTCGTTTTATTGTACACGCCAACTGAAATTGGGATGTAACCTTTAATTGGGGTCACTAAAGAAGACTGTTTTTTCAAGCAATTCAGTTTACTTGCTTTCACTCCCATTGTGCACACAAGTGACAGCAAATTAGCTAAATGAGTGACTGGTTTAAGCAGGCATAATTTTTCTTTTTTTAAAAAAAAAAAAACTCGGCTGTCATTGCAGAGACTTGAACCTAGGCCTTTTAATTGAAGAGTAATACTCATGGTCACTAGTAAGTAGGCGTAATTTTTCTTGTCTTATTCACGATTATTTAACGCGTTGACTAACGATATTTTTCTTAGTCGTGTTTATGGTAGCGACACCAAAATATATAATATGGAGAAGGGAGACTGCATACCGTTGGGACAAAGTTGGTTATGCTGAATTATTTAGTGTAAATGCAAAACTCAATCTGTTTATGCTGTCACAATATTGCACTCATTGAGACGTTGGTACCAATGTTTTTAAACTCGGATCGGACATCGAACCGGATAATTAATTGGGTTACTGGGTCACTGGTCCGACCGGTTATACCGTTTCCAAATCTGAGGCATTGATTTAATTTTTAAACAGTTGAGATTAAACAGATTTTACAATTTATTAATATATAACTTAATAAAAAAAAGGACTTTTTGGTAATTTTAATTAAAATCAGATTTTGGGAGGGAAATTATTTTTGGTAGTGGGCTAAAAATTAGGAACGATTTTTGGGGACGAGTGTTATCTAAAATCTTGCATATTTTTTCATCCTTGGTAAACTAAGAGTCATATTATCAAAGAAGAGTCTTTCTTCCCCTCGAGTTCTCTCTGTAAATCGCCCAAAACCATCCAGACTGCCAGAAAACCCCACCTCCATTTTTCATTCTTCAAGAGTTCGTCCCTGCAAACAGTCTCCAACTTCATCCTTACCGTGAGGAGTTCTTTTTCATTATTACATCCCATCATTGTGAATATTCCCCAGAAGAAGCGATTTTGGAAAACCCCAATTTTGCTGAAAAAGCCCCCCAAATCTGTGAAAAACACCGGACTCGTCTGTGGTTTTTCGACGCGACAACCAAAGCGACGAGTATTATTCGAGGAGGTAGCAAAATTTCAACTGTGCATTCACCCTCGTTGTAGGTAGGGAAATATGTTTTTCTTCTTTTCGTTCGTCTTTTTTTTTATATATATTTTATTGCTTTTTTTTGTAGAATATTGTATGTTGTGGGTTTTTTGTTATTTTTTATTTATTGATTTTACTAGTTGAAAAAATAAAATTACCAGACATGGAGATTAACGAGGCTTTCAACTGCTTATTGTTGTTGATAATTATGTTTATGCATGTTTTATATTATGCTTATATATGTTTTATATTATGCTCTCAAATTAGGGGGTAATTAGTATTGCCATATTTATTTTTCTAAGGCTGGGGGGATTGCTTATTGATGTTTTCAACTGCTTATTGTTGTTGATAATTATGCTTATCTATAGTCTGTTTTCTGCTTATACATATCTTATATTATGCTTATGCTTGGTTGGTTTTTATGCTTATAAATGTTTTGTTTGTTAATAAATATTTTATATAAATGACTAGTGTCTTTTTTTTTGATAGATTTTCTGTTGGAAATGGCAAAAGATGTAATGAACGAGCAGAGGAAGTCGGTTTTGGGACGGGCGAAAGAGTTTGCCAAATCGAGTTAGGATCACAACAAAACGTTGTTGTTTCATACTTTTGATCAAAATGTTGAATATTGTAGTATTTTATAATCATTTTAATATGGTTGGTTTGGACGTACATGCGTAGTTGATATAGGAATATTTTCTAGTTAGTCCCGTATTTATTTTCATGGTTTTTAGACACTGTAAGCAGAATTCAATTGCTTTGTAAGCAGAATTCAGTTGCCTTATAAGCAAAATTCAGTTGCTTTGTAAGCAAAATTCAATTGCTTTGTAAGCAATTATTTTCATGGTTTGATGGTATTGTAAGCATAATTCAACTGCTTTCTAAGCACCATAGCAACGTTTCACAAGTAATACTTTACGCACAAATAAGCAAATGAACATATGGGACTGTAGTAATCAAATTTTGCAAGAATGTTGAACTATTTGCTCGAAAAGCACTACAACAATCACAAATAAGTTGAGTACATAGTAGTAATAAGCATTACAATAACTACACATAGGCAATTTGTAATATGTGAATAAGCAGTATTAAACAAATAAATAAGCAGTCACAACATATTCTCGAACACATACTTTTTATTTATTTATTAAGAATCATTTTTAAAATGGTATTCCGTTGTCGATATTATCAAAATTTATTCATTCGTCTGGAGTCATATTTTCATCACATTCTGGTATCCAATTCGGAGATGAATTCGATGTTATTTCAATTCGTTGTTGTGGCACATGTGCAATCCCAACTAATTCAAACAAAATAAATAATTAAGCATCATTTAGAATATACATAAGCGTATAGTTATGCACATGTAAGCAAATGAATAGCCATAGCTAAGCAAAGTACTGAGTTGAAAAATACAAGCAAGTATTCGTGCATACACAAGCAACATTTCAGTATCACTCAAGCAAATTTTTGGGTTGAAAAAATCGCCAACGATTGAATGAATAAGAGTCCATATAAGTATAAGCTTTTAATTTTTTGCATAACATGATATTTCTTCTCAAACAAACTATTATTAATGTGAGAATTTAAAACACAGTAAAAACTAAGCAACATTTTGCATACGTGTGAGCAAGTATTTAAGCACATATAAGCAATATTCTGACCATATCAAGCAATTTTTTTAGAAAAATGAGAATGACGGAATTTCATGGGATTTTCCTAGATTTAGCACATGGAGTTAAGGAAACATATCATCAAATTTGTTTGGAAATCAACTACATGGCGTAGGTTGAATGAAGGATGCCACCAATTGTGGGCAACTCCCCTATTTTCATGGGATTTACTAGATTTAGCCAACCTCCCTATTTTTTATATGGACTAATTTACCCCCATTTTGACTTTACCATTTATTTTATTAACATTAATCAGAATTAATAATAGCCATTGAAATAAGTAGATATGTGGTTTGGATTTGGTCCTATGTACTCATATAATAGATGGTTCCTATATAACCCTCCCCCTATATTTATATATATATATAAGTAAACACAAATATCAAGATAACAAACAAAACTAATAAATGCAAATAAAAATAAGCACTGAATTATATAAACTACAAGTAATATATAAACTATAATTATATATAAAGAATACAAGAAAAATATATTTCATATATATGAAAAATGGTACTTTCTGAGATAGAAAAAGGCAAATGAAAATTTGATTGAAGCTAAAGCTTCTAGGGGAAAACTGCAAATATATGAAAGTAGAAAAAGGATAAAAGAAAAAAATTAAAAAATGAAAGTAGATCCGAATTCACTCAATTCAGAAAGGGAGATCATGTAGCAATTGGCAAGGGAAATTTGTGGATTAGAAAGGTAATACCGTAAAATTTGGGGTTGTTTTCCTTATTTTCCACATTCCTAGATTTACGCATTTACCTTCTTTTTTTTATCATCTTCTTCCTTTTCAATTATTCAATAATAAAAATCAAGTAAAACCGAGTCAAAAATAGTCTAACGGTTCACCGGTTCAGGCCGATTTTTCCCGGGTGAAGGTGGTTTTTTTTTGTCAACCGGGTGAAATAAATAACCGAACCGGTGTTAGGACCGGTTCACGGTTAAATCGGGCCGGCCGACCGGTCCGAGCCAGTTTTGAAAACATTGGTTGGTACAGTAGGGGTAATTGTAATAAATTCTATGAATGTCAGGAGATATTTGAAATGTGTTTTGCCTGTCATGCCCCAAAAATTGGGAGCCGTGACTCGGAAGGTCTAACTTATGTCGATTTACTAGGTCGGCCTATTTATTCATTAATATAACTCAAACAGAAATAGCGAAATCCCAAAATAAGCATACATATTAAATAAACTAAGTCAGAGTATAGTTGCAGCGGAATCAAAAAATAAAATTCAATCCTCGTCACCATCATTCTTCGGGTCCTACGCCCGGCTATTACATAGGGAAATACTAGGAATTTGTCCAATACTTGTCTCATTAGTCCAGCACAATAGAGAGCTAATCAATAGCTTCGAAGTTGTGGTCTTCTTCCGACGGAACCTCATCCTCTGGTTGAAAAAATAGGTGGGAGTGAGACAAAAATTCTCAGTGGGTGTGGTTAGTGTGTGCAAGTGGAGCTTATACTTTATGCAGTAAAATCGTTTCATGAATTTTGATGCAAGAAACGTGCAATGGCATTCTCATATACTTAGTAGTTTTTATAGTATTAGTTAACAGTCAGTCCGCTAATTCAGATCAGTTGGTTGTGCACGAAAGTGTGACACCAATCCAGTCAGTCCGTCAATTCATATCAGTTGGTTGCGCACGAAAGTGTGACGCCAACCCAGACAGTCCGTCAGCTCATATCAATTGGTTGCGCACGAAAGTGTGACGCCAACCCAGACCACCTTATACGGCAGAGAAATGTTGATCAAACATCTTCTCCCCAAACAATACACCTTATCCCTCCTGTCGATAGAGCTGTAGCCGCTATCCCAGTTGGCACGACGTCTCCACAGTGGAGCAGCTAAGCTCGTAGAACGTCATAATCATGATTATACCCAGAATCCTACGACCCAATCGCTCGCCAAACTCTCCTATCCGGCTCAAGGTTGGGAGTTGGACGATGGAGGCCGGCATGAGATTGTAGCCAAGCTACCCATCCCATACACGACTTATCCATTCACAAATTCATCAATTCATATCAATTGATTGCACACGAAAGTGTGACGCTAACCCAGTCAGTCAGTCAGTAGGACTGGTGTATTCATAGAATCGCCACGTCCGATATTCAGTCAGTCAGTCATTGACATGATATAGATACCGGAGGGGTAATCTAGCCAGTTCTAATCATTGATTCAGTGTATTATGTTGAAGTTCTTAATAAGGTTCAACTTATGCGGGCGAGGAAGTCGCCTTATTGTTGGTACAAATAGTCGATATGTAAATCTCGAATTAATTCGGATAATAATTTTAAAATAAAATTTTTAGTTAAACAAAATATTTTAATATTTATATGAATAAACTGAAGTTAGAAAATAAAATAATTTCCTATGAACTTGGTAAATTTTATATTAAAATAAAATATTTCAATTAAAGAGGAAATTTATGTCGGGTTTAAAATTCTATAAGTTGTGATCCCGAACTCAGAAAAAGGTAAAGTCAGTCTCTAATTTTTCTAAATATTCTAAGAAATCATATTTTCAGGGTGTCGGGATCAGATTTTCGAAAATTATTGGTCAGTTCCAAAATCTTCTCAAATTAGTATTTTTGACCAAATATTTTTAAAAATGGATATCTCTTTCACCGGAAAAGGTATTAATGAGATTCCAAGTCTAGTAATTTTTGGGGTAGTATGTATATGGGTTAAAAGCAGTTTCAAAAAATTCTCAAATTTAGTACCAATTGTCTAAAAAATTCCATATTGGCCCCAAGGGTAATTTTACCGTTAAGGGCTCGTTTCAAGCCCGTTTTTCGTGAGATTTGGACTAAAGGTCCAAAAAACTATTTAAAATAAGTTTGTACTATTCTCAGGTCAGTGGCTGTCCTTATTTTCGAAATTCTTAGTTTTGTCCCCTAAAGTTCGGAAAATTATCATTATGGTGACTAAATATTTTTATATTTGCATTAGCTTGACCCAGAGGGTTCCACTTATTATTTATTATATTCACATTATTTTTACAGCAATTCCAGTCCAAAATTTCGAAAACTCCAGAAGGTTCCCACAGTTTTTGGTTTTATCACTTTTGGCCCTATATTTTGCTTTATTTGCAAAAATGGCCCAAACTCGAATTTGTTCACAATTTCATATATCCAGAATACTTGTATAACATATAAAAAATATATTTATCATATCCTCAGTTATTTTGAACATATATATAAAAAGAAGTATAAAAGCATACAAAAACTATTTCTAAGCATAATCACTTTTAACATAAGTTCACACACACATATTTTTTTCTCGAAATTTTTTCAAAATTAAAACTGAAATTTTTCCAGAAATATAAAAATATATAAACACATATATTCATGCCATTTCATGCAAAAAACATGAGTTTTTAGAAAAGTTTCCCCCACCTCTTTGATTTTTTTGGTAGTAGGATGGTCTAGTGATTTTCCCCCCTTATAATGCCTTCTCAATGCCTTAGAGTCTTAAGGACAGCCCCTAGGTTGGAAGAATTGGTGTCAAAATATGAAGGAAATGGAGAGAAAAATAAACAAGAGAGAGTTTAAGGCCTAGGAAGTTGTTACCTTTCTTGTCTCTTGAAAGCTCCTTAAAACCTCAATTCCAAGCTCTTAAAACTCGGTCCTTATCCCTCAAATTCCCAGATTTTCGGCCCTTGTAGGTTGAGAGAGTGTTGTGTCCCTTCTTTTTTTGTAAAGTGTTTAAGTGTAGAAGAAGATGAATAGAGAAGAGTTGTATGTTTGTGAAAAGGCCTCTGATGGCGAGATCTTTTCAAGAATCCAACTCAATCCTCAGCTAGCCTACAAAAGACTGACCGGAGAGAACTCCGGCGTAAGCACTCTGACGATCAAGTCAGTAAAAGGGAAAAAGAGTAAAGAAAAGTGTATGGAATATAAAAGCTGAAATAAAAATGCCAAGATCCTCTCATTTCTCACCTTCTTCCTCCTTTTATACCCAACCCATTTTGTCCTTGATGTCCACGTGTCCGCTCTGGATTGGGAGTCAAAACAAGGTGTAAAATTGTGCTAGGTAGACAAAAAGAACTAGTCACATCCGTCAGGTCGGCCCTGGGGATAGTTACTTCCTGTCGAATCATCTTTTTAGGATATTAATTACTTGTCAGGTCTTCTCCGCGGGACATTTAATGCTTGTCGGTATGACCTGACACTTAATAACTTCATGTCAGGTCATCCATATCTTTTAGTGACTTCCTGTCAGGTCGGTCGAGGCTTTAGCATTTCCAGTCAAGTCAACTGTATCTCCTAGTTACTCTCTGTCTACTCGGCCGTATCTCCCAGTTACTCTCTGTCAGGTCGTCCGTATCTCTTAGTTACTCTCTGTCAGGTCGTCCGTATCTCCTAGTTACTCTCTGTCAGGTCGTCCATATCATTTAGTTACTCTCTGTCAGCTCGACCGTATCTCCTAGTTACTCTCTGTCATGTCGTCCATATCTCCTAATTACTCTCTGTCAGGTCGTCCGTATCTCCTAGTCACTCTCAGTTGATTCGGCTATGTTTTCGAGCAAGTAGTCAGGTCGATCAAGACGCTCTTGTTTAGGTCTACTACGTCTCATGTAACTGTAGCTCATCTTAGTCATGTTCTCTTCGTTACAAAGGATCGCCCCTCATTTGTATGCTATTTGACATGTCGAATTAATTAGTCCTCCTACTCTCCTAGCTTGAGCTTAGGTCTAAACTAGGTGAGTATAAAATACCAGGTCTCCCTCTAACATGCCGAATCAGTTTTCTTGTGAAATAGGTAAGCGTAGAGGAAGAAGTGAAGAGGCTTGATTTGTGGGTACTAAATTGAGGCTTCCATCCTTCAATACACTTATGACCATCCCCTCCCACTTCCCAAACTCAAGAGTACTCTAATTTCTAGGCTTGATTTTAGGGTAGCTAGTTAGCATGCTTGCTTTGGTAGAAGCAATACTTGTGAGAGTGGATGAAGACTTGCATGCTTAAGTTAATAAGACAAAAGGAAAACACAAAAGGAAAAAGACAAGGCTTGTATCTCCTCTCATATAAATCAAGTCTTATATATATCTTACTTATATAATTAGTCATCTAGTTATAAGGTATCTAGTAATTCTCAAGTAATATATCATCACTTATAATCTAAGGTATTAAATAGAATTAGAACCAATAATGCAAGTCAAATATATTAATCAACAATTAATCAAATTATAATTTTTTTTCAAAATATATAAATGTCATTTTCTAAATTAATAAAATATTTAAATAAATATTATGCTACAAAAAAAATATAGTTGTTAAGAGAGAAATCCAACTAGTTAATATATTTTGTTGAAAGTTGAAATAAATCAACAATCATTAAAGAAGTGAAAATATGTGTTAATATTATAACCATAAAATAAAAATAATTCTAAGTATAAATGATATATATATTAGCTAAATCGAGTTGTAATTAGTTCAACAAATCAAGAATGAGGCACTTAGCTATTTTAATATAAAGCTCGGATTTTTAACAAAATAAAACTCGAATACTATTTTTTCCGAAATTAAATTTTTACTAGATGAACTTTCAAAACATGAGTCATTGTCTTTGTTAAAGTATCAAATTAGTAGTAGATGGTTTTAATAGATCATAAAATGAAATGATTTGTTTGAAAAGCATAAAATCGTTTCTCAATAAAATAGGTTCAAATACTACTTTATTTTATGCCAAGAATTTCAAAAATCATAATAAATTTTTTTAACTCGAGATAATAGATTTGGAGTAAAATATTGAGTTTATCGAAATGGATATTTCAAAATCCCAAAAATTAAGATGTAGTTTCTTTTAAATGAAAATTTTGTTTTGATCGATTGAGCAATAGTAGTTTTATGGAAAATGACTAAATATAAGTATCATCTTCATAAAAATATGGCGACAAGAATTTTATTTTTCAAATACTAAAGAACAAATTTTAAATAGCACTTTTTACCGAATCAAATTGTAACGAAAATGATAATAGTTATTAAATTTAAGTAATAAACATAAATCAATTGCATTATCATGTAATTAGGTAATAATTTAAGTAACACTAATATTGATAATATACCGGGATCGTGTCGTCTATGGTATAAAAACTTGGGGCCTCACATCGCCTATAAAGGGGATGGGGAATATAAGACATAATCAAACCAAAAGGGGAATTTAATTTCATAATTTTCAAAAAATATATGGGTCATTTGTAATTAGACCGAACCTTAGGGTCTTTTTGTAATTATTCCTATATTATATATTATATTGTGGGGTGATTCAGGTACACGAAGAAGGGTAGCATCGGTGTTCTAAAAAACACTAAGTGCTAAGCAGGCGGCAGACTGGTCCTAGCGCCTACGCAGGACTAATAGAGGCTAGACGAGAAGTTAGGCGAGGATTTTTAGAACAGTGGGTAAAATATAGAGTTTTATTTGATTTCTAAATAGATTTAGATTTATACCCACTTGAGTAATGAGTGATTTGTCCTAATTAGGGTGACATATTTGAGGATCTTCTTCATCATTTATCGTGTTCACATTTGACATCATATAATGTTGTCTCATGTTTTCCAACTTCATGTACATAATTGGACTGTGTGGTAGGAGTGACCAAATAGAACCGAAATCAGGTTACAAATCGGAATTAGGGACCGTGGTCAATGGTTTCGGGAACCGTTGAACGGTCAAAGTTCAAAATCCAAACTGAAATCGTGTTAGACCGATTTCGGTTCCGGCTCATTCGTTTCAAAAATCATGGAACCGGCGGTTAAAACCGCATATTTCAAGGTTAAACCAATGTTTTTTTATTTTTTATTTTTGGTTAAAAATATGCTAGAAGAAATGCTAAATTTATTATAATATTTTGGGATAAAGATTGTTAACACCCCAAACTATTTAGATTTTTACACTTTGCAACCCGAACTTTGAAACGTTGTAGTTTGCAACCTCAACTTTACAAAATTTTGCACTTTGGTTAAATTTCCAGATTTACCCCTGGTTTTATGAAAGTTGGTTTGCAGTTTACCCTCTGAACTTTAAAGTTGTTGCACTTTGTAACCTTGATGATAAATTTTATTGTATTTTCTACATTTACTCCCCAAGGTCTTCCGATCCTCGAAAATGGTATCAGAGTTGATTTCACCAGGAGTTTCTCCATATAGCAGTCCATGATTCTTAAGCAGAAACCATGGAAAAATTAAAAGAGACCTTATATGTTGATATGATGAATCGCCAAGAAGCAGTTCATGAGAATGCCCATCAAAATCATGATTCCTGATGGAGTACCAGCATGGAACGAGATACTTTCGGACACATCTAAGATCTCAAAAGATATTAGGGAAGTCCAGAAGACGGTGCAGGATTATGGCAACCACCATATTCATTTACCTACACAAGTTCATCAGATCCAAAACCAGATGGAGACGATGGTGAAATATCAGAAGGAAACCCTTGAAATCCTTCATGATATTCAGAAACGAGTCAAGAACGGAGGATGCACCGATTTCTTCCGAAGAAAAGAAAGATAAATGATCGATTTTGGGACAGTCCCTTATTTACACTAAAAGGGGAAACCAACCGAAGTGGTACGAAAAATGACAGATGATGAAAAGATTATTGCTATCATCAAAGGAAAATCCGTCACAAAGTAAAAGTGATGGATATGGAGAAGATAAATCTTAGAGATCTACACGACCTGGCAGAATCCTTCGCAAGATTAGGAATTGTAGATTTAAAGATGAACACAGGAGATGGATCGGCTTTGGTTACCTATGACCCACTAGGCCAACCAATTCCACCACCACCGCCACCAGTAAATCCCAACATCGTGGAAAGTGCGGGTTCAAATCATGGAACCCAGGACGAGAGAATGCATCACGCTGGAGATTTCACCACAGGGAATGAAACACTCTCAGGAACAGGAGCTCGACCACCTCTTGCGGGAACTCGACAACCTTCTAGAAGGTCAAAGGTTTATCAAATGCCTTATGGAAGATCACATCTCGACCCAATACATCCATATGGGTTGATGTTAAATCTGGATATCCCAGATTTTAAAAATCGAGAAGTTCTCATTGATGAATGGGCATCAGCTATGAGGATTGCAGCAGGTACCCTTGATCTTACGAAAGAGTCCTTCATTTTACTCCTTGAAATGAGTCTTGAGGGATCCGTAAGGATTTCATAGGATATGACTGAAGCAAGTATGAAAAGCGCGGTCACTGCAGGAGAATCACTAAAAGGAATTTTCGATGATATGGCAAAATTATTCAAAATCCATTTTATTGGCACATGTTACTTTGAGGGATTAGAAGAAGAAAAAAGAAAAAGATATAAACAAGCCCTCTACAGCCTCGAGTTACATGATATTTGTCATATTGACGAATATATCAAGTTGTTCACCGAGTATCGGTGGAAGTCAAAGATTGGAGACAAAGAAGCTTCACAGCTATTCTTTGCAAAAATTCCAAGTCCTTGGAGAGAAATGCTTATCAGGGAATACAAGGATGCAGCGGATTTAGATACCGTGGCTAGAAGAATGTCTTTCTTAAAGGCCAAGTTATCTGAATGGTGCTACCAAGCAGCACTATACCGGAATTACAAGAGATTACGAGGAATTAACAAATCAGTTCCTCTATGGTGTATCGATGATGATATCCCAACAGTTGTACGTCAACCCAGGCGGCATAAGAAGAAGAATGAGAGAAGCCATCCATACCGCCGAGGAAGCAGCAACAAAAGAAATAGGTCTTCATGGAGACCTAGAAGGTTCTGGTTAAAACAAAAAGGCCAAAGTTTCAAATCAGGGCAATGACCAGCACCAAGTAGAAGTAGAGCCTCATCATCAGGTTCTAATCAAGCAAGTACCAGCAGAACCCCAGGTAGAAGAACTTTCAGGGCGAGCTCATACCATAGCTAATGAAAGTTTCAAAGATTGTAATTGCTGGACATGGGGAGCAAGAGGACGTATCTCAACTGATTGTCTAGACAACCAAAAACGAGGAGTAAGTCAGTTCGAAGCGACACCAGAAATATAGGAAGCTGTCTACTATCAAGACCTAATACATGTGTATCAATTTGAGGATATCCCCTCAGATGATAGCATCTATGAAGAAGAGATATAATCTGACGATGGAAGTGACTCCAGCTCAGAATCAGAGTGAAGAAGAAATTCTTCAGCAGACGGTCAGGGAGGATATGTCGGGATTCCTCTCTCACACTACGGTTTCTCATAAGACTCTTATGAGAATTATGAAGGAAGATCCAAAGCTTCATATATATGATGGATTTACAATTGGAGCTATGGAAAAGGCTTTGGATAAAATTGGTTTTCGTAATAGAAAACACCAAATTATCCACAGGGTAACAACCAGAGAATTTGCCATTCCGATGGAGTTTACCGGAAACCCGATCGAGATGCAGTTGGTCCCTATTAGAGAAATCCAGGAGATCAAAAACAGAATTAAAAGAGAAGTTGCAAATACACTCTCATGGATTCATATCGGAGTCATAAGATTCATTATTAAGGCAACATTCAAAGAAGGAATAGATTCGCCACTCAATCTGGCTATCTTTGACAAGCGAATCTCAAACCTCAAGGATTCATGCCTTGGAGCGGTGACAGGAAATTTGTATGCTGGGAAATTGGCATTTAATGTCTATCCTAGAATTGCATACAATTTAGGAGATCGAGATTTCAACAGAGTCCTAACCCTTCATCAAGATTTCAAAAGAGATGATTTGATGAAAGAAGGGAACAGACCATACTCGATCAGATACAAGATATCATATGCTCTCTCGAATACACATCATTCAGAAGTATTCTTGAGAAAGGAATTTATTGAAGTCCCAAGAATCTTCGAGGACTTTACCAGGGTGGTTCTACCAGAAATCATTGAGTCTCCAACTATCAAGGAGATCGATATGAAAATACAAGATCAACCTGTCTTCAACAAAAGTCCAGAAGGATGCCTTCAGAGTTGAGCCAAGAAGGATGTCTTTCCAACTAGACAGAATGATGAGTAGCAGCCGTTGGTAAGAAAAGAGACCAAGTACAGTTCAGCGCATCCCAGATGTTTTGAAAATAGCAGGAGAGCTGAAATGTCTAGAAGGATGGCGAGAAGTTGAAATAATATTCGACATCACTCAAAAGGATAATATTTTTCCTTGTGAGGTTTTATATTATCTCCAACAACCTATAGTTGGAAGGTATCAAGGAAGCCTGAAGATAGGTGAAATTGAGCTAACCATCAGAGGAGTTGCAAGGAAAATCCCAGAGCAATTAATATTGGGAATTGAATTTCTTGAGGATCATAAACCTTGGGAAATATTACAAGACGGAATGGACTTCACAGTGGCAAATAAAAGATACATAATTAGATGACCACTAGTCCATTCTCCATATACATTTTTATCGAAATGTTATATGTTGAATACAAGGCCGAGTATTTACGCCTATATTGATTAGTGTCGGAATATGTCTTTGCAAAGCCGATGTTTTTCCTAAAAAATTGGAGAAGATTTACCTACTATTGCAGAAAGAGATTTCTCTAAAAGAATTCTTATTCTTAACAGAGGAATTAAACAAGCAGAAATCATGATCGGAGGCGCAGGCGGTACCCCATGGTACAAAGTGAAGATGCCACCAATCTATTTTCATGATACAGGAGCAGATGTGTTGCTAGGAAATAATTTTCTACAAACATTCAAGCGGTTTACATAGGAAAATGAGACAAGAAGACTTATTTTCACAACATTATGTGATCATAAGATTATTGTCCAAAGACTGCGGGAAGCATTTTACAGAAAAATGCCTATTCATTTTCGCAGCAAGCGTGGTGATGATGCCAAACTTTGAAATCCAAAAATGGCGGATAAAAGAAGATTTGGTGATACATATTATCCTTTCGACAATATGGTTTGAAGCAAAAAGATATAAAACGATGGGATAATGACTTGTATTCATTCAGAATACAAGGAGAAGAACGAGTACCTCCAGAGGCTATTGCAGAACTGATGATGAGCCTAATGGAGAATCTACAGAGTGATGTTACAATAGAAGAACAAATATCACTCGAGGATATCAAGAAGAAGATCCAAATGAATTATAATGAAAATCCTTTGGCATGGTGGGATAAGAACGAGCTCAAAGCATCCTTAAAGGTAAAACCAGGAAAGGAGTACGAGTTCGTGAGATTCAAACCAATCCTTATGAATCAGGAGGATCGTGAGGATATGCAGAAGATATTTAAGGAACATCTTGGCCTTAAGTTGATTTCACCAGGAGTTTCTCCATAAAAAGTTTACTTTAAAAATTGACAATTCAAGTGTCAAAGCTTTTCTGAAAAACAAAATTGAATCAAAACCAGAAAAGGCTAGATTACTTAGATGGCAAGCTGAATGTCAATATTATGATTATGATATTGTCATTATAAAATCTCATGAAAATATTCTTGCAAATGTTTTGACACGAGATGGAAGGACGCGTTGCTGACGAGGTCCTTAAACGAGTAAGACATCTCGGGAAAAACATAGAGAGTCTAGAACGAGATTTTGGGACATTATGTCTCAATGCAGAAGTTGCTAGATGACTTCAACAGGCTGACCAGAAATCCATTTCTAGTCAAATACGAGCATGCCAGTTCGCTCAAGGACAATTATTCTTAGCGCTGCAAGGGCCTCTCCTCCAGGCTGCATTTCCCACGATGCAAAAATGGACGAAAAGAGAATGGGGCTCTAACCCGGAGGTTATGGATTCAAGTACAATAATCACATGTGTTGCAGATGATGCATCTCCGGAGGGTGTACAAACTGTAACGAATGTTGAAGCTCCGGTGTCACAATCCGAGTCTTCAAGTCAACCCAGCACCTCTGGGGTAAAATAGGGAGAGTTGAATCTTAGGCCACAGACAGGCAAATCTAAGGTTCAAATTGACGAGATTAAGATTTCTCCTATGCAGGTGATAGGTATGAGTTTTGCATGTATTTTGAGGTATAATTATGACAAAAATGGTGTTTAGACATGCATAAACTCATATAAAATTGTTCGTATTCACTCTTTGTGGGAAAGATATTATGCTTTGCTCATTTTGTAGGAATTTAATGATATTTGTGTTAGTCCAAGTGGCTACGATAATCTAGAGGGGGGGTGAATAGATTATGCCGATTTTTCGCAAATCACCCTCTTTTTCGAATCAACAAGTAAATGACAAGAATGTAAATACGGAAATTAAACAACACTCGTTGATTTAAAGAGGTTCAACCCACCTAGGGCCTAATCCTCTACCACCCCAAAGTATCTCAGGGATGGATTTCAAAAAGAAAAAGATTTTATTAATTACCACAATTAATACAACACCTTGAGGATCACCACAATCCTCTTACAACACCTTCAAGGAGATTACCACAATCTTCATTCACCACCTTTGAAGAGTACCACACTCTTCAAGCACCTATCACCTAAATCACCCAGTGTATTCTTACCACAAGAATACTCACAAGGATGTCTTGTGTTGAATGATGGACAAAATTCAAGATTACAACTCTATGAAACCAATACAAAGATTGAGTGCAAGTGTAATCAAGAATCAAAAAGCCTAGACCTCAAAGATGTGCAAGTGAAAGTACTTTAGGCTATTACAACAAGAATGTAAAAATGAAAGCTTGAACAATTTGCAGATTTCTTGTTGTGTATTTTGCTTGTATGTGTTGTGTCTTGTGTCTTCAATTCATCCTCTATTTATAGAGAAGCTTCACCAACATAGGCTCCCAACATAGGCTCCTCTATCTTCACTTTTGTCTACAAAAAAGAAGATCACAAGATGTAGAAATATTGTACAAAATTGAAAAGCAAATCTTGTCATCACATTACAACGGTTGGAATTTTCTTTGTCAAAAAATAACATAGGGCGGCCGGTTGCCTGTTGAAGATTTTGACCGTTTTAAAAAATAGTGCGATCCAGGTAGGGGTTGCGGGAAGTGCGGACCGGTCGGAGGGGGTTCGGCCGGTCGCCAGGGAAAATGCGACGGTCGGCCCTCCCCCTGGACCGGTCCTCTGCTCCATTTTTCAAGTCCGTAAGTTCATTTCGTGTTTTCTTATCTTGTGCATGGTCGACCATTTGGCGACGGTCGAGCTACCTTTTGAAATGTTGTCCGATTTTTTTCAAAAATAAACTTCAAGAAATACTCCAAAAAAATAGTAAAAACATTTTAAATCATTTGGGAGTATTTAGACAACATTTAAAAACATAGTTTTGGTGTAAAAACCAATTTAAACAAAACCATCAAAAGTGTTGTCCAATTTTTATCAAATTAAAAACTCTAAGAAATACTCCAAAAATTAGTAAAAATATTTTAAATCATTTAGGAGTATTTGAACAACATATAAAAACATTGTTTTGGTATAAAATCTTATTAAAACAAAATCATCAAAATCTTGATAAAAACATTTATCTAACAATTTGAAGTAATTTGGAGACAAATACGACATCGCGAAGTAGAAATACCAAGAATCGAGTGAACGTACGAGATTAGAAGCCACAATGAGAGGAAGTTGAACAAATAAGGCCAAAATAGAAAACACACGGGTAGGGCGCGCGCCTGGGCACGACCCGTGCGTCCCTGGGAAAGAAATAATGTGATTATGGCAAGACGCACGGGTAGCCCGTGCGTACACGCACCACCCGTGCGCCACTAAAGAACTGGAAGCTGCCTACGGCAATACGCATGGGTAACCCATGCGTGGACGCATGACCCGTGCGCTGGTTGGTGAAAAGCAAGACTTGGCATACGGCATGACGTGCGTCCCTGCTGTAATGCAGTATCATGACACAATGTGCCCTAAACTTTCTAAAAGGTATATAAGCTCTTTTTGGGGCGCACACCAGGGGCATTATGACATTCTTTGGCTCTAGCACACAAGACAAAGTTCTATTCTTGGAAGAAGACATCAAGTAGATAATCGGGTCGCATCGGAGCTTGAGGAACAGAGATATATCGAGAGATTGTCGACTTTCCTAAGTTTTTCTTGCTTCTCTTGTAGTTTTAATCTTTCATTTTAGTTTGCCATGGCCTTGAACAATTTGTCTATGAGTTGTTTAGAAATCATGTGTAGCTAAACTATTTAGATTTCCGGGTTTCAGAAGTAGATTAATGAATTCTTGTTGAATGTTTAAATCTTAGTTGAAGTTATTGTCTTGAAGCCTATTTGAGTACTTTGAGCTTATTCTTGTTTTATCACTTGATCAATGATTTAACATGTTTGATATATTGATTCATAATAGAGAGATGAGTTTCAATATTAGATCTTGAGTACTTGACATGAATATTTGCATGAATCGAGAGGTTTGTAAATATTTGTGAGGACATTTGATCTATTAAACTTTTGGGAGTTGAATATCTCATGTTGAGTAGAGATGCTAGCATAGGTATTTCAATCTATATTTTATATACATCTCGAGAGGGAAGATAAAATACTTTGGTGATCGTTTTATAGGAATATTAATAATAACTTGGATTTGATTAAATCGGACAACAAGAGGGATATTAATCGAAACCTAAACCCGAGAATCCATTTTATTGCCTTGATACTTCTATTATTCTCATTGTCTTGATCTTGTGTTTTAGTAATCTTAATTGTCTTAATCTCACAACAATCATCCAATTATGACCGTCTAAATAAAAATAAGACTATCTTAGTTCGATAATTAGCATATTAATTTATTAGTCTCCGTGGATACGACCTTGCTACCCTATTCTATAAATTACACCGTATACTTGTGGTGAAGCTAAAATTAAGGCGAACAAGTTTTTTGGCGCCGTTGCCAGGGAATGATATAATTTTTGTTGCTAATATTGTGATGGATAGAATTATTCTTAATTTAGATATTTTTATTTTTTATATATTTTTGTTTGACTTTAATCCTTCATTATTTGACTTGTTTCTTTTAGTTTGGTCCAAGTAGTGCATGAACACTCGCTCTAGGCGAGGAGAGTTAATACCGCTCATACCGGAAGTTGAGGCTTGCGCAAGGAGAATCAGTGCAACTACTAGACGGGCTGAAAGACAACAAGGTCAGATTATGGGGGATGTGGAAGAAGAAAATAGGGGTAACAATGGGATCAACGAGTTACCAATACCGGTTCAACAACAAGCCATCCGTGATTACTTTCGACCATAAACGAATCGTAATTACGGTGGTATTGCTCATATTCCGATAAATGTCAACAATTTCGAGCTTAAACCGGCACTGATAAACATGGTACAACAGAACAAGTTTGGGGGTTTCGCAACCGAAGATCCTAATTCTCACCTTGCGCATTTTATCCAAATATGCAACACGATAAAAATGAATGGCGTTTCGATGACGCCATAAGATTGCGCCTATTCCCTTTTTCTTTGAGGGATAAGGCGATGAATTGGTTGGGTACTTTGACGCAAGGAAGTGTGAGCACATGGGACAATTTGAGCCAAAAGTTTTTTTTTAAATTCTTTCCATCGAGCAAAACTTTGCAGCTCAAAAGCGAAATTACATAATTCCGACAGTTTGACTCCGAGCCTTTGTACGAGGATTGGGAACGATTTCGTGATTTGCTAAGAAGATGTCCACAACATGGTTTCCTGGAGGATCAACAGTTGTGTTTCTTTTACATTGGTTTGATGGGGCAAACGCGGTCCTTTGTTGATGCCGCAACGAGAGGAGCATTATTGGCAAGGTTTCCACAAGACGCCTTTAATCTTCTTGAAGAAATGGGTATGAACAGTTATCAATGGCCATCCGAGAGGTCCAATGTACAACGGGTAGCGGAAATTTCAGATTCTGACCCAATTAAAGCGTTGACAGCACAAATGGCGGTGGCGGCATTGACAAATCATTTGAGTGTTCTTACGAAGGGGACCGATGCCAACACAAGCACTAGTAGTGAAGTCCCTCTATATCCGATGGATGAGGTAAATTATGTGAATAACCGGAACTTCAACAATTTCCGGAACAATCCAATGCTAACACACTACCACCCGGGCTTGAGAAACCATGAAAATTTTTCCTATGCTAATACAAAGAATGTGTTGCAACCACCACCGAGATTCAATGCGTCAAATGGGGGTACTAATGTGGAAGCTAAATCATCGTTGGAAGATGCCCTCATCTCGTTCATAAATCAATCAAGTTCATTCATGAGTGAAACGAGAAGCCGCTTCACAAGGCAAGACTCAAGGATGGATAAGATGGAACTATAAGTGACGTAAATGGCTAGTTCGATAAAAAATCTTGAGACTCAAGTGGGCCAATTAGCTACAATTGTTGGTGGGCAACATCAAAAGGGTCAATTTCCAAGTAACACGGAAGTTAATCCTAAGGAGCAATGCAAAGCCATTCGGTTAAGGAGTGGTACGGAATATGAGGGGCCTAAAGAAAAATCTGAAAATCTGAAAATTTCAGATGAAACATGCAAGACGGGAGATGTTGAATCAGTGATGAAAGATGATGCCGAAGTCGATGAGGAAAAAGAGAGACAAGATGAGGAACAAACAGGGACTGAGAAGCTTAAATATTCGTCTAACTCTAATATATCTAAATTGCCTATCTCTCTTCCCTTCCATCAAATATTTCAAAAGAAAAGCTTGATGATCAATTTGCAAATTTCTTGATATATTTAAGAAATTGCACATTAACATTCCTTTTGCAGACGCACTAGAGCAAATGCCAAACTATGCAAAATTTCTTAAGGATGTTATGTCAAAGAAGAGAAAGATGACAAGCTTTGAAACGATGAATTTGAAGGAAGAATGTAGCGCGATAATTCAAAGGAAGCTACCACAAAAACTAAAAGATTCGGGGAGTTTCACTATCCCTTGTGCCATTAGTGGTAACTTCTTTAATAAAGCGTTGTGTGATTTAGGGGCAAGTATTAACTTGATGACTTTGTCCATTTTTAGGAAGCTTGGACTAGGCGAAGTGAAGCCGACCATGGTGACATTACAACTTGCAGACCGGTCACTTACATATCCAAAGGGAATTATAGAAGATGTGCTTGTAAAAGTTGATAAATTTATATTCCTGTGGATTTCTTGGTTCTTGATATGGAAGAAGATCGTGACGTCCCACTGATACTTGGACGTCCATTCCTTGCTACCGGGAAAGCCTTAATAGACGTACAAAAAGGAGAGCTCACTTTACGAGTTAATGATGAGCACGTTTTATTCTCTATTTATAAGGCAATGCAATTTCATGATACGGTGGAGAATTGTAATTTTTTAGATATAGTTAGTTCTGTAAGTCCAAGCGGCTACGATAATCTAGAGGGGGGGTGAATAGATTATCTCCATCTTTTGATTTCGCCCTCTTTTTCGAATCAATTACGCCAAGACAATAATAAAGGTGCGGAATGTAAACAACACGCGTCGATTTATAGAGGTTCAACCCACCTAGGGCCTAATCCTCTACCACCCCAGTATCTCCGGGATGGATTTCAAAAAGAATTTTTTTTTATTAATTTCCAAAATTAATACAACACCTTACAACATCACCTTGAAGAGCACCACACTCTTCTACAACACCACCTTTGAGATTACCACAATCTCTATTGAAGATTACCACAATCTCCAACGGCACCTTGTGAAGATTACCACAATCTTCAACCTCGAAGAATACCAAATTCTTCAATACCTCAAGAGCACTACACTCTTGAAACACCTATCACCTAGATCACCCAAGTGTATTCTTTCCACAAGAATACTCACAAAGATGTCTTGTGTTGAATGATGACAAAAATCAAGATTACAACTCAATAATGAATATTACAATTTGAGTGCAAGTGTAATCAAGAAAAGCCTAGACCTCAAGATGTGAAAGTGAAATACTTAGGCTATAAATACAACAAGAGTGTTGAATATGAAGGCTTGGAAATTTGCAGATTTCTTGTTGTTTGATTGCTTGTGTTGTTGTCACTTGTGTCTTCAATTCATCCTCTATTTATAGGGAATTCTTCTCCAACATAGGCTCCAACATAGGCTCATTCTTCTTCACTTTTGTCTACAAAAAGAGGATCACAAGATGTAGAAATATTGTACAAAAATGAAAATTAAATCTTGCTGTCAAAGAATTCAAACGGTATAATTTTGCTGTCACAAAATAACATAGGGCGACCGGTTGCCCTGTTTAAGATTTCGAACGTTTGAAAAAGAAAGTGCGATCCAGGTACAGGTCGACAGGGGGTGAGACCGGTCGCCCTAGGGTGCGACCGGTCGGCCCCCTGCTTGACCGGTCCCCCTGCTCCAATTTTCAAGTCCAGAATTTTCTGTTTCGTGTTTCTTTTCTTCAGGTACCGGTCGACGTTTTGGGCGACCGGTCGACCTCCAAATTGAAATATTGTCCGATTTTTTTCAAAAATAAACTTCATGACATACTCCAAAAATTAGTAAAAACATTTTAAATCGCTTGGGAGTATTTTGACAACATTTATAAACATAGTTTTGGTGTAAAAACCAATTTAAACAAAACCATCAAAAGTGTTGTCCATTTTTATCAAAAAACAAAATTCTAAGTAATACTCCAAAAATTAGCAAAAATATTTTAAATCATTTAGGAGTATTTGGACAACATTTATTAACATTGTTTTGGTATAAAAGCTCATTTAAACATAATCATCAAAATCTTAATAAAAACATTTATCTAACAAGTTCATGCATTGAGGACTATGTTGATCATACATTGTCGAGGGATGATTTGGAATTTGGTCTAACCTACTCGTGTTCGACGTCGAGTGTTGTGCTTGATTTTGATAACAAAGATTTGTACGACTATGTTTGTGCCTTAGATCATATGCAGGAACTACCAAGGAGCGCAAGAGGCGAAAACGCAATGTTGGAGATAAGGGAGTCAAGTCTACAGCCACGCACGACCCGTGCGTCCATGCACGGGCAACCCATGTGTGGTGTCGAAACAAGAATTGAGAACCCTGAAGAGCACACGGGTCGTGTGCCAGAGCACGGGCAACCCGTGCGTGATCCTGAGATGACAACTTCGACTCTCGAACTTAAGCCATTACCCGAGCACCTCAAATATGCATTTCTTGGGGTGAATAATGCAAATTCGGTAATCGTATCATCTCTTCTCACTCCTACTCAACTTGATAAATTGTTAAGGCAAAAACATAAGTCTACACTAGGATGGTCAATAACTGATTTAAAAGGCATAAGTCCATCTATTGTAATGCTTAAAATTCGGATGAAAGATGTTTATAAGCCATCAGTGCAAAACCAAAGACGACTAAACCCTATCATGCAAGAAGTGGTTAGGAAAGAGGTGTTGAAATGTTTAGATGCTGGAATCATATATGCGATATCTGATAGTTCATGGGTTAGTCCAGTACAAGTGGTGCCGAAAAAAGGGGGGTTACAGTCGTGAAAAATGAGAATGAAGAATTAATTGCTACTAAAATTATTGCCAGGTGGCGAATTTGCATTGATTATAGAAACGTAATGATGCCACTCGAAAAGATCACTTTCCCCTCCTCTTTATAGATCTGATGTTGGATCGGTTAGCGGGTTATGAGTATTATTGCTTTTTGGATGGTTATTCCGGGTACAATCAAATTATGATTGCACCGAATGACCAGGAAAAAACAACATTTACATGTCCTTACGGCTGTTAGAGATTTTTCTCTAACCGCAAGTGTACGGTTGTCAAGTTTTAATATAGTGATATGAGTAGGGTTGTCGTATCCACAGGGAATGCGTGTATAAGTACCAAGTATAAATTACCTATGCTATATTTGACATATCAATAATAGATGGATGTCTCAATTTATAAATAAAAACAACTAGATATAACTAATCAAAATATAAACATCGAAATCTATGGGAGAATGAATTCTAGAGGTGTGATGAATCTAGTTTTCCCTTATGTTATCAATATGGTATATCAATCACAAATTACCAATTTATAAGTCAAGATTTCTACAATAATCATTTCCTCTCTCGAGTGCCAAATGATTTTAGATCACAATTGGGAAATCAATATCTCTATAAAAATCACCAATTGAAATCTTGATAAAAACTATGAATCTTGGTTGATGACTTCAAAGGATTCACAAATCTCTCTCAATTCTATGAAATCCTAGGTTATGCTATTTCAAGGTCATGTATTCAATTACCTTTCTCAAGAGTCAAATCAAATACACCCAACAATCTAAATTATTGATCAAGTAATTTAGAAGCAATAAATCCAAATAGCACAAATAAATTGAGAAATCTAGATTGACAAACGACAATCTCAAAACAAAAGTTCAAACATGGATTACATCATCCCTCTAGAATTATAGAGTTTAGCTCATGATTGAAGAAAATGAATCCAAGAAAATACAACAATACATCTTACAAGATATGAAGAAAGCAACAAAATAAGAACAAGAGTTGAGGGATCTTCTCTATTTCTAGATGATAGAAGCCTCCAATCTTCTTCTCCAAATTCTTCTCAAAGTGCTCAAATCCTTCTTCCTTGTCTTGTAGCTGTTTTTATTGTCTTCCAAGGGTTCCTGGATGCCCAATTTCAAGCCCCAAAGCTTCTATTTATAGTCCCACAAAAGTCCAAGAAAGAGGGTAGGTGAACATAGAAATTTCCGCCCCGGGCGCTGCGGCGCCCAGCAATTTCGCACAAAAATGCCGCCCGGGCGCTGCAGCGCCGGGCGTTGGGAGCTGCAGCGCCCAACGTGAATTTTGGAGTGTTTTGGCCTGTCACGGGCGCTGCAGCGCCCGTTGACGAGCGCTGCAGCACCCGCCCGCTTTTTTCGCCTAACAAATGTCCGAATTTGTTTTTGAGCCCTTCATCAAAGTTGTAGCTCTATCTCTTAGCTTTCCATAGCCACTTGAATCACCTCAATATCAATTTTTTAGAGAGAGTTATGACCAAAATACGAAACCCTGCCAGTGATGGAAATTTCATACGCATTTGGACGTTTCTTCAAATCAATCTCTCGTTGTTTGATCGTTTACACTTCTTTTGATACGCGATTCATTAATATGACTATAAACTCAATATAATTGGCTCTCAACATGATTTGACCCCTCAAATGACTCGAAACAATGGAAATTAATGCCTAACCTATGAGATATAACAAAAACGACTCAAATACTCAAAAACAACACAAAACTCTAGTATCAGAAGCCCAAATCAATGGTATAAAACCAAGTGAACAAATACCCCCAAACTTAGAATATTGCTTGTCCTCAAGCAATTACAACTCTAAAATGAAAAATGCAAGAGATGAACAATACAAACAAACCGCAAAACTTCACAACCAAACTCATTCGTCAAATTTTGTTTCACTATCAATCAAGCGCGTATTTTCACAATGTGATCATGATGGTGGAATGGTCATGCCAACCCCATTTCCATTATCCGGATAGATTCACGCAATCAAGTGTTTTCAAGATGATCCACTTTTTGAATATAGAGATAAGATGTTTACCAGACTCCATAGGCTTGTTTTTCACACTAATCTCCACTAATGTAGGCTAATGTAACACAAGGATCAATAGGACTTTTAAAGCTTGTAATGTGGGCTTAGGGTAAGGTAGGAAAATACACGAATAAGCGCTCAAATCACCCAAACACACAATTAACACTTGAATTATCAATAGGTACTACTTCCTTTTTTTTTTTTTTTAGGCATCCCCAATGTTTATGAACTTTCAATCCCGTTGATTTTTTTCTTTTTTTTTATTTTTCTTTTTTAGGAACCCCAAACTTATTCTTTTGCGTACATGGGGTTTCGTCTTTTCTTTTCTCGGGCAACTTCATTCAATTAAACACATACCCTTCTAATCATCCCTTCCTCAATCTTCAACATTTTTCTATATTATGTGTGTATGTATGAGTGATGGGTAATTAGGATTTTCACATTTAGGCTCTGGGTATTTGATTGGTTGCCAAAGAAACGGGTTTATAAGGCTCAAAGGGGGACACTAGGAAAAATATAATGCAAAGGTAGGCATTTTAGGCTCTAGCTTGTTCAAAGATGGCCTAAATCACTTCCTCATGGTTACTTCGCCAGATTTCGCCTCGACTAGTGATCAGACAAGTTCTAGCATCCGGTGGGATCATAAAGGAACCACTCAATTGCATAAATCATCCCCAAATAAATCATCAGAGTTAAGCATATAGATGGAATTAATGGAAAGAAGATTAAATCACAATTCAAACACATGCTCTTTTGACCGTTCAACTCATATTCAACAAATTCACTTAGTCATGCAGTTTCACGATTTAACAAACGCCCGACTCAACTCTAGACTCTTTTTTTTTTTTTTTTTTTTACCCAAGACCCGACTCGATGAATAAAACAGATCGCACCCCAAACTTAAAACGACATTGTCCCCAATGGAGAGGTGGGAAAAAGGACTTTCTGGTAGCCGAGGAGCGAAGGCTCCTTAAGTCATGTGATACCACTACGTGTATGAGGTGTCTCGTATAAGCTCAAAATGCATCCTAGCGCACAAGCCCGTGGGCGTTGTATGCTCCGAGGTGTGGTCTTGTTCTTTCCTTTCGCCTTAGCCCGACCCCTTTTGGCTTCGCATCTTTGCAACCTAGCAAGGTAGACAAGAAGAAAACAAAACTCGTGGAACCAAGAAACTTGGTTATGGGTGAGAAATCAAAAATCACAGCACATACAAAATGCACCCAAGTAGAAAATATAGTGCCATGTCAAAAAGATAAGCATGGAGATGCAAAATAGCACTAAACAATGTGAAGCGTCATTGGGGCATTTCATCAAACACCTCATATGCATGAATTTGGGCAAAGATAGTAAATGCAATGGATAACTCAATTCAATCCCAAAATTCAACACCAAACCTAAGTCTAACATGATCAACCAATCCACAATCCATACATCAACAACAATTATCCTAGCACTACTACAATCCAATCACACCAAAAATCACAAGATGGGGAAAACCATGGGGTGGGATTTGGAAGTTGCAAACTTACCAAATAATGAGTGAATGAGATGAAGATGGTGTGTGTGGTGTTAAAGTGCTCCTTTGTGACGACGAAGTGAGATATGTGGGATTTGCATAAATAAGAGGGGTGAAATGTGATGAAACTTACTACTAATAATGCAAAAACTCAGAAAAAAACAAAAACAACTACTAAACTAAATTAAAACTAAGAAAGCAATAAAATGGGCTTGGGTTGCCTCCCAAGATGCGCTAAGTTTCTGATCTTTAGCCGGACTTTTGTTTTACTCAACCGGGATCCAAAAATAAGTGTCGGTCATGCCACGCCTTTGTATTTTCCAACAATATAGGCGATCCTTGATGTATGAAAGACGTGGATGATTAAGGATCACAATATTGATGGTCTTTTGGAAATCAAATGTGTTCCTAATGATGATAAATGGTTTATCAATCATAGTAAAGATATTTCTATCTTTACTCACATTAAATATCATGAAATCAGTAGAACATGTTAATTGATCACCATTTTCAAACATTGTTCCTTCAAGTGTATGCTTCTTAAAATTTGATACATTTGTATTGAAGCTTACATCTAGAGTGCACATATTTTTGTCAATATGAGGATTTTCAATTGAGTGAGAGATAGAGATACTCCCCGAGTTAATTTGATGTGTCCTCCTCTTGTAAGATCGGATTGCACTCTTTCAAAAGTCTCCTCCAAATTTTGAAGGACGCCCACCTTTTTCATAATGGGCAATTCATGTTCATGATTTTCTATTTCACAGGTCCCAAGAATGATGATGACTCTTCATTATTAAGTTGGTCAATCATTTGTTGGAGTAACTTTGACATAGTTTGACATGTAATCTCAATTTGTTGAATGCTTGCCTCGGTTTGTAGTAATCTATCATCACTTTCGATTTCTTATCTTACACTCTTCGATAAACTCAAAGAAGATTCTTTTCCAACTCGGACCGAGCGTTTTATCTCATCTTGTCGTCTTCTTGCCTCACAATCATCCGAGAAATTGATAAAGTATTTCTTCCAAGCTAGACAATTGTTCTTGTGGTGATGAAAGGTTTCATGATTTGCCATATTTTGGGTCCATACATTTTCTTGAGGTGGATAATAAGGAACAAAATGGTTCACACTTTGACTTCCAAAAATCACACAGTAGCATCATCGGTTGGCCACGTATATGCATACATTATAATTCCATCCAACGATGTGCCAAAAAAATTACACAAAATTAAAACAAGAAAAGAAAAAAACAAAAAAAAATAGTCAAATTACAACTAGGCAATCAACCTTGATATCATACAAAACACATTCCCTAAGAACGGCGCCAAAAACTTGTTAGAGATTTTTCTCTAACCGCAAGTGTGTACGGATTTGTCAAGTTTTAATATAGTGATGTGAGTAGGGTTGTCGTATCCACAGGGAATGCGTGTATAAGTACCAAGTATAAATTACCTATGCTATATTTGACATATCAATAATAGATGGATGTCTCAATTTATAAATAAAAACAACTAGATATAACTAATCAAAATATAAACATCGAAATCTATGGGAGAATGAATTCTAGAGGTGTGATGAATCTAGTTTTCCTTATGTTATCAATATGGTATATCAATCACAAATTACCAATTTATAAGTCAAGATTTCTACAATAATCATTTCTCTCTCGAGTGCCAAATGATTTTAGATCACAATTGGGAAATCAATATCTCTATAAAAATCACCAATTGAAATCTTGATAAAAACTATGAATCTTGGTTGATGACTTCAAAGGATTCACAAATCTCTCAATTCTATGAAATCCTAGGTTATGCTATTTCAAGGTCATGTATTCAATTACCTTTCTCAAGAGTCAAATCAAATACACCCAACAATCTAAATTATTGATCAAGTAATTTAGAAGCAATAAATCCAAATAGCACAAATAAATTGAGAAATCTAGATTGACAAACGACAATCTCAAAACAAAAGTTCAAACATGGATTACATCATCCCTCTAGAATTATAGAGTTTAGCTCATGATTGAAGAAAATGAATCCAAGAAAATACAACAATACATCTTACAAGATATGAAGAAAGCAACAAAATAAGAACAAGAGTTGAGGATCTTCTCTATTTCTAGATGATAGAAGCCTCCAATCTTCTTCTCCAAATTCTTCTCAAAGTGCTCAAATCCTTCTTCCTTGTCTTGTAGCTGTTTTTATTGTCTTCCAAGGGTTCCAAGATGCCCAATTTCAAGCCCCAAAGCTTCTATTTATAGTCCCACAAAAGTCCAAGAAAGAGGGTAGGTGAACATAGAAATTTCCGCCCGGGCGCTCGGGCTGAGCAAGCTGGCGCTGCGGCGCCCAGCAATTTCGCACAAAAATGCCGCCCGGGCGCTGCAGCAGGCGGGCGCAGCTGCAGCGCCCAACGTGAATTTTGGAGTGTTTTGGCCTGTCACGGGCGCTGCAGCCCGTTGACGAGCGCTGCAGCGCCCGCCCGCTTTTTCGCCTAACAAATGTCCGAATTTGTTTTTGAGCCCTTCATCAAAGTTGTAGCTCTATCTCTTAGCTTTCCATAGCCACTTGAATCACCTCAATATCAATTTTTAGAGAGAGTTATGACCAAAATACGAAACCCTGCCAGTGATGGAAATTTCATACGCATTTGGACGTTTCTTCAAATCAATCTCTCGTTGTTTGATCGTTTACACTTCTTTTGATACGCGATTCATTAATATGACTATAAACTCAATATAATTGGCTCTCAACATGATTTGACCCCTCAAATGACTCGAAACAATGGAAATTAATGCCTAACCTATGAGATATAACAAAAACGACTCAAATACTCAAAAACAACACAAAACTCTAGTATCGGAAGCCCAAATCAATGGTATAAAACCAAGTGAACAAATACCCCCAAACTTAGAATATTGCTTGTCCTCAAGCAATTACAACTCTAAAATGAAAAATGCAAGACAGAACAATACAAACAAACTGCAAAACTTCACAACCAAACTCATTCGTCAAATTTTGTTTCACTATCAATCAAGCGCGTATTTTCACAATGTGATCATGATGGTGGAATGGTCATGCCAACCCCATTTCCATTATCCAGATAGATTCACGCAATCAAGTGTTTTCAAGATGATCCACTTTTTGAATATAGAGATAAGATGTTTACCAGACTCCATAGGCTTGTTTTTCACACTAATCTCCACTAATGTAAAGCTAATGTAACACAAGGATCAATAGGACTTTTAAAGCTTGTAATGTGGGCTTAGGGTAAGGTAGGAAAATACACGAATAAGCGGCTCAAATCACCCAAACACACAATTAACACTTCGAATTATCAATAGGTACTACCCTTCACTTTTTTTTTTTTTTTTAGGCATCCCCAATGTTTATGAACTTTCAATCCCGTTGATTTTTTTTTTTCTTTTTTTTTATTTTCTCTTTTTTTAGGAACCCCCAAACTTATTCTTTTGCGTACATGGGGTTTCGTCTTTTCTTTTCTCGGGCAACTTCATTCAATTAAACACATACCCTTCTAATCATCCCTTCCTCAATCTTCAACATTTTTCTATATTATGTGTGTATGTATGAGTGATGGGTAATTAGGATTTTCACATTTAGGCTCTGGGTATTTGATTGGTTGCCAAAGAAACGGGTTTATAAGGCTCAAAGGGGGACACTAGGAAAAATATAATGCAAAGGTAGGCATTTTAGGCTCTAGCTTGTTCAAAGATGGCCTAAATCACTTCCTCATGGTTACTTCGCCAGATTTCGCCTCGACTAGTGATCAGACAAGTTCTAGTATCCGGTGGGATCATAAAGGAACCACTCAATTGCATAAATCATCCCCAAATAAATCATCAGAGTTAAGCATATAGATGGAATTAATGGAAAGAAGATTAAATCACAATTCAAACACATGCTCTTTTGACCGTTCAACTCATATTCAACAAATTCACTTAGTCATGCAGTTTCACAGTTTAACAAACGCCCCGACTCAACTCTAGACTCTTTTTTTTTTTTTCGTTTTTTTTTTACCCAAGACCCGACTCGATGAATAAAATCGATCGCACCCCCAAACTTAAAACGACATTGTCCCCAATGGAGAGGTGGGAAAAAGGACTTTCTGGTAGCCGAGGAGCGAAGGCTCCTTAAGTCATGTGATACCACTACGTGTATGAGGTGTCTCGTATAAGCTCAAAATGCATCCTAGCGCACAAGCCCGTGGGCGTTGTATGCTCCGAGGTGTGGTCTTGTTCTTTCCTTTCGCCTTAGCCCGACCCCTTTTTGGCTTCGCATCTTTGCAACCTAGCAAGGTAGACAAGAAAACAAAACTCGTGGAACCAAGAAACTTGGTTATGGGTGAGAAATCAAAAATCACAAAGACATACAAAATGCACCCAAGTAGAAAATATAGTGCCATGTCAAAAAGATAAGCATGGAGATGCAAAATAGCACTAAACAATGTGAAAGCTGTCATTGGGGCATTTCATCAAACACCTCATATGCATGAATTTGGGCAAAGATAGTAAATGCAATGGATAACTCAATTCAATCCCAAAATTCAACACCAAACCTAAGTCTAACATGATCAACCAATCCACAATCCATACATCAACAACAATTATCCTAGACACTACTACAATCCAATCACACCAAAAATCACAAGATGGGGAAAACCATGGGGTGGGATTTGGAAGTTGCAAACTTACCAAATAATGAGTGAATGAGATGAAGATGGTGTGTGTGGTGTTAAAGTGCTCCTTTGTGACGACGAAGTGAGATATGTGGGATTTGCATAAATAAGAGGGGTGAAATGTGATGAAACTTACTACTAATAATGCAAAAACTCAGAAAAAAAAACAAAAACAACTACTAAACTAAATTAAAACTAAGAAAGCAATAAAATGGGCTTGGGTTGCCTCCCAAGATGCGCTAAGTTTACAGTCTTTAGCCAGACTTTTGTTTTACTCAACCGGGATCCAAAAATAAGTGTCGGTCATGCCACGCCTTTGTATTTTCCAACAATATAGGCGATCCTTCAGTGTATGAAAGACGTGGATGATTAAGGATCACAATATTGATGGTCTTTTGGAAATCAAATGTGTTCCTAATGATGATAAATGGTTTATCAATCATAGTAAAGATATTTCTATCTTTACTCACATTAAATATCATGAAATCTGTAGAACATGTTAATTGATCACCATTTTCAAACATTGTTCCTTCAAGTGTATGCTTCTTAAAATTTGATACATTTGTATTGAAGCTTACATCTAGAGTGCACATATTTTTGTCAATATGAGGATTTTCAATTGAGTGAGAGATAGAGATACTCCCTGAGTTAATTTGATGTGTCTCCTCCTCTTGTAAGATCGGATTGCACTCTTCAAAAGTCTCCTCCAAATTTTGAAGGACGTCCACCTTTTTCATAATGGGCAATTCATGTTCATGATTTTCTATTTCACAGTCCCAAGAATGATGATGACTCTTCATTATTAAGTTGGTCAATCATTTGTTGGAGTAACTTTGACATAGTTTGACATGTAATCTCAATTTGTTGAATGCTTGCCTCGGTTTGTAGTAATCTATCATCACTTTCTCGATTTCTTATCTTACACTCTTCGATAAACTCAGCAAGATTCTTTTCCAACTCGGACCGACGTTTTATCTCATCTTGTCGTCTTCTTGCCTCACAATCATCCAGAAATTGATAAAGTATTTCTTCCAAGCTAGACAATTGTTCTTGTGGCTGATGAAAGGTTTCATGATTTGCCATATTTTGGGTCCATACATTTTCTTGAGGTGGATAATAAGGAACAAAATGGTTCACACTTTGACTTCCAAAAAATCAAGTAGCATCATCGGTTGCCACGTATATGCATACATTATAATTCCATCCAACGATGTGCCAAAAAAAATTACACAAAATTAAAACAAGAAAAGAAAAAAAACAAAAAAAAATAGTCAAATTACAACTAGGCAATCAACCTTGATATCATACAAAACACATTCCCCGGCAACGGCGCCAAAAACTTGTTAGAGATTTTTCTCTAACCGCAAGTGTACGGTTGTCAAGTTTTAATATAGTGATATGAGTAGGGTTGTCGTATCCACAGGGAATGCGTGTATAAGTACCAAGTATAAATTACCTATGCTATATTTGACATATCAATAATAGATGGATGTCTCAATTTATAAATAAAAACAACTAGATATAACTAATCAAAATATAAACATCGAAATCTATGGGAGAATGAATTCTAGAGGTGTGATGAATCTAGTTTTCCCTTATGTTATCAATATGGTATATCAATCACAAATTACCAATTTATAAGTCAAGATTTCTACAATAATCATTTCTCTCTCGAGTGCCAAATGATTTTAGATCACAATTGGGAAATCAATATCTCTATAAAAATCACCAATTGAAATCTTGATAAAAACTATGAATCTTGGTTGATGACTTCAAAGGATTCACAAATCTCTCAATTCTATGAAATCCTAGGTTATGCTATTTCAAGGTCATGTATTCAATTACCTTTCTCAAGAGTCAAATCAAATACACCCAACAATCTAAATTATTGATCAAGTAATTTAGAAGCAATAAATCCAAATAGCACAAATAAATTGAGAAATCTAGATTGACAAACGACAATCTCAAAACAAAAGTTCAAACATGGATTACATCATCCCTCTAGAATTATAGAGTTTAGCTCATGATTGAAGAAAATGAATCCAAGAAAATACAACAATACATCTTACAAGATATGAAGAAAGCAACAAAATAAGAACAAGAGTTGAGGATCTTCTCTATTTCTAGATGATAGAAGCCTCCAATCTTCTTCTCCAAATTCTTCTCAAAGTGCTCAAATCCTTCTTCCTTGTCTTGTAGCTGTTTTTATTGTCTTCCAAGGGTTCCAAGATGCCCAATTTCAAGCCCCAAAGCTTCTATTTATAGTCCCACAAAAGTCCAAGAAAGAGGGTAGGTGAACATAGAAATTTCCGCCCGGGCTGCGCGCTGCGGCGGCTCGAGCCGGCCGCTACGGCGCGCCCAGCAATTTCACAAAAATGCCGCCCGGGCGCTGCAGCTGGCGTTGGCAGCTGCAGCGCCCAACGTGAATTTTGGAGTGTTTTGGCACATCACGGCGCTGCAGCTGCGCCGCTGACGAGCGCTGCAGCGCCCGCCCGCTTTTTCGCCTAACAAATGTCCGAATTTGTTTTTGAGCCCTTCATCAAAGTTGTAGCTCTATCTCTTAGCTTTCCATAGCCACTTGAATCACCTCAATATCAATTTTTTAGAGAGAGTTATGACCAAAATACGAAACCCTGCCAGTGATGGAAATTTCATACGCATTTGGACGTTTCTTCAAATCAATCTCTCGTTGTTTGATCGTTTACACTTCTTTTGATACGCGATTCATTAATATGACTATAAACTCAATATAATTGGCTCTCAACATGATTTGACCCCTCAAATGACTCGAAACAATGGAAATTAATGCCTAACCTATGAGATATAACAAAAACGACTCAAAATACTCAAAAACAACACAAAACTCTAGTATCGGAAGCCCAAATCAATGGTATAAAACCAAGTGAACAACGGCACATTTGCATTTCGCCGTATGCCCTTTGGATTATGTAATGCCCCTGCAACTTTCCAATGTTGTATGATGGCTATCTTTCACGATTTTATTAAGAAAGTTATGGAGGTGTTTATGGAAGATTTCTCTGTGTTTGGTGACTCTTTTGCTATATATCTTCACAATCTTTCCTTAGTCTTACAGAGATGTGAATAGACCAATCTTGTTCTCAATTGTGAAAAGTGCCATTTTATGGTACGCGATGGTATTGTACTTGGTCATCGAGTCTCTTCTGCAGGTTTGGAAGTGGATCGGGCAAAGATTGTAGCGATCGAGAAGTTACCACCTCCTACAAACTAGAAAACCATTCGGAGTTTCTTGGGCCATGTCGTATTCTATAGAAGGTTTATCCGTGACTTTTCAAAAATTACTAAGCCTTTGAGCCAATTGTTAGAAAAAGATGCTGCTTTCAATTTTTCCAATGATTGTTTGCAGGCATTTGAAATCTTGAAGAAGGCGTTGGTGACCGCACCTATTCTAGTAGCCCCAGATTGGAGTCAACCATTTGAATTGATGTGTGATGCTAGCGATTTTGCGGTAGGGGCTGTTCTCGGTCAAAAGAGGAAAAAGTTGTTTAGATCCATCTACTATGCTAGTAGAACGTTAGATAGTGCTCAACAGAACTATACCACCACCGAGAAGGAGATCTTGGCGATTGTTTTTGCATTTGATAAATTTCGATCATACTTGATTGGAACGAAAATGATAGTTCACACCGATCATGCGGCTATCAAATATCTTTTTGATAAGAAGAATGCAAAACCAATGTTGATTAGGTGGATTCTCTTATTGCAATAGTTCGATGTGGAAATCAGGGACCGAAAAGGATGTAAGAATATGGTGGCAGACCACTTGTCTAGGATTGAAAATCAAGAGGAGGCGAAAAGAGGTTCGGAATTGATAAATGAGGAATTTCCAGATGAACGGTTACTCATGGTAGAGGCAAAATTCTCGTGGTACGCAGATTTTGTCAAGTATTTGGCTGCGGGAGTTTTGCCTCCAAATCTATCGTCATACCAGAAGAAGAAGTTCTTCCACGATGTCAAGTTCTATATGTGGGACGACCCCCTACTTTTTATGAGGTGCGCGGACAAAATCATCAGAAGATGCGTACCTCAAGAAGAATGGGAAGGAGTCCTACAACAATGTCATTCCTCACCCTCTGGAGGACATTTTGGTCTGACTTGCACGGCGGCAAAGGTATTGCAAAATGGGATATACTGGCCCACTTTATTTAACTATTGTTATTTGTATGTGCAACAATGTGACATGTGTCAGCGGATGGGAAACATTTCCAGGAGACACGAGATGACGATGACAAATGTAATTGAAGTTGAATTGTTCGATGTGTGGGGGATCGATTTTATGGGCCCATTTCCATCATCATGGGGCTATCAATATATTCTACTTGCGGTGGAGTATGTGTCCCGTTGGGTAGAGGCGATTCTTTCACAAACAAATGATGCCCAAGTTGTGATGCGGTTCCTAAAGAAAAATATATTTACTCGATTCGGCACTCCAAGAGCTTTAATTAGTGATGGAGGGTCACATTTCGTAAATAAATTGATGAGTAACTTATTGGCAAAATATGGGGTGAAGCATAAAGTTGCATTGACATATCATCCGCAAGCCAATGGGCAAGCCGAAGTGGCCAACCGTGAGATCAAACAGATTCTTGAGAAGACGGTGAACATCAACCGAAAGGATTGGGCATTGAAATTGGATGATGCTCTATGGGCATACCGGACAACCTATAGGACACCGTTGTGTACATCACCGTATCAACTCGTTTTCGGGAAATCGTGCCACTTGCCAGTAGAGTTGGAGCACAAGGCATTTTGGGCGGTCAAGAAACTAAATCTAGATTTTAAAGGGCCGATGAAGAGAGGTTGCCCCATTTAAATGAGATGAAAGAGTTTCGGGATGAAGCTTACGAAAATTCCCGAATTTACAAAGAAATAACCAAAAGATGGCACGACAAAATGATCAAAAAACGAGAGTTTTTACCAGGGGAACCAGTTCTCTTGTACAATTCACGCCTTAAACTTTTCCCTGGAAAACTCAAATCTAGGTGGTCGGGGCCATTCGTGATAAAGAAGGTATTGAATCCTCCCAGAGTCGTGGAATTGTTAACAAAAGACAGTGAGACGTTCATGGTAAACGGCCAGAGGATTAAGCATTACTTCCACCGAGGTAACCAAGAGGAGGTGACATCCATCACCTTGCGAGACCCATGACGGAACGAAAATAGGCATCAAGCTAAAGACGTTAAATATAGCGCTTGTTGGGACGCAACCCAATGGTTTTTGGTGTGGATTTCATTTTCTGTGTGAAAAACAAAATTCAAAAAACCTGAGTATTCTTTACAGGGACTCACGGGTTGCCCGTGCTTGTACGCACCACCCGTGCGTGCCTGGAAGGGGACAAACTGGAGCTACGGCATTACGCACGGGTAAACCGTGCGCCCACGCATGACCCGTGCGTATCTGGAGAAAAAATGTGCCCTACAGCATGACACACGAGTAACCCGTGCACCGACGCACGACCCGTGCATCTTCACGCTGAAGGATAAATTGAGCTGGGCAGACTCTGTGCTCATATTGCACACTCTCAACCAACACAAAAAAATTCACCCTCCCACACACATTGCTCCAAAATCCCGATTTTCTTCCAAATTCTTTCACATAATCCATACTCTCATCATAGTACACTAACACTTTGCATCAAATTCGAGTTTGGATTGAAGAATTAGTTGAAAGGCACCTAGGGTTCCAAGTTCACCCTTTTTGATAAATTTCGAGAATTCCGGTAAGAACTTCGTTTTTTCTTGTGAAATTCTTGTGAATTATGTATTGGGGATTATGTTGGGTGCTTGTTTTGATATTTTTGCTATGTTTGGGATGATTTCTTCTTTAAGGCAATTTATCAAACACCTTGTGAGCATGTGAAATTGAGACATATTTGGAGAATTGATGATGAATCGTTAGGGCTTTTAGATAACGATTCTCAAAATTTGCCATATTAGTTGATTGTTTGGAGCTTAATTGAGCGGTCAAATTGATGTATGAGAATCATTACACCCCATTTAACTTTTTGGCCTACATTCATCATACCTGTGCTTGTACTTGGTTTGTTTTGGGTTGCTAATACATGTTATTCCAGGTACCCATTTACAAGTAATGGCGGATAGATGGAACCCTCAAGGAAGGAGACGACGTCCTAGGGCGAAACCACCACAAGAAGTACAACCCGATAGCCCTGCGGCCTATGGAGTCGTACTAACAAATGCGGATGCCCTAGAGCGATGGAATAGCCTGGTCGTCCGAATGATGGCTCCCTCAAAGTACGCCGATGACGATTGTACCCAACTTCTTGGGATACATGACGACGTGTGGCGGTTATTTGCAAAGGTCGGTTGGACAAATTTTATGGGGAGAAAATGGCCTAGTTACAAGAAATTCACACTCGAATTCTTAAGCACATTGAAAATGATTAAAGATATAGGTAACGAGGTCATTGGAATGCAATTTAGTTGGGGAATGTGCAGCGACAATTATCCACAGAACAGTTGAATGCCATATTTGAGGTTCCCACTGACGCACCCTTCCGACCAGCATACCGATATAACCAAATTGACTTTTGGCGATTACTAGTCCAAATGCCGGAAACGGGTCCCATGCTCTACGAGGCCCGCACTGCAAAATTTTCTTGGATCCGAAATCCAGTTTTCCGGTATATACAACGGGTTACGTCAGCCTCATTTTTTGCGAGAAAATATTGGGGGAATGACGGTCAGAGAGTTATATTTATTATGGTGTATGTTGACGAGTACACCCTACAACACGGCCGCATACTTCATTGAACATGTGGATCATTTAGCAAAGCGGGGAGGTGGTGCTATTTCTATTGGGGGTTTGATTACCCCTATTGCTCGATACTTCAACATTGATTTTCGAGGCTTGGAGCCTATACCGGGCAACACTCGGGTCAACATATCATCTTTGCACCATATGAAATTTATTGCAAATGAAGATGGTATGTTATTTCTGCAGCAGAAGCGAGGTGATGCATTTCCATTACCTAACCCGAGATACACCACGGTAGATACCCTTGAGGACACTACCAATTTCCTGCTTAACTCTGAAACACAAATTAGAGTTACTGATGCTATCAATGTAAGGAAGATGCGACGAGTTGAAGACTTCCCGGATGTAGAGGATATGGTGGCGGAAGAAGAAGAGCTAAATAGACAAGAAAGGGGAATGGGACCTCATCACCCTCAAATCGGGTATGACATTCCCAGGCCCTCACAGGGAGGAGAACACCCCAGACCATCACATAGCGGGGATCATCCCGGAACTTCTTATGGTGGCGAGTCCCAACGCGGCAATGAATTTCATGACATGCTATATGCATTTGGGGAGGACTTGCGACATCAAGGGGAGGAGTTGCGGCAACAAAGGAAAGACTTGCAGCAACATTGAGATGATTTCCGTGCATTACGGGCGGACTATGATCGAAGGACCTTGGAACTAGAATAAAGATATTTAACCCATGAGCAGAGGTATGCGGTCCAAGAGGAGAGATATGCGGCCTAGGAGCAAAGATATGCGGCCCAGGAACGAAGGGAATTGGAGACGTGGCAAGTGATACAACAAATACAAATGTGGCATATCTCATAGGGCCACTTTCCGCCGCCACCTCCACAGTGACTCAGGTATATCTCCACTTTTCATTATTGAAATTCTATTTTTTCCCTTCAGGACAATATAATTTCATTCAAGTTTGGGGGGAGAGGTAGTATTTTAATATATGAAAAGTGTAGATATAAGAAAAAATATCTTGCATTTTTGTGTGTTTTTCATATAGCTGCATGTAGAGTATTTTAGGTTGCATTTGCATTAGAAGCACGTTTACGGCTTTAGCAGGTTTATTGCTTTCATATATGTTAGAGAGTGAATTGACCGGGCATGATGCAACTTGATGTTTGTGTGTTGCTGAAAATTTGTATTGTTGGGATTAGATGTTGAGTATGAGTTGATTGAGCCATGAATAGATAATATTGAGCATGTGGATATTGAGAACATGGTTTGATGCTTTGAATTGCGTATTTACAAGCCTGTGAGCTTTTGAGCCTTTACTGCTTCTATTTTCTTGCAGTCTTGTTTGTGATTTGAGTGTATCATTCATGTTGTTAGAATTCTAGAACTTGCTCTGGTATCTCTGTCAAGGCCACATGTTGTATACGAATTGTTGATATGATTAAAGGCCATCTTTGTTAGCTTTTCAAGCCTTTTTGCTTACCTAACGTTGTTGAAATTCCTAGTTAGCCAATTTGAGCCTATTGCCTATTTCTTTGATAAGCCACAAATTCAAGCCTTAACTTGATATATTTGTTACCCTACACTCGAGCGTATAGCATTGAGTAAAGGGAGTGAATGAGGTTGAATAAGTGGGAATTGAAAAGTTGGATAATTGGGCAAAGTCGGTTGATGGGAACAAAAGAGGAAGAAAATGAGTTGAAAATAGATGTTGAAAATTCACAAAAGAGTCGGAAAAAAAAATCGACGTTATGATGTGAGTTTTCATTGAATGAACTTAGAGGCTAAAAAATTGTAATGTGAGGTGGAAATGCTTACAAAGAAAAGGGGACGAAGATAGGAAGAATTGATGAAAACGAGAGAAGAATTTAAGAGCATATTGAGCTTTAATGTAGATGATCTATATGTTCATTGGTCTATACGCTCAAGTTTGAGTCACTCTATCCATATTTTCCTACCCTAACTAAAGAGCCTTCATTACAACCAAAATAAAAAGTCCTTTTTGATTCACAAGTTGCATACACTCTAGTGGCGGAGATATGAGACAATTTGCAAGCTTATGGTAATTCTGCAATATTGATTTGATTGGAGCGTAAACACGTCCTATATTCATGTGAGATGAGAGCATACACTTGATCTTGAGAGATGCGATTCAGAGCATTTACCATGTTTTATTTGATACGTGCTCCATGATTAGATATTTGAGGCTTGATTGATTTGTTGCTTGACACCCATGCCGAACAATATGGATTTTCTTTTGGAGTCTTTGTGTGCGCCATCTTTCATTGCTCCCTGTTGTGCTTTATCTCATTTTCAAAATTGTTGATCGGGACGGTCAACAATTTAAGTTTTGGGGGTTTTGATAGGTATGAGTTTTGCATCTATTTTGAGGTATAATTATGACAAAATGGTGTTTAGACATGCATAAACTCATATGAAATGGTTCGTATTCACTCTTTGTGGGAAATATATTATGCTTTGCTCGTTTTGTAGGAATTTAATGATATTTGAAGTAATTTGGAGACAAATATGAGCATCGCGAAGTAGAAACACCAAGAATCGAGTGAACGTACGAGATTAGAAGCCACAATGAGAAGAAGTTGAACAAATAAGGCCAAAATAGAGAACGGACGGGTAGGGCGCGCGCCTGGGCACGACCCGTGCATCCTTGGGAAGGAAATAATGTGATTACGGTAAGGCGCACGTAGCCCGTGTGTACACGCACTACCCGTGTGCCACTGAAGAATTGGAAGCTGCCTACGGCAATGCGCACGGGTAACCCGTGCGTGGACGCACGACCCGTGCGCTGGTTGGTGAAAAGCAAGACTTGGCCTAAGGCATGACGCACGGGTAACCCGTGTGTCCACGCACGACCCGTGTGTCCTTGCTGTAATGGAGTATCATGACAGCAATGTGCCCTAAACTTTCTAAAAGGTATATAAGCTCTTTTAGGGCGCACACCAGGGGCATTCTGACATTCTTTGGCTCTAGCACACAAGACTGAGTTCTATTCTTGGAAGAAGACATCAAGGAGACAATCGGGTCGCATCGGAGCTTGAGGAACGGAGATATATCGAGAGATTGTCGACTTTCCTAAGTTTTTCTTGCTTCTCTTGTAGTTTTAATCTTTCATTTTAGTTTGTCATGGCTTTGAACAATTTGTCTATGAGTTGTTTAGAAATCATGTGTAGCTAAACTCTTTAGATTTCCGGGTTTTGGAAGTAGATTAATGAACTCTTGTTGAATGTTTTAATCTTAGTTGAAGTTATTGTCTTGAAGCCTATTTGAGTACTTTGAGCTTATTCTTGTTTTATCACTTGATCAATGATTTAACATGTTTGATATATTGATTCATAATTCGAGAGATGAGTTTCAATATTAGATCTTTAGTACTTGACATGAATATTTGCATGAATCGAGAGGTTTGTAAATATTTGTGAGGACATTTGATCTTTTAAACTTTTGGGAGTTGAATATCTCATGTTGAGTAGAGATGCTAGCATAGGTATTTCAATCTACATTTTATATGCATCTCGAGAGGGAGGATAAAATACTTTGGTGATCGTCTTATAGGAATATTGATAATAACTTGGCTTTGATTAAATCGGACAACAAGAGGGATATTAATCGAAACCTTAACCCGGGAATCCATTTTATTGCCTTGATACTTCTATTATTCTCATTGTCTTGATCTTGTGTTTTAGTAGTCTTAATTGTCTTAATCTCACAACAATCATCCAATTACGACCGTCTAAATAAAAATAAGACTATCTTAGTTCGATAATTAGCATATCAATTTATTAGTCTCCGTAGATACGACCTTGCTACCCTATTCTATAAACTACACCGTACACTTGCGGTGAAGCTAAAATTAAGGCGAACAGCAGGTATATTAGCAACAATGGGAGAAATTAGTTACAAGAAGAGGTATTAACCCAGAAAAAATAATGGTTGATATCTCAGACAAGTATCCCAGAGTTTGGATGAAACCAGGAAGTCATCCAAATGAAGTACAAGAATGGTATACTTTTAGAGCTCTTGCTTCAATCTATACTGTATCACCAGGATTCCCCGAAATTTTGAAAAATTACCAAAATGGATTGGGGAAGCAGTTTACGAGACTTGGGCCAACAATCCACACTTGGCCGAGGAGGAGATATTTTGGGCGTATTTCATCGGTGCGACTCGAACCAACGAAGAAAGACTTTAATGAAGCTTTTCATTTCATCAAGCTAAGAAGACCGGATGAAAATGCTTTAAAATATATCAAGGCAGCTTCACCGGAAGAAGTACCAGTGTTAGTGGGAGCAATTTTTGAAGACAAAGCTTCAACAAGGCGAGCATGGGGTCTTTGGGTTTGTCTAACCGAAATGGACAAAGTCAAATATCCATTCAAGTTTTTCAGAATTCATCAAATGGATCTTTCCTTTTGAATTCGATGACTGGATCAACACCAGGATTCGCAGAGGAACTTTTCGAGATAAAGAGAAGAATTCTCTGGGAGAACAAGATTTCGGCTAGCAAAGAAACCTACCGGAAATTCTGTAATATGGCGCATATTGGCCGTTGGATCGATCGAGTCTGTCAAGCATGCCCCGAACAGAAAGAACCCGAGTTTGGAAAAGGATTCCGACTCAAACCTGACCGACTAGATTATGCAGCTGGAAAGGACAAGGGCCCAGACTCACAAGATGCGTTATCCTTGGGGACCATGTAAACCAAATTTTTAAAACATTCCCCGACAAACATCACATGGGCTGAGTCACGCGGAAGAAAAAGAAAAACAGCTAGCGAGGCAATAATGCAGGATATGACATAAGCAGTGACGTCATAGATATCAGCAAGATTTGAAGTCCGTCTTTGAAGTCCAGGGTGCAAAGTGTTACGAATCAAAGTCTAGGTTGTGAAGTGTAAAAAGGGGTAAAGTTGTGGTGGCTAAAAATAATTATCTCTAATATTTTATACGTACATGAGACACGTTTTAAATCAAATGTTGTAAGCAAACTACGTGCATCTAATAGTATATATAGACAATTAAATATTATTATTATTAAGTACAAAACTTAATTAAATATTAAATCCAAGTCTTTTTCTTCCTCCGCAATGAAGAACCAGAACTGTGAAGGAACCGAAACCATTGAGGCAATGGTTCCGGTTCCGGAATCGGCATTATTTAGAGTATCTGTTCCTTTTTTCCATTCTGGTGTCACATCTGATGTGATCATGTTTTCACTTAATTTAATAAATTATGGGCTATAATTTAATCAAGGAGTTGGGAAAGAAACAAGCACACTTAAACTAAAAAGGAAAAAGATTAACAAGATTTAATAATTAGTAAAATAAACATAAACCTCAAGGGGTATTCATAATACTTCAAATTAAAAGATAACTGATTTTGTTTTAAAATTAAGCTAAACCTTAAAAATCTACCTTTTTTGTTAGGACAAATATATATAATCAAACTTACGCACAAAACATTCAACTTATATGAAGACTTGTTAAAAGATATTGATTGGATGATATCGAGTAGTCTACTGGTGATGTCGATCCCTATAGAAGCAACTTATGAAGTAAATTGTAAAAAAGAAAAAAAAGAAACATAATCAAACCTCATGATTCTGATGATTCTTTTTTAAGGAGGTTGGGATGAATTTTGAGCCAGGATTGGTGGATTTTGGGTTTAGTCAAACACGTTCTAAACCCGCCCCATTGCCATTGGCAAATTCCTACATGACACCAAAATGATGCTAACAAAAAGTGTAGATCACTCTTGCTAAGATAATTATATTGATCCAAATATAAGAGTAATTCTAAGAGTTAAAGTACTTCTCGCAAGAGAATTGACCTGCAACGCAAACAATAGTTAGAAGAATCAGAGGTTGTCCCATAGTAGCCCCTACGATGCTTAAATCAATAATGATATTGAGATTAATCAAAAGTACATAGGGATTTAAATAATTAAGTTCATATTAAATTACAAATAATAGGAGAATGACTATTTATACTTGTAATTGTGGACATCATGGGTATTGTATAGCTGCTTAGGCCTCGTGGGCCAATAGTAGATTAATAATTGTGATTTCATCCAATAATTAATAATTAAGGATTAGTTTTTAGTCTTTGACACCTCTATTTTCAACTATGTAACTTGGTCTACTTTCGTATTAGTCTTTAATATCGAAATATATGACTGTTGCCTGAACGCCTTGGAGATTTTGAAATTAAGACAAAACTTATTTAAATATATTTTTTGAGGGAAAAATATTAAATTCTATCTCAAAATCAATTTTCGAAATTCGATTATCTGCGCGAAATTTTGCCACTATTTCTCAATCAAAAAGTCAACCGCCAAAACTCGCCCAGTTCAATTCATTCAACTGTATTTCCTTCCTACGTTTCAACTTTCAACTTTCAACTTTCAAGTAGATATTAAAGAAGTTTATTCAATTTCGATGCCATAGTTGAAAATTTCTTGTAGTTTTAGCTGAGCGCCATGGCTAATAAGGAGGTGGCGCCGCCGCCGAAACTGATAGCTGTGACGGAAGCGGCGGTGAAGTCAATTGGTTTGGGGTTCGATATGGTGATGGACTGCCGATTGGAGTACGGCAAGAATCCAGATGGATTGAGGCTGATGGACATCTGTGATGATCGCGTTAGAGACCTGGCTGTACCCGGGGGTATTTCGGTCCCAAATGTCCCAGAGTGCATAAAGTGTGGTAAGGGAGATCGCATGCGATTCCGTTCCGATGTTCTCTCGTTCCAGCAGGTAACCTTTTCTTCCGATTGGAATGGGAAAACTTTATTTTGGGGACTAAGTTTTGTAGGCTAAATTGCAAATATGCCATGTAACTATTGAGTGGTGGCAAAACAAGACATTAACTTATTCAATTTGTAATTTAAGATAATAATTTTCAAAAAATGGCAGATTGAGGACTAAATTTCCCGTCGATTTCAACTCTTTCCCAAAATCGATGTCAATTTGGGAATTTCATTTATTTCGGTCCTAATTGCTTTGACATGACATATGACCTCGCAAATTACGATGACCTGGATGAAAAAAAAAGCAGGGAATCGATTTTCTGTATTTTATCCAATTTATTTGGAACTCGATTTTGCTGAGGGGATGAGTAGTTTTATTTATAATTCATTTTTTTTTTCATCCAAGTCATTGTGAATTTGTCATGTCTCTCAGAAAACAAATGCCAAACGCTCAGGGGTCAAACAACAAATACTAAAAGATGACATAAACAGCTGTTGAAAAGGACAAAAGGAATTGTATCAACTATCAAATAGTATAGGATTAGTACTGTAGGATTTACTGTTACATTAATTCTGTCAAATTTTTTGTACCAGATTTTATTCCATTTCTAGACTAGAATCTTCAACCCTCATGTATAAATTCAGCTGTCGAAGCATAGATGATGTACAACATTTCATTTTTTCATCCTTGATTAATATAATGCAGTTTTTTTCTCCCAACTTGCTGATATGAATTCTTAGTTTCTCACATGGTATCAAGAGCTCAAGGTTGAGTTTATTTGCTTTGTTTTTCTGCAAGGATCTTTCATCTGATCTTTATCATGTTCATCATTTAATCACCTAAACTCATCTCAAAATCACCACATTCTTCATCATGTCTGATAACGAGAATGTTCAAGATGTAGTTGGGAAAATTACCACTGCTACTGCTGCAAATCGATTCCCTTCTCCATTTCCCACTGAAGATCCAAACAAGCCATACTTCTTACCTCCTTCAGATAATTCTCGCACTATAGAAATCAGGCCTCCTTTGGATGGCACTATTTACACAGCATGGAGCAGGGCTTTTTCACTCAAAGCATCTCTGTCAAAAATAAGCAAGGATTTCTTGATGGCACCATCCCTACTCCAGTTTTTAGTGATCCTCTTTACATTCCATGGTTGAGATGCAATAATCTCATTCTCACATGGATCATCAATTCAGTCACAAAAGAAATTGCATCATCCATCATCTACATGAACTCAGCAAAGGAAGTATGGGATACATCAAAATCGGTACTCTCAACGATAGTGTAAAAAGAATCTATCGATTCTTGATACCAACTCGGTCGACATCTCGGGAAATTCATCCATCTTAATTATTTCACCTCTCTTATACTATCCGGGAAGAACTCGAAATTATAGACCTCTTCCTCATTGTAGCTGTGGACAATGTACTTGCCAAGTTCTACAAGATCTGTGAGTGATTTCGGATATCGACTACACCTTCAAGTTCTTGATGGGGCTTAATGAATCTATGATAGCACAAGAGGGCAAATCCTGGCGATGAATCCCATTCCTTCCTGCATTAATGTGTATGCCATGTTACTTCAAGAAGAGAGACAAAGGGAGACAAGGCTCTCATTCATGCCCAGGAGACGACTCGCCCTGGCGATTGGCTCTCATCCATCCAAAAGGAAATTGAGCTTGATGTCGTTTTGCCAACACTATGGGAAAAATGGTCACAAAGATAGATAAATGCTTGATTCATAGGTTTTCCTCCAAATTTCAAATTTACTAAGGCAAGAATGCAATGGAAAAGGAAATGGACAACACCACCACTCAAATGTGTGTACTACCCGGAAGTTTCAAATGTCAATTCGGATACCAATAACACTAAACTCTTCTCCTTCACTCAAGAACAAGTCAAAAACTCATGACTCTTCTCAATAGTGATCCCGGAAGTCTCACAACCATCACCAACACCAGGCGAGTTCCTCCAATCCTTCACACTTCTCGATTTGGCGGGTAATATCTCCTCACAATCAAAATCCAAACACTTTTGGATCATTGACACACAGGGGTGGGGCATCGACCATATCATCCGTTGTCCATCCTATTTTTTCTTGCACCACCACAATCATTAATACCTCTGTTCATTTACCAAATGGTGTTAGTGAGAGTAATTTCAAAAGGGGTGTAAAATTATCTCGAGCACATTACTCTGTTTGATGTTTTGTATGTGCCTCGGTTTCATTTTAATCTTCTATCTGTTAACAAATTAACTCGGAATTCATCTATAGTTCTCATTTTTCCGATCATCAATGTTTTATCCAGGATCTCTCTTGGGGATGA